>QEPC01007559.1:4173286-4224451 GCA_003113815.1 Sphenodon punctatus | reverse complement strand
GGAGCCAGAGCACTGAAATGAGGGCCAGTACCCCCACCAGTGGCAGTCTCCCCCCTGCCATCCCCCCATAACCTCCCGCTCACCCCTGCCAGGCTGCTGAGGATCTGAGTCTGGGGACTCAGCTCCGATAGGCCCCAAATCTGGTACACTCTGCCCACCGCAAGCCACGCCCCCAAGCCACGCCCCCTTAGCCCATTTCCGGCGCGCCGGCGGCTTTGCCGCCGGCACAGGGCCACTAACACTATATTTTCCTGGGCCACTTTGATTTCCCAATCCGCCCCTGGATTTCACTCTCCGTTAAAATGACAAAACTTCTATTCATTATAAAATTTAGATGATTTATCCTATAATTGTAAAGGTTTGCATGTAGGTTTGCTCTGGCGATTGGTTGAGAAATGGCTGAGTTATTAGAGTTTGAAAATTGGAAGCAGAAGTGTTTTTTCTGCTGATTGTAACTTTGTTTCTTGATATAGAAAAGTTAGATTTAAGTTACCAGTTTGGAGATGTAGAGGTGTCAGAAAATTCAAGTGGACTTTCTAGTTATTTCCAGAGTTTGGATTTTGAAAATCCATGATGTAGTTTCTAAGTTATGAGGTTTCGAAGTTTCAATGTTATCCTATGGAGAAAGTGAAATAGCGAAATGTGGGGTGTTAACGCACGCGCAGCCATCACTGTATGTCTGGGAGTGGAATGGCCAGCATCCCACCCCCTGCCATGATGGGCAGCCATGGCTACCAATAACAGGCAGCCATAGCTGGTTGCCATGGTGACTCCCCACGTTTGTTTTCGCACCCACCCAGTTCTTCTTCGAGTGGCTCCTCCCATTCTCACAAATGGGTTTGCGCCTGCACGCCCTTCTCTTATCGGCAGTTACCAAGCTCATTAGCTAAATGCGTGACGTGCACGCGCCCCACCCTATATAAGGCACCGTTCCCCTGTAACCCACAGTTCCTTCCAACCGCTTCGCGGCTTAGCGGTTAGTTACCACGACTCATCATGGCTACAACGAAACACTCTTTTAAAAAATGTCAATCGTGTGGTAGAAATATTACTACTAAGGACCCCCATGCCCTGTGCCTGGCGTGCCTGGGTATGGGACATGAATCCCGCGATTGCCCTGACTGCCGGATCCTTAAACCTAAGACCCGCAAAGAGAGGGCCATTAGGCTACCGGCATTGTTAAAGGAGATTGAGGAGAAGCGGCTTAAGACAGGCTCAGGTAGGACACGTTCCCTGTCACCAAAGCTGCCTAGTGTCGGGGCGGAGGAGACGGTAACAGCATCCACTAGCATGGCGACCTGGCGATGTCCCAGCCCCCCTCAGTCCCACACCAGGATGCCTGATGCTTCACCAACCGGTGGGCAAGGCCTGCAGCTAGAGGGTGAGGATGCCATTCGACAGGAACGCGCAATCTCCCCCTTCTCTTCCTCGGAAGAGGGAGCGTACATGGCGACGGCTTCGGCCTCCCAAGCCTCCCCTCTGAACCTAGCCTCTCCGCTCTACACCGGAGAGATAGAGGTGGATCCTAGATTCCAGGGCTCCCCATACCAACCGCCTTCCCTTCAGTGGCTGGAGGAGGCACATCCTCGTGAGCAGCCTCAACAAAGCCCCCAGGATCCCACGCTCCAGTTTCTGAAACGTCAGGAGGCCGACAGGAAGAGGGACAATACAGTCCTCGTGGCCTGCCTACAACAACTTATACAGGCCACGGCCTCGATAGCTGCAAAGGACAATCGATCTCCACGCAGCCGAGGCCGAGATACAGCAAGGCATGTTACAACGTCGACATGCACCGCTTCGACGTCAACTGCTCCACTCTCGACTGAGCACTCACTGGCCCAGCGTCCTACACCCCGCCCACCTCACCAACGTCGGGAGCACTCGACGTCCACCGACAGCCAGTCTCGACAACGCTCTCCACCTCAACGTCGGCATCGACGTCGTGAGATATCTGCTTCGCCAGAGCAGACTCGCGCATCACACCGCACCACCCCGACGCCGCCCGCAGCGCCGCCAACGCCACCACAACCCTCACCGACGCCAATAACTGCTCAGGACTTACCTGATGCAACCGCAATTGACATGGCGGCTATCTTTAACCGCAGGATGGAAAAGCACAGGAAGAGGGTGGCGCGTCGTCGACGCTATAAGGCAGCTCTGCTTAAAAATTTGCAGCCTCACGAATCAGCCGACGACCGTGACTCCGCGAGGGGCCACGACCCCGATACCGATCACGATGTCGCACAAGAAACTGACATCCCTCACGACAACGAACCAGGAGATCAGGAATCTATCTCGCCCCCGCCATCCGATGATGTATTAGCGGCACCTCCTTCTCTGACAACACAGGAGCATAAGGAGTACCAGCGTCTCCTCAAAAGGTTTAGCGAGACCCTACATATCGCCACTGTTCCAGTGGTGGAGCAAGAGGAAGACCCGGCTTATTCCCGGGTGGACAAACCGGTCCAAGCAAAGCTCACCCTACCGTTGTTTAAAAAGCATGCCGCTGAGGCTGAAAAACTATGGTCGACCCCGGCCTCTATCCTGCCCGTGTCACCAACAAGTAGCTCCTACTACATGTTCCCACCTGATAACACTTCCATTTTCTTTAAGCACCCCCTACCTAACTCCCTGGTAGTGGCCGCTTCTGCGGACAAGTTTCAAAAAACGACACAACAGACGGCACCAGGTGATAAGGAGGGTCGCCGTATTGATGGGTTCGGTCGCAAAATGTTCGCATCAGCAATGATGCTCATGCGAACCTCCAATTACGCGGCGGGGATGGCCACATTCCAGCACTACCTGTGGCATCAGGTACTCAAGATCGTCCCCACACTGCCGAAAGATGCACAAAAAAGCCTCCAGGCGTTGGCAGCGGAAGGCACATCCACTGCTCGTTGCCAATTGCATACAGCGCGGCACTCATCAGACACTGCCGCCAGAGCGGTGGCGACATCTATTGTTACAAGAAGGTTTGCATGGCTCAGAGCCACTAAGCTCGAATACCACCATCGGGCTAGAATAGAGAGTTTACCTTTCGACCAAACTGGACTGTTCGCCAAGGACACAGATGATGTCCTGGACAGGATACAGAAATCGAAAGCTACAGCGTACAAGATGAAGATATCTCAACCAGACAGATCTTCTGCTTCCACGTATCGCACATACAACTACCAGCCACAATACAGACAACAAAGGCAATTTTTCCAACAACCACAACAATACACTAGGAGGTATTATCCTCAAGCCTCTTCGGGTGCTTATGGGGGAAGACCCAAATACCCCTACTCTTCCTTTCGCTACAGGCAGGGGAACAAGCAGCAATTCTCCACACCTTCCACCAGGGGGAGAAAATGACAGTTGGAGCCTCACCGGGTGATTACCTGTGAGGCATCTGTTGTTAATAGTGTTAATTTTCAGTTTGCACTGTTGCATTAATTACAAACCTGGCGACAGATTACCTCTGATGTATGGGTGCTGTCGGTAGTTGAATTCGGTTACAAGGTCCCGTTTTTATCTTTGCCACCTGTTATTAAACCCCCTACAGTTACTACCCTTTCCAAAGTTCAGTCTACTGTGTTAAATAAAGAAGTGTTGGAATTGTATCACAAGGGTGTAGTGGAGGTTGTACCAGCCACAGAACTTAATACAGGTTGCTATTCCACTTACTTTGTGGTAGATAAAAAGGATGGTGGCCATAGACCAATCTTAGATTTGAGAAATGTGAATTTATTCGTAAGATACACGAAGTTTAAAATGCTCACATTAGCTACGTTACGTAACTACTTGAAGGTTGGCCAATGGTATGCGGCCATTGACTTGAAAGATGCTTTCTTTCATGTAAGACTACACCCTGCATCCAGGCCTTTCTTTAAGTTTTGCCATAAGGGCATCCATTACCAGTTCTCTTCTCTCCCTTTTGGTCTCTCCTCAGCACCAAGAGTATTCACCAAGGTGATGGCCCCAGTAATGGCCTTTCTGAGAAATAGGGGTATATATATATACCCATATCTAGATGACTGGCTGCTTGTAGCGGAATCACCAGTAGCCCTGGAGGGCGCTATAGCCACTACAATCAACTTGTGCACAACATTGGGGATTTCGGTTAACCTTCAAAAGTCCCATCTAGTGCCATCACAGAATATACCTTATATTGGCGCTATTATAGATTCCAGCAAAGGCAAAATATTCTGCCCTATGGATAGATTTAGGGATATATGTGACATGGTGCAGTTAATCTCCAGACACCACAGGCAGCCTGTGAAGCGTTTCCAACGATTGCTAGGCCTTATGGCCTCTACCACGGCCACTACCCCGTTTGCCCGTCTCTTTATGAGACCACTACAATTATGGTTAATAAGGGTCTTCGATCCATTGTCAGACCCGCCCAACAAGAGGATCAAAATCACGAGACAAGTTGTGGATTCCTTGTTGGTATGGACTGACAGGAAGTTTGTGTTAGCAGGGGTCCCATTCCAGTACCCAGTTTCTCATTGTGTACTAACTACCGATGCTTCCCTCACAGGGTGGGGAGCTCATCTCGGAGAGGAAGACGTGGCCGGGTCATGGTCAGAAAGTCAAATGGTCCTACATATCAATATATTGGAGACCATGGTTATTCTAAAAGCGCTCGAATTTTTCCACCGACAGCTCCAGGGTCAAGTGGTGACCATTGCTTGCGACAACCTTACGGCAGTCTGGTATATCAACAACCAGGGGGGCACACGGTCACCGGACCTATGTCGCATATCAACCCAGATATGGCACTGGGCCATAAAGCACAAGGTGTACCTCATAGCGATGCATGTGGCAGGGAAAGAGAACTCGAGGGCAGATGTCCTCAGCCGTCTCAACCAAGAACACCACGAGTGGCAGTTATGTCCGCGGGTGTTCCACGATTTGACCCAACGTTGGGGACTCCCGGAGATAGACCTCTTCGCGACACTAGCATCCGCCAAATGCAAGAGATTTGCATCACGAGCGGGCCACGACCCAGCATCCCTGGGGGACGCGTTCTCCCTACCGTGGAGACCGCAGCTGTGCTACGCGTTTCCTCCTGTGCCCTTACTTACCAAGGTAATCCACAGGGTTCTGACACAAGGGGCCAATCTTATCCTTATTGCCCCCTACTGGCCGCGTCAAATGTGGTTTACGGACCTTCTAGATCTGTCTTCATCCCACATTCCGTTGCCAGCCTCCCCCAAACTCTTGCACCAGCCACAATGGGGCAGGGAGAACATACCACACCTCAACCTCCATGCGTGGAGGATATTACCATAGACCCAGGGGATAGATTGCTGCAGGTTCTCAACAGTAAGATCAAGGAATCCACGAGAAGATCTTACCTGTCTAAGTGGAAAAGGTTCAACTTTTGGCTAACACGTAATTCCTTGACCACAGAACAGCTGTCAGTACAGGTTGTTTTGCGTTACCTCTTGCAACTTGCAGACAGTGGCCTCTCCCTACCATCCCTTAGAGTGCACCTGTCAGCGATATCCAAGCAGGTAGCAGTTATGGGACACACCTCCTTGTTTTCACACCCTCTAGTTAAGGCTTTTCTAAAAGGAGTTAACAATATGTTTCCCCCTCACAAGACCCCGCTCTCATCTTGGGACTTGTCAATGGTCCTGGACACTCTAATGTCGCATCCTTACGAGCCTATGAGCAGTGCGACTCTGTGGGATCTCACAATTAAGACCTGCTTCCTGGTGGCGGTGACCTCCCTCCGCAGGGTCAGTGAGCTGTCGGCGATATTCATACAGGAGCCGTACCTCCAGGTATTCCCTGACAGACTGGAAATAGCAGCTCACCCGTCCTTCATTCCTAAACAAGTTTCTAGATTCCACCTGGCTCAGCGGATCGTTCTTCCCCAGTTTTACCCTCCGCCACACGAGAATGACGCCGCAGCTGCAGCGCATACCTTGGACGTGAAAAGAGCGGTCATGGCATACCTCGCACGCACTGCTGACATTAGACAATCTGACAATTTGTTTGTCTCCCCGTCCCCTGCAACATTGGGAAAAAAGGTATCGTCCCAGACTATTTCAAAATGGTTGGTCCAGGTAATCCTGTCAGCTTACAGGTTAAGGGACCGAGAACCACCCCCCAACATCAGGGCCCATTCTATCAGAGCTACAGGGGCTTCAACGGCAGCATTTGCAAATATATCACCCCAAGAAATTTGCAGGGCGGCAACTTGGAGCTCACCGAGTACCTTCATAAAGCATTACTCCGTTCATCTAGCCTCAAGTGAACTTACTGCCATGGGTCAGACCATTTTGTCTACTGGCCTGCCTACATAAGGCCGTCAAACAAGGTTTTCTGTACATAGGTTTTATTGACATGTTGAAAACACATAATTATTAAACGTTCTGTTCCGCATTGCACTTCTTTGATGTCTCAATTAGAAAAATTCCCCACCTCCATACATTATGGCTTGGTACTCTCCCATTTGTGAGAATGGGAGGAGCCACTCGAAGAAGAACAGAAGGTTGCTACCTTGTAAACAAGGTTCTTCGAGATGGCTCCGACCATTCTCACAAATACCCGCCCTTCCAGCCCCGCGTGAAATTTTTCTCATGCATTCTCAGGGTTGGAAGGAACTGTGGGTTACAGGGGAACGGTGCCTTATATAGGGTGGGGCGCGTGCACGTCACGCGTTTAGCTAATGAGCTTGGTAACTGCCGATAAGAGAAGGGCGCGCAGGCGCAAACCCATTTGTGAGAATGGTCGGAGCCATCTCGAAGAACCTTGTTTACAAGGTAGCAACCTTCTGTTCATCCTGCTCTGGCTTGCCTGGGCACCTCATGGGGCTGGACCTTGGGCCTGGTTTGTTCCAGTCCCACATTTCTGATCCGGCCACCAACCCCACTGGGGTTTGAACTGGGCCCACATCTGGTGGAACAGATGTGCAGTGTTCAGCGCTGGCCCAGGTGAGCCAGAGCAGGCGAACTGGGCCAGGGGTGTGTGCATTTTATGTTTGTGTTTTTATGCGTGTTGTTTAAAAGTGTTTTATATTGTACTTTTATTATGTTGTTAGCCGCTCTGGGCTGCCTGTGGTGGGACAGAGCGGGATATAAATTCTGTTAATAAATAAATAAATAAATATTATAGAGCCACAAGAGAGGCTTTTTTTGCATTAGGGCAGCAACAAAGATAGCAGACAGATTGACTGATAGAGACAGCATTAGATAGATAGGAGAGAGAGAGATTAGACTCAGTGGGGTGTTGGGGAACTGGGGGGGGGGGGATGATGGCAGATCATATGGGGGGGGCAGGTTTGTAGCCATATGGGTGGGGAGAGCACTCATCCAGAGTGTAGGATTATTTCATTCATCCCCCCGAAATGACCCCGGAAGAGGCACCTGCTGTGATGCAGTGGTGCACAAGAGGAAGCTGATCACGGCCCCTGTGCTCTGCACTAACACATTTAAGGTGTGGATGTCGACCAACAGAAGGCAGGGGTAGCAATCCGGGGTGGGCAGCAAGTCTGGCAAGGCACCCCCAGAACCAGAGGCAGAAATGATTGTCTGCACAGGCTGCTAGCACAGGGGATGAATCCTCCACCTGTTGAGGTCCAGTAGACACCACCCGTTCTTGCACAGCCTGATCCAGGAGCGGCACCATCTGTGCCCACTGCCCTAATGCAGATGCAGGAGGGAATTCAGGTTGCGCAGACAATTGATGGGCTGCGGGTGGCAACCAATGGGCCACACGCAGAATATGGCAGGTTTGTGAGAGAGCGGCGAGACTTGTCACAGAGAGAACACCACCCGCGAAAATTGGCTCTGGTAGCCATTTGTTCACGCACAGGGATTTTTTGTTTTGTGTTTTTTTTTAATATTACGTCCAATTCTGATCAGAATCGGAAGAAATATTGATCCGCTTTTCAATCAGAACAGGTGAACTGCTCTGTTCTGACTGAAAATTGGAACAATCGGAAGTCCAATTTCACCCCTAGAATAGAGCTATCATCATTGGTGGTTTATCACAAGGGATGAGGGAATAATGGAGCAGGTAGTAGAGGCAAAGTGTATGCGTGTGTATGGTAAGGGTGGGTGTTAACTATCATGGACAAAAGGAGATCTAGCTGAAATTTTACTTTGCTTTAAGGGATGACATAGCAATACTTGCAACTTGCCTTTTTGTTCAGTATTTTTGCATTGCCCAATACAAGGAACCCTGGCCCATACATGGATCTACTGGCCACTACTGCAATAAATATAAAACTTATAGGATCAAAAAAACTGTATAGTTTTAGAGAGGAGTTAAGACTCTTACAAATTCACTCGTGCTCCAAAATGAATGGAAATTGAAAGCTAAAGGTTCCTGCCTTAACCTGTGCACTATATAAGCAGTAAAGTTGTTGTACAGTATAAATCTTGCGTAATTACAACTTAGGCTCCATGCACCCAAACTTTGCCTTGGTCTTTCAGCCCCAATCCTCTTCCATTGAAACTGGGGATAGTAGTGGGTCAGAGGCTTGCTGCCTCCCGACCTTCTGCTTTCCCTTTACGGTTTCATTCAGATTGGAGAGAATGGGACAGCTGTGTCCTAGGGGCTGCTGTATAAGGGTGGATCAAGATGGATCGATACAGGATGCGTACAGGGAGACAAGACTAGGGGCAGCCGGAGAGTGGGGAAGTGTCTGAATGGGGAAGGGACCGCCAAGTGTTTGAGGAATAGTTATGGGGGAGAAGACTAATGGGGGATGTGTATGCATGGATGAGGCTGGGGGGCGGCAGGGGGGGATTGTGTGTATCAGCAACAGCCAAGCAGGTCGTAGTGGGGGATTATATGAGAGGAGAAACTTCAGAGATGAAAGAAGTGTATGCACGGACAAGGCTGGGAGGTAGCTACGGATGGGGAGCAGAGTTTGTATAAGGAGGGGGTACAAAGGTGCTGGGGAGTATATATGGGGGGAGAAGGTGGAGACATGGGTGGTTTGTATTCAGGGAGAAGGTTTGGGAGACAGCCAGGGGTGGGGGCTAAGTGCACGAATGTTTTTCGTATGTACTTTCAAAATCTCTTCCCAATACAGTAGAATAATTGAAAGCATGATAGATGTGGACAAATATTTGCCTGTTCTTAATCCCATATGTAGAAAACAAATGCACTTGAGCTGCTGCCTGAGAGGGGAGCAAGAAATGAAGGAGAAATTGTGGCTCCCACAACGACAGGGATCAACTCCGTAATGTTGGGGCAGGGAGGAGCTTGATGTCACCGGCTTCAGTGTTGCCCCCAACCTGTAGAGGAAGAGGATTGAGGCTGAAAGACAAAGGCAAAGTGTGGGGGCATGGAGCCTATGTTGTAAACAAGCACAGTATGTGAGACTGTACAACATCTTTACGCCTTACATGATGTGCAAGTTAAGGTGGAAGTTTCAGTGTTCAATGTCCGTTCTTTTTGGAGCACGAGTGAATTTGTAAGAGCCTTAACTTCTCTCTAAAACCGTAAGGGTTTTCGATCCTATAATTGTTATATTTATGGCCAGGGTTCCTCGTGCCAGGCAATGTAAAAATACTGAACAAAAAGACATGTTCCATTTTTTGCAGAAACTGAAGAGCTGTTTCCAGTGTGTTGAATTTATCAACAAGTAACCCCCCTGGTACACCATCTACAGGAAAGCAAAAAAAGAAAAGCCATTGGAACAAATCTTAAAACAAGGCATCACGCCATCAAAACATCTTTTTGAACTGCTCAAGTGTGACCATCAAAGTAAGAGTGAGTCATCTGGGCTGGTCTCTGCTCACAGCTCTAAGCAAGTTTCATCAGTGACTTCAAATGAAGCTGGCCTAGGACCCACATCAGTGGAGGCGATAATCCTGCAGAATTGATTAATGGTAACGAAAAACATTTGCACTCAGCAAGACTCAGACAAGTGCTTAGAGAGTGTGAGATCAGAACCACAGCAAAGATGCAGGAGAACTGTGCTGTGAGAACCTTAGCCCCTCATGTGTCATAAAACGTTATTACAGAGCTACGACTAAGGTAGAGCCATATTGGTATAGCCTGGTGAAGGGTATATGGAGCACTCAAATAGTCTATTTAAGCCTGTGAATAGCTCAAAAAGATGCCATCGAGGAGATGTTAAATATCTGTTCAATTTTGGTTAAATATGAGGGAAAACTTCCTAACTGTGAAAACTATTGGACAATGGGAAAAGCTTCTCAGGGAGGTTGTGGAATCACCTTCCTTGGAGGCTTTCAAAATCTGGCTGGACAAGCATCTGTCTGTGATGCAGTAGACAGGGCTATCCAGCCATGGAGCAGGGAGTTGGACTATAGATGATCCTTGATGTGCCTTCCAACCCTACAGTTCTCTGAGTCTATGTTCCCAAATCTGGGTCAGGATTAAGGTTGCCACCTCTCACGGTTTGGACCCTGACACTGCTATCATCACTATATAAATGCTTATAATAAAATAATAATAATAATAATGATATGAAGATGGAAACACACAGTCCCAGCTTATATCCAAAATATTTCACACGTTTGTTGCTGTCTGGGGATCACTAGATTATATTTAAATCTCAAAATGGAGTCACATAGACAACCATTTTGAAAGCCACTGCCATTGGGGCTACTCACATAATTCCTGAATTAAGGATACTTCCTAAATTAAAGATAAAATGATGAGTTTTGAGACAAGAAAACCATGAGAGGAACATTTTGCTTTAGCAGAGGAGGAAGACTATCTCAAGAATTTTCAGACCACTCACAAGCAAACCGGTTATGGATCATTATTCAAAAATAAATGCCCAGGCTGTAGTGTGCACATAGTGGTATGCAGATGGAGCAAAACACCAATTGCTTCAGAAAAGCAACATTTAATTTTGGGAGAGTTTGCCTGTTAGGAGGTTTTTGGTGCAGACCAAGTCAGGAATAGAGGGTCTCTAGCATGGTTGATTAGGCTCTACTTCATGGTTAATTAGGTTCAGGACAGATTTGGGATCCTAATGATGTAACGTGCACCCCACTGCCTAGTGGCATCCCTATCCTCTCTAGCTGCCCTGATCTCGGGGTTGGTCTTGCGGTCCCCTGGGGGACTTCAACATCCATGCCGAAGCCAGGTTGCATGGTGCAGAGTTGGAATTCATGGCTGCCATGAGCCCGTCCCAGGTGGTGACTGGTCCTATGCATGGGGGGGGGGGGGGGGGGGGGGCGGGGGAGGACACACCCTGGACTTGGTGTTTTGCATCGACCGTACTTATTTATTTATTTATTTATTTATTACCCCGCCCCTCTCGCCTCTGGCATCCCAGGCCAGCTTCCAACACACAATACAATATAAATAGTATAAAATTCAATTAGACAGACGATTTCATAAAAACAATACAATCATCAATATCAAAATAAAAGATCTGCATAAACACCCCCCCTAACACCCCCTCACTGAATGCCTGGCAGAAAAGCCATGTCTTGCAATTACGCCAAAAGGCCAGGAGATCTGGGCTGAGGCAGACCTCAAGCGGGAGAGCATTCCAAAGTGATGGCGCGGCCACTGAGAACGCCCTCCAGACCTGCCTATAACGCGGAACCTCCAGGAGGGCGTCCCCAGATGACCACAGGGGCTGCCTCTAGACCATAAAGGGCCTTAAAGTTCAAGACCAGCACCTTGAACTGGGCCCAGAACAGTTCACAGCCCAGAGCACAGGTGTTATGTGTTCTCTGCGGCTCATCCCCGTAAGGAGGCAAGTCTCTGCATTCTGTACAAGCTGCGGTTTCCAGATCATCACCAAGGGTAACCCCACATAGAGCACGTTACAGTAATCCAGCCTTGAGGTAACAAACGCATTGTCAGCGCCACTGCTCACCCGGGGCCCCGGCCCACCGGGGTATACCGCAGCAGCAGCCCAGGAGCCCCCAGCGTGGGGTAGCCCCGCCTCCTCTAGCGCCGCACACATCCTCCCACTCTGTGGAGGCCCCGCCCACTGATCCAGGGCCACGGCCTGCAGCCATGCCCCAACGTAGGGATTCCCCGCCCCTGCCACGGCGCTCAGAGCGCTTGCAGGCACTTACAGGGGTGGGGCTTGGGACATAAAGCCCAGCGTCGCAGAGAGAGCAGCGCTGGTGATTTCAGAGAGACCGGCTCCCATGTGAAGTATGCCAATTGAGTACTACGAGTGTGGAGAGTGTGACTTCCTGTGCCCCAGTGCGTGTGGACCTTCCTTCCTGTGAACCCATGACAGTATCCGTGAGTGTTGTGTAAGTGTGTGAAGTGTGAGGCTTGTGTGTTCCCTTCCCCTGTTCCTTTCCTGGATCATCCCCATTCTGCGTGAGTGCCCATTGCCTACCCTTCCTTCGGGGTCCCCTTCCCTCTCCCCCCGTGACCCTGCCTTCACTGAGCTTCCATTCCCCCCTTCGTCCCTCGGGTGTCTGGAGCAAGTATCCTTGGGGCAGACCTTGGCTTCCCTGTATCCCTGCACCCAATTATGATATTGGTCTGTTCTCTTTAAGTAGAGGTAAAGACCACCAACTCTATCCTGACGGGCATTCCTCCCTCGAGGCGCGTGCCTCTGGTTCGGGTAAGCCTTGGTCCCATGTGGGTCTCATGTGTCTGCCTAGAATCCCCCTCCCCAGTTACAAATCACCAGCCCCCATTGGCCCAGGTACGGGCCCCTGAATCATGGATGTGACCAATGAGATTAAGCAACTTATCCTTGCTGTGCAGTCCCTGGCTATGGAGGTCAAGGACCTCCAGGCCAAGCAGGGAGAATTAACCACAGCTGTCACCCAAATTCAAGGTGCCGCTGCTCCAGAAATCCCCACCCCCCGTAGCAGCGGCTCCACCACCTCCCCCTATCCCAGTGGCCCAGCCCATCCCTGCAGCCCCTCGGGAGCCAAAGGGTCCGCGAATAGACAAATTCTCTGGGGATAGACGGGCGTTTCAGGAGTTCCTGGCACTGTGCCGCCTCACTTTCACCTTACAACCCACTACCTATGCCATGGATAATTTAAAGGTGGCATTTGTGATTAGGAACTTGAGTGGCACCGCATTAGAGTGGGCCACTACCTTGTTGAAGGGGAATAGTCCCCTACTGGCCAACTATGATGACTTCGTAAAGGAA
Source organism: Sphenodon punctatus (assembly GCA_003113815.1). Classification (NCBI taxonomy): domain Eukaryota; kingdom Metazoa; phylum Chordata; class Lepidosauria; order Sphenodontia; family Sphenodontidae; genus Sphenodon; species Sphenodon punctatus. The sequence goes on along the minus strand of QEPC01007559.1, from coordinate 4,211,382 downwards.
TTTGCTTTTTTATTTGACCACCCCCACCGCACTGAAGAAGCGGAGACACTAATTATGACCCTACGCCAACCTAGAAGTAGCCTACTGGACAATATTACACGATTCCAGCAACTTGCCTTAGAACTTCAATGGCCAAATAACGTCTTCAAGGTTATGTTCCGAAAGTGGTTGTGTGAGGAAATAAAGGATCAGCTCGCCTTTGTAGCCCTTCCCGAGACTTGGGAGACCCTTGCCAAACTTTCCCTACAGATAGAGGAATGATTGGCTGAGCGAAAATGGGAGCGTCGCCATGAAATACGCCCGCTCCCGGTAAAACCTTTCTCCCCTCCAGGAGCTCCTAAATTGCCCCAACCTGAGCCCATGCAATTGGGGGCCTCTTGGGGTCCCTTGATAAAAGAAGAGCATCAACGACGCAGGGTATCCCACTCTTGTTTTTATTGTGGGGACCCCTCCCATTTCATTGGTGAGTGCTTGGTGTTGCCCCCGCAGCGCTGGGAATTGGGAAATTCTCGGAACCGAGACGGACAGGGGCCGTCTCAGTTCTAACCCAGCCGAAAACCCCTTTATCTCCACCCTTTCTCGACCCCCATCTGCGGGTTCCCATTACCGTATCTGTTTCCCCTCGGAACTCCATGGTAATCTGGGCCCTCATAGATTCCGGGGCATCAGGGAATTTCATAGACACCCACCTTGTTTGTCTGTGAGGGTTCCCCACCCAAACTAAGGTAACCCTGGAGCCTGTGCATTCTATTGATGGCTCCCCCCTAGTCTCTGGGCCTGTTACCACCTGCACACGTCCCTTGAGGTATGCGATAGGCAACCATTATGAACTCATAACTTTTGATGTAGTTTGCACCCCTCTCTTCTGGGTAGTCCTTGGGGCTCCATGGTTACGAGACCATGGCCCTCATATATCTGATCCAAAAAGCAACTCCATTTCATGGCTCCCCAGTGCGCATGGAACTGTCTTCGCCCTAGACCAAGAACAGATGGATGTGCCACTACTACCCCTCCTCCACAACTCAACAATACCACACTTCCAGAGGCCGACTAGGACTACCAAGATGTTTTCAGTAAGACTCATGCCACCGAGTTACCCCCTCATCGTACCTACAATTGTCCCATTGACCTCCTCCCCAGAAAAGAACCTCCATTCGGTCAAGTATACACGCTGGCAGAACTACAAGCCTTGTGACAATATTTAGATGAGTCTTCAACAGGGGTTAATTCGCCACTCCAGCTCCCCCACAGGAGCCCCCAACTTCTTCATGGCCAAAAAGGATGGTGGCCTGCAGCCCTGCGTGGACTTTAGAGGGTTCAATAGTATCACGATTAAGAATAGATACCCACTTCCGCTTATCCTGGAATTACTGGACCGGCTCCAAGGAGCGCGAATTTTCACAAAGCTTGACCTGCAAGGGGCATAAAATCTATTGTGCGTTCGTCTAGGGGATGAATGGAAGACCGCCTTTCGTACACGATATGGCTTGTTTAAATACCGGGTGATGCCCTTCAGCCTGGCCAATGCACCTGTCACCTTCCAGCACTAGGGCTGATGCGGCAGCAGCTGTTACCGCACTGCAATTCCATTCCTAAACCTTGGCATCCCACGTTGCACCTCGCAGAATTCCACCCTGTACCCCGCGATTCTGCGATTCTTCCGCTACAAGAATCCGCAGATGCGGCATGTATGTGTTTCGCTGATTTGCTGATCGTTACCATTGTCATATAAAATCAGCGGTCTTTTCCTGCGTTCCGCCAATTTAATATATGAGACACAGTCATGAGCGTTTATCGCGGTTCCGCGAAGGCAGTACGACTTACTAGTATGCCGCTGCTGCGCTGTGCTGTCACGCTGTCATGCCGACTGCTGGTGCTGTGTGTGTGTGTCTCTCTCTGTACCGCAGTAACTGCTCATTCTTCTCAATACATACATGCATGGACAACATGTTCTGTTTGGGACAAGTGTTGTCCCACTGGTTGGTGTTTTTATTATATGGCAAATTGATCTTTTAAAGTGTTTTGACCAAAACTCATGTTGGGAGTTTAAAGTGACCTGTGTATTGGCTGACCGAGTCATTTTTTACATCATAGGACCGGCTCTGAAAGTTGAAGGAATGAAGTGTGATACTGAACTGTGTGAAGTCCATGCAGAAGAGTTTCTTACAATCCTCATTCTGCAATTCCTCAGTCTAGAAGAAGCATGCTGAGCAACAGAACTCTGTTGGCATAGTTGTTAAGGTCCCTGCTTACCATACAATTTGTAGCTGTTATTGAGCTGGTTCAAATCCCCACTGTTACATGTAACTTTTTTTATTATTATTATTACTTTTACATTCGTGTAATGGGTTTTTTTGTAAATAATATAATTATTGCTGTGTTTTGCTGGCATACTTTGTAATATAAATAATAAAATAATGTTTATTTATTACATTAACCCTAGACTAACTGATTAGCGCAGCCGAACCAGGCGGCATGATGAGTGCTATTATGCCCCGCCCCTAGCACCACCGGCGTTACACTCACTTGCAGTCGCTGACCGCTGTCGCCGACGCCATCACTGACTGCCCTGCCCCCATCTGTCCTTATGTGACCACCTTCTCTCCCCCATACAGATTACAGACGAGTTCTACTTTTCGGGATATCCTTGACCTGTACGTGGTGGCCTACCTGGATGACATCCTGATCTACTCGGCTACCGTAGAACAATATGTACAGCACGTGCGGGAGGTGTTACGTCGACTTCAAGCCAATAAGCTCTACTGTAAAAGAGAAAAATGTTTCTTCCACCTCACCTCCATAAGTTTCTTGGGATTTATCATCAGCCCCACAGAGGTGATGATGGACCCACAGAAGGTCGAAGCCTTACGATGCTGACCCGCACCCAAAGCCGTTAAGCCCTTACAACACTTCCCTGGAAGCACCAACTATTACCGGCAATACATCCCCAATTATGCGGCGATCACTGCACCATTAACGCAATTGTTAAAAAAGAACCACCTTTATCAATGGGGACCTGACCAACAGTTCAGTTTCGAGTTCCTAAAGAAGGCATTCATCACCACCCCCTTGCTACAGCACCCTAACTTCACAAGCTGTTTTTTGTGGAGGCGGATGCATCTGGTCGGGCGATTGGGGCAGTGCTCCTCCAAGCTGCAAGCGACTCGGACGTCTTGTTACCCTGCGCATATTACTCCAGGCAATTAACACCAGCTGAATGTAATTACAATATCCTTGACTGAGAACTCCTCGCCATTAAGGTGGCATTTGAGGTGTGGCGACACTACTTGGAAGGGGCCCGACACCCCATCACAGTCATAACCGACCATAAGAACCTCACCTTCCTGCAAACAGCACACATAGCGAATGCTCGCCACGCCCGCTGGGCACTGTTCTTCACCCGATTTAAGTTCCATATACGATATCGTCCAGGCCGACTACACATCCTAGCAGATGCCCTGTCTCGGTATAATGAGGAACGCACCACACCCCCTACCATGCCCGAACCCATCCTAGACAAAAGAATGTTTGCAGCAACTTACCTTTCTCTTAAGGATCTCCATGATGCATCTTCCCAGGAACTCCCTCCAACCGAGGACCCTGAAGTTACCACACAAGACGGGATCCGTATATGCCAGGGACAAGTGGTGGTGCCCCCCTTGTGCCAGGACCACGTTCTTTGGGCGCACCACGAAGTCCCTAAGGCCAGGCACCCCGGGGTTGAGCAGACACAGCAATTAATTCAACGCTCCTTCTGGTGGCCCACCCTTCGCCAAGACGTGCAGCATTATGTCACCAGTTGCGCCACCTGCGCCCGAACAAAAACACCCTGTTGTGCGCCAGCAGGACTATTACAACTCACACCCCTACCTCGCGGTCTATGGCACAGTGTGGACCTTGACTTTGTTGTGCAACTCCCACCATCTCGACAATACACGACGGTTCTTGTACTCATCAACCACTTCACGAAGCTAGCCCATTTTATTGCATGTAAGGGACTGTCGTCAGCTAGGCGCACCGCGTTTCTCTTCATTCATCATATCCTCAAATTTCATGGTTGTCCCCGAGAAATAGTGAGCGACCGAGGGACTCAATTTACCTCATGTTTCTGGAAGGCTCTCTTCCAAACTCTTCAAGTAACACTGAAACCGACCACAGCTTATCACCCCCAGGCGAATGAACAAGTGGAACGTGTAAACCAAAATATGGAACAGTACTTCCGTTGTTATGTGAATTACTTACAAAATGACAGGTACGCGTGGCTTACTGGCTTCCTCTAGCTGAATTCACCTACAACAATGCCCCAAATGCTTCTCTAGGAACATCCCCATTTTTTTGTCTCCTACGGCTTTCACCCCCACATTGGAACCATTGAATCCCCCTCACCACTAGTTCCAGCCGCAGGGGCCCTCGCACAACAAATCCAAGAAGCCCAAACTGTGGCCCGACGCGTGCTCCAACAAGCTCGACAACATTACAAGGACCAAACTGACAAACATCGCCGGGACGTCTCTCCCCTGCGCCCCGGCGATCTAGTCTGGATCAATCGCCGGCACTACCCCTGCGCTTGCCCACCTCCCAAGTTGGACGCTAAATACATCAGACCCTACCCAGTCCTTCGCCAAGTTAATGAGGTCACATACACCGTGCAACTCCCTCCGCACATTCGCATACACCCTACATGTAATATCTCCCTTCTGAAAAAAGCCACGTCCTTATGGGACCCTGATCCTCCCTCACTCCCGGGTTCTGTAAAACATTCTGCTGCCGACCCCGAATTCGAGGTCCGGGCCATTTTGGATTCACAGATGTTGCACGGTAGGTTACATTACTTGGTAGACTGGGTTGGCTATGGCCCGGAGGATCGCTCCTGGGAACCCGCCTCCCATATCTCTGCCCCGCGGCTTCTCCGCATCTTCCATTTGCGCCACCCTCTGAAGCTAGGTCCCTCCTGGACCTTTTGCCGGCGGCCTCGAGGGGGGATATTGTCAGCTCAGCTGCTCGCCAGGGATCCTGGCCCCGCCGGGGTATACCACGGCAGTGGCCCGGGAGCCCCGGTGCAGGATAGCCCCACCTCCTCCAGCGCCACACATGTCCTCCCACTCTGCAGACGCCCTGTCCACTGATCCAGGGCTGAGGTCTGAAGCCACGCCCCTTGCCCCGATGCACAACGTAGGGATTCCCGCACCCCTGTCGCGGCGCTCAGGGCGCTTGTGGGCACGTACACGGGTGGGGCTTGGGACATAAAGCCCAGCGCCACAGAGACAGTGGCACTGGTGATTTCAGAGAGACCAGCCCCCGTGTGAAGTATGCCAATTGAGCACTATGAATGTGGAGAGTGTGACGTTCTGTGCCGCGGTCCTGTGAACCCATGACAGCATCCGTGAGTGTTGTGTGAGTGTGTGAAGTGCGAGGCTTGTGTGTTCCCGCTCCCTGTTCCCTTCCTGGATCGTCCCCATCCTGCGTGAGTGCCCGTTGCCTACCCTTCCTTAGGGGTCCCTTCGCTCGTCACCCTGCCCTCACTGAGCTTCCCTTCCCCACTCCGTCCCTCGGGTGTCTGGAGCAAGTATCCTTGGGGCAGACCTTGGCTTCCCTGTATCCCTGAGCCCAATGATGATAGAGGTCTGTTCTCTTTAAGTAGAGGTAAAGACCACCAACTCTGTCCTGATGGGCATTCCTCCCTCGAGGCACGTGCCTCTGGTCCGGGTAAGCCTTGGTCCCGTGTGGGTCTCGTGGGTCTACCTAGAATCCCCCTCCCCGGTTACATGCATGGATGATAGTGGCGAGGTTGGAGTCCAAGACATAAGGGTGGAGTCTCCTCACCAGATGCAATTCCAGATGCAAACATAGCGATGCCTTTTAGACAGACAACGTAGTGTGGACTAATGACTCAGAAAATAATACTAACCTACCAAACAAGACATTAGTGCAGACTACTTTAAGTATGGTTCTTATAAAACCAAGTGGTTGGAGTTTTATAAGAACCGTACTTATCTCTTAGTCCGCACTAATAAGTGCCGTTGACAGCGCTCAGAAGGACAAACTAGTTTGCACTAGATTTAGTTAGTGCGGACTGTCCGTGTGAAAATGCCCCTAGACTCAGCACCTTTCCCTGGTATTCTGCTGCACTCTGGCCTCTGCCAGTCAGCGCCTCTTCCTTAGTCCCAGGTTATAGCACCTTAACTCTTCCCCAGCCTGTTGTTAGGAGGAGACTGACAGGATACCAGGAATCACCACAGGTAGCTAGAACTCTTAAAGGGATAGCAGTCTGCTGCTCTCTGGCCAGCTCCCAGGGCAATTGCTCCCTGCCAGGATGTATTCACAGCTCCTGCAAGGACTTATAGTCCTCCCATTACACAGTCCTAACTTTCAGATGATTTATCAGCCTTTCTTAAACTGAAAATAAAAAAAAGCCACGGGGGTTATGCCAGGACACTGTTTTGACAATTAGAGTCTCAGTCTTTAATTAGTCTTTTCCTTGGTGAGAAAATTTGACCATAATTAAAGCCTGCTTCTCAGAACCACAGCCCAGAGCATCAACAGCCCTGGCTGAAGTCAATGAGACTGGTGACTGCTCAGTACCTCTTAAAACAAGGCTTTAATTGGCTTCCTAATTGGCTCCAGCATGTACCCACCATGATTTTATTCCTGGACAGATGTTGAAGGTCTTTACACTCACACTTTGTGCTATTTTGGTGTAAATAAGCGTGTGATCATTTTTATTTCAGATTCAGCCCCCGATCCTGCATAGACTTATATGGGCACAGTCCAACTGACCTCAATGGGACTATGCATATAGGATCGGGACACTCAAAATGTCCTGTTCCTAGGCCAAAGGTTCCAAAATTATGGGCCGCAGGCAACCTCCCACCTGGTGCCACCCCTTCCAAGTGTTGTGACATGATGACACACACGAAAGGGGCATGATCACGTCAGAAAGTGGTGCAGTGAAGCAAATCCCCTGCCCCTGCCTCCCCCTGAATGTAATTCTGCCAGGCTAGCACCCTTGATCACACAATCTACAGATGGGGCTGCGATCCTGATCGATAATGATACCTTTCTTTGTTGCTGTCTGTGGGGGCCATGATTATATCAAATCCCTTTCTTATGCCCCCCACTCCTCCCCCAAAGTAGCAAAAATGTGAGAATTTAAAATCATTTTGGCATGTGCTTACGCTGCACTTGTACATTTTGCTTTCCAAACGGCATCGCTCCATCCCCTGGCTTCTATTGTCATTTCAGTATTTTAATGTAATTAGCAAGAGGCATCCATGTGTCACTGCAGGGTTGCCTAATGAACCCTCTCTCATTCAAATCCTGATCTTTCTTAATAAGATCTCCCATAATGGAAAGTGACTTCGGCTACATCTTCCATATTCATTAGTCTAACAAGGGGACCAGTTTCATCCTGTCATTCTTGGTGAGAGATGTAAAGAGGCTAGAATAGGTACCTTGGTAACTACAGAGGCCTGGATAACCATGTTATGGGACTAAAATATTAGAACTGATACTTGTCAATAAATAATTTACCCCGATGTCTGATGCCTGGATCTGGCTCCATGCAGGAAGATCACAGCACCCGGCCACAGGGCCCTGTTGTGGATCCCAGCCATGATACATCATCAGGCCAAGGCAAAAGCCCAAACAGAGCCAGGAGTCACGGAAGCCAAGCATCTGGTTCACGGGAGCAGGCAAGAGGCATCATCAGGCAGGCAGGGTCAGAGTCCATGGAATCAGTCCTAGCAGAGTCTGGAAGTGACTTGGATCAGCTGGGATGCAGGAGGCGAGGCAAGGCATCTTGTAGAGCCATGTCTCAGTCTGACAGTCTGTCAGGCAGTTGTGGCAACCCAGAAAGCTGTATATAGGGGTCTGGGTCATCAGTAGCCAATCAGGAGCCCATTGGGGTGGAACCTCACTTGCAAAGGATCATAGGGTTGTGGTTCCACTACTTCACCACAACAGCCTGGTGGCAGTGTGGATCCTATCCCACTGCTGCCTGTGGACCCCTCAAACCAGCGTTGGAAGCCCATGTTCCCTTTGGATCCTGACACCTATTCACTTCAATGGCAGAATTGCTCTTGCATAAATGAAGGCTAAAATGAGGCCTTATACTCACTGTGTTTAACCATGCTTTACTGATGGGCTATCAGCCTGTTCTGTGGCAGGGTGATATTGACTCACCCGCCCAACAAGGTGAAAGCAGTGGCCAGTTTCTGTGGCCAGCACCATATCCAGCCACCAATGACTTGCCCCACCAGAAGGTCAAGTACCTCTGACAACTGGAGGTGATTCGTTGACATTAGGGTTTCTTTGATGACAGTGGGAAGTTTGGAGTAGGAACCAAAGTTACCACACTGTGTTGCATGGGGGAGATTGCTTAAGTGTGAAGCAGACTGAACAGATCATGCTGGGAATTAAAGGCAGCCATACTTAAGGTATAGTTCTTTACTTTAAGGAAACTTTATTGTGTCTTACAAAGTCTCCCGTGCTTTCCTTCAGTATAATAGTTGCATGGCCACAGCTTTACAGTTACAAACAAACGCTCAGGGTTCATCTCCAGGCTTCAGGTTAAGCTGATCATTCTCAAGGTTAGTCACGTATCACCATATTTTTGCTCTTGATTTGCCTGCACCAGAGGAGGTGGAGAGGGGATGATGCTGCGTTAACTAGACCCACCTGCCCCCAGTGGAAGTTCTTGCTTTGGTTACAGTGAGAGAGGAAATGGGAAACCAAGATCAGGGAAATGCTGATGTTTGTGGCAGCAATTGCATTTCCCAGAACCTGTTGCTATGTACTTCCCAGGAAGGGAAAGAGGAGACAAAAAGCAGCCACAAGGGGCAGAGGTGTCAGGACTTGGACCTGAACCCATAGTGGCAGCATGGTTGCTTCCATTTTCTGCTACCTCTTGACCTGTTTAGCTGTGGAATTTGTTGGTAGCCATGCCCACCAGCTTCCTGATTGGTCTCAGCCTAGTTATAAGGCGGGCTGGGCACCACAGGAAACTGGCAGAGTATCTACGGATGTTTTTGTGTTGATGTCTTTGTCACAAGCCCTAGGTTGAATTATTCTTTGGTAGTTGTTTCCCTGGTTATTATCCTGGGTTCCCATTTCTTTCCTTGCTTTGTATTTGTTTCCTCCTACCTTAGATATTCCCTCCCTTTTTGTCTGTAGTATGTAGCTGTGTATGGAACCTGGGGTCTTGTTGGTTACCTTCACCTGTGGCTGCAGCTCCTACTTCCTCTCATTACAGTTATTGTGCTTGTCTGGGTGTTTCTGGTTAGTAAATCCCTTGGCTGTTGCTAGTTCTTCCTTGCCCTGGGACTTTAGGCTTTATTTTGTGTGGCACACTACCTTCTCATAGTCTGCTTTCCCCCTGTTCCTTTTAAGAATCTTGTAATGCCCAGCTTGTGTCCCTGTAGCAGCTAGAGTTCCTCTCGCTTTGCAATTAGTTCCCATTGTGGGGTTGGTGCTTGGCCTTGTATTGCTTGCTTTCTCTTTGGCCCTTTCTTCCTTCTCTGGACTTCTAAGTATCCTTTTGTGTGTCCTTGCCTAGCTGTGTTTTCTGCAGAGTTGCTATAGTCCCTTCTGATTTGAAATATCTATTAAGGGATTCCTGTAATCTTGAGTATCTTGTTCCAGTTTGTGCCTAGCAGTGTTCCCCTCCTTAGCCTCGTTGTAGCTTTCCATCTTTATTGTCTTAGGACCTGTGTGTTTGTATATATTATGTTCTTTCTTTTTACAATGGCCATTGACTAAGTAAATAAATAATAATATTGTGTTAGGACCTATGTCAAACTCCTGTGTGTCTACAGCGGTGTTGATTTTCCTCTCTGCCCAGTAGCCTTGCTAAGACCTTCTATCCAGCAATTCCCAGTGATAATCCCTGGCCATAGCCTCAGAGTTTAGCTGCCTTAAGATTCTGAGGGAGCACCTGCTGGATTCCCTAGTCCTGCTTGTAGCTGTATCCTGTAATTGATGCTAGTGGGTTTGCTGTATTTCTCTATGCTCCTATCCTAGTTGGATCCCTGACAGCCAGGATCATGACAACAGGAGACAGCACAACTCCTTGGAAGACAGCAGGGGGAGCTCCAGGGGCCTGGAACAGCAGGATCGCGAGAAGCAGGATCACAAGAGGCAGATGTAAACTAAACAGTGCTAACATCGAGCACCCTGAGTCCTTGGCTGCTTTTATGCCATGTGCGTGCCACGCACCTCTAAAATCATGCTGCGTGTAAAGATCCCGCGTGTGAGATTTAGATGCACCGTTTAGCACATTCAAGCCAGTTGTGTGTTCTTCTAAAGCCATGAATTAAATACCTTGAGAGCGAGGTATTTAATTTGTGGCTTTAAAAGAACGCATGACCGACTTTAGTGTGTGAAATGTCACGTTTAAATCCTGCACGTGGGATTTTTTTACACGCAGCATAATTTTATGCTGCGGGTGCGCCGCACACGTCTCAAAGCAGCCCTTGTAAGATGGATTACTGTCATTCACAGGCTGTTCCCTTCCCCCAGAGGCTCCTCTATGGATGGGTGATGGGGCTGCCCATCTACCCTGGCACTCCCCTGCCTCTGAACCCAGTCCGCCATACCCCATCTATCCTTCCCTATCTCTTTTTTTTTTTTTTTTAATTAGCACAATTGAAACATTTTTTGGATTTGCATAAACAAATAGTGCTAATTTGCAACTGTCTGGTATTCTCCCCTGGGAAAAGTGGCAATCCTGTTTGACATGAGATCAAGCAGAGCTTGAACCCATAACCATTGGGGATGTAGTTACATGCTTTAACCACCCAGAATATTATAAAGGTAGGTTGTTTCATCAGAAGAGGCTGTTTCTCTGTCTCTTCTGTAAGATCTACTGCTCTCCCTAGGAGGAAAGGGGGGAAATGTTTTTTAAGAATAGGAGGGGATTTCTCTTCAAAAGAGGAAACAGAATATGTTCACAACACTAGCTTTTTCCAGAAACTTTCACAGGGAAGGAAGGCTCTACACAAAGGGTGGGGGACCTTTTCCCACCCATGGGCCCCTTTTAGTGCAAGTTCTGTTGGCCAGATAGGACTTGAAGGACTGTGTTCAGGATGGGGAAGGATCCAAACTATTTCCATTCCTTTTCCATGAATGTGTGCCCCTCACCTCCACTTTCTTCCCCCGAGCTTATTGCTGGTGTATCCCAAAGGAGACAGGACACCAACATTTGGGTTTAAACGGCTGCACTCTTTATTAAAGCCAATCATAATTAGAATAGGTGGGGGCAAATTGCCTAGTGTGATTCAGGTCCAGTACTTAACTGTCCAACAAACCAAAAACACAGGGGTGGTTTCAATATACCCTCGATTACCACCCTATTCTCAAACATATACCCCCCGCCCCTTTCAGCGGCGCAGGCCATGGGTGAGGGAGACCAAAGTCCTTCTGGACTTAAGTAAGGAGGAGAGCACCTGCAGGCTGGGGAACATACCTGTCCCTACCACCCTCGCTGGACACCCCTCCCAGGGAGGCTACCCCACTGCTTGCCGTTCCCTGCTTTTGTGGTAGGTGTGGTCTCCCCATCTCTTAAGGAGATGACTCGTACTTATACTAAGTCTATTCTAAGTTCTAACCCGCAGTACTGGACCCCTGCCACTAAGGGGTCACCGGGAATGCCTGGATGAGCCCAACCCCCACCTACTTAACACCTATTTAGTACCCGAACCAGCATCTCCTTCAGGACCCTCAGGTAGCAATCGTTCCCCTCAGCAGACAGGTGCATGCTGTCCCGGCAGTACAGTTCAGGCCGCTTGTGTGACAGGGCATAGTTGTGGATGCTCTCCCCTCCTAAACCTGCCAGCTACCTGCCCACATTCCTATTGATAGTCCTCTGAGTTCTCTCTCTTCCTAGGGTGTATCCCCCTGCCCCATGAGATCCGCTCTACCAGATCGGTCCATACAATAAGAGCGGACAGGAAGAGTTTCTTTATCTCCCACACATCCCTCTTGATGTTCTTTATCAGTTGGACACCCTTCAAATGGGGTATGTCATTCTCACCTAAGTACAGGACAATGACATCGGGGGGGGGGGCATGTATGGCGCTTGGAATGTGGGTTCAGCTGGTGCCACCTCATGCCACTACGGCCCTTCCATACTATTTCCACTCATGCTGATAAGCCCAGCTGGGTCCCCCACTGAGTCTGACTGGCCACTTTGCCCGCCCAGCGTACCAGGCTGTGACCAATTATCCAGGTTTGCCTTCGGCGGTGAAGAGGAACACCCAAGGGAACAAATAGGTTGTTCAGCGCTGGCAGTGGGAAGAGGGTGTGCCGGACATAAGACCGTCTCAACAGCAGCCCATGGTCCACTGTGTCAAAAGCGGCTGAGAGATCTAGCAGGATCAGAAGTGTTGAATGTCCTGCATCTATCTCCCGGCAGAGATCGTCCACCAAGGCTAGGGATGTGCAAACAGATCGCGTTTCGGGTTCGGTCGTTCGGTTTGGTCCGGTCCGGGCGTTCGGTTCGGTCACCGAGTTCGGGTTCAACCGTTTGGTTCGGTTTGGGCGTTTGGAAAAAGGTATCATGAGATCCCGTGATCGCGCCGGAAACCGGAAATTCGTGTGCATGTGGAGCTGTGTGGCGAGAGAGTGTGTGTTTGGCTGGCTGGCTTTTCGGTTCATGTGTTTTGGCTGTTTGTGTTTGGTTTGGCTGTGTTGTTTTGGTTGCTGAGTGTTGGTGGGTGACTGTTGTTGTTGGTCTGTGTGTGTACTGTTTAAAAAAAATAAATGAAGAAGACTGTTGTCTTGATTCCACGACTGGGGGCCAACGTGGTGCTCCCGGAGCTGGTGGTGGAGGAGGAGGAGGAAGAGGTCGTTGACCCAGCCCCTGGACCTTTGGTGCTGGTGGCCGGCTCCTCTGATGAGGAGCAAGTGGCGGGCACAGGAGGTGCTGCCAGGTTTGTAAACTTTTTTTTTACTTTGAGGACAAGAAAGGCTCTATCCGTTAGAGCAAGTTCACTGGCATGCGGGTGGGTGGTGGGCATCAGTCAGGCACAAACAGTGGGCATCAGTGGGTAGCAGCGGATGTCTGCCACAGAGAGAGAGGGTACTGTAGTGTGGGGGGCTTTTCCAGCAGTCAGGCACAAGCACTAGCAGCACCCCCACCCAAACATGTGCCTGCCAGCCATCCCTAGCAAGGGTCTCCACTCTCTAGTTGCCATCCCTACCTAGCAGTAGCACCCCCAAATAAGGGCAGGATTGGCACGTGCCAGTCAGGGTCTCTCCATTGCTATCCCTCCCTAGCAGCGCCCCAAGGGGGGCAGGATTTGCACGTCCCAGCCAGGATCTTTCTAGTTGCCATCCCTAGCGCCCCAAGGAGGGCAGGATTTGCACTTGCCAGCCAGGGTCACCATCTCCTGTTGCCATCCTTAGTACCCCAAGGAGGGAGGACTAGAGGCATCATCATAAATGCATGATATTACTTAGGTATTGTTTGTGTGTTCCTGTTTCAGAGCAGAATCGGATGCTGGCGCTGGTGCCACGCCGCGCAGGACACCCAGATGGAGGTCGCCAGTGCCACCCCCAGACAGTTGGCAGACAAGGTCCAATGTCTGGAGGTGGTATGATAAGGAGAACCGCTTCGCCGTCTGCAAGGTAAGGCATGGGGGCTGGAACAACAGGGTATGCAATATGCATTGCCCTCTATGACCTGTTAGGAACAGAAGTCCCCTGCAGAGAGAGATTGGCCACCCACCCACTTGTGGAGACAGAATGCAGGCAGGGCTTGACAGACCATTGGTCTGACACAGTATGGCATTTCTTATGTTCCTATCTTTTTATCCTCACCACCACTGTCCCTAATGTCTCCCTGGAGGCTTTCACCAACTAGGACGGGCATGGATCTAATTCGCAACTGGTGGCTCTAACAGACCCCAGGACATCCATAGCATCGGCTGGCGTCACTTCCTGAAACTCATCCCAATAAGATGGACCAGACGGGGGCCTCCATCACCTCGCACTCCACCTCTACTGCCCCTAATCCAGCGTCGAAGTTGTTAGACGCTGGAAACTATCTGGGGATTAGATTCTGCAAACAGACTACAACTCCTCCACCCTTGGCCTACAGCATGGTCAGGGCTTCCTAGATCTCCTGCAGAGAGAGAGGTTAAGGGCCAGATCGTACTCCATGAAAATATTTCCCACCACCTTCCATGGGAAATTAGATTGTATCCTTCAAGGACCTCGGCCAATGCACAGCTCTTCCAGAGACAACCCCCCTTTCAGCAGGGCTATGACCGATGACGCTAACATAACCCAGAGCTGGCTTAATTCAAGTGTGTGTGTAAGTGTAAGGATAAGGATAAGGCAGAGGCAAAGGCTGCTATCGGTCCCCTTTAAGCAGCCTAATCTCCTGGAAGAAAAGCCTTCCATCATATCAAAAAGTTAAATACGCACAGAGAAACTCCACTGGAATCACATCGCATTCAGTGCTGGGCAGTTAGGCTATTGTGCCTTTGGGCAGTGTGTAAAGTTATGCAGGGCAGCACCTAAATACTCTCTTCACGGTGCACAGGGGTGCATATGCAAAACATACCGATTGCTATGGAAAGACAATTCCGCAGCATTAACCCATGCTCAGCCGAACAGCCTCTACATCTGTGCTCAGTAGTGCAAACAGTCCGACCAAAGGTGGAAACATCCATGTTGCACTACTCTGTTAATGTACTGAATTGACAAGTAACAATAATGCTCTGATGCCATCACCTCATTATTGTGATAAGAGCACTGTTAGACATCAGAGTCTTGCAAGGCTAAAATTGATTCAGTAGTGGAGTCCAGACTGCCCAGCACAGAGATGCAGTGACAGGACAATCCTCCGCCATTAAAATCCATAGAGTCTTGCCATTTAGACCTGAAATGAGAAATCCCTAAAATGAGCAAACCCACTGAATTCAAAGTATCTGAACTGAACCAAATGGGCACCAAATGGTATCTGAGCATTCTTCATTCGATTACCTGGTTTTCATTGTTGCAGGTTTCCTTCAGTCTGTCCTGTTCCCTGGGGGTAATTTTTGATCAGGTGTACAATGCACACTAGTTTCCTAGAGAGACCACAAAAAAGCAGAAGTGACAAAAGTGTGAAATACTGAAAGCACAAACTCAGACAAAAATGAATAAACACAGCAAACATCACTAAAAACAGACAAAATAATCAAAACTGCAAAAATTTGGTTGCTTAAACAATGCAATGAATGTCATTTGGGTCATATGACAACCTATCCCAAAACTGTGGAAAATATCCTTGAACATTATTTGGCTACCTGTGTCAGCTCTGCATTTAATCCTTTGTGTTGCTTGGCCTGCTGCTTTTGTTTGTTTCTGTATTGCTAATGCGAACCGAGTGCTGGCTGGGAGCTGGCAGGACCAAAGACTGGAATTTTCAGCTTATCCGCAGAGCTTGCATCCCAATGGAGGCCCGCTTGGGCCCAGACCTCTCCTCTTTCTGAAGATGATGAAAGACCTGGCTGTTCTGCCGGGCCTTTGGAGAAGGAAACGGGTACGGTGAGTTGGGGAGGGCGGGGGGTTCTGTATGTTTTTAGCATTTTAATGAATCTTCAATTGTATGAGTTTGCTTTATTATTATTGTTATACGCTTTGTAAGCTGCCCCAAGCTGCTCTGTGAGCAGGAGGGTGCGAGGTAGAAAAATAGCTAAATAAATAAATAAATAAATAAATCATGGCATCAATGGCAAAATTCCCATTGACTCTACTGGGTTGAGGATTGCACCCCAAATGGTCAGTCTACCACCCTGCCCCCTCAATCATAGGGTGTTTTTAGACAAACGCCTCGCCACCCATTACCCACCCACCCATCATGAAAGTTGCAGGGCTGCATAGGGCGCCAGTGTGGCCCTGCAACATGTATGATGAGTGGGGAGGTGCTTGTCTACAAACACTCCTAGAAATTGAGAGTTGGACGGGACCTCATCTGAGGCAGGCTACCCTGAACTAGAGGTGAACAAACCATGGTTCAGGAGCCACATGCGGTTCTTGGCCAGTTCACTAATAACTTCCTAGCCAGTTACCTCAATCTTGCACATGTGCATTTGTTCTGGAAGGCTTTATGCTCTGTATTCATGTGATTTTCCAGCAAATCAATACAAGTGGGGATTTTCATGAGGAGGTTTGTGTGTATCTGTGTACACGTCTTGTGGATATTGGTATGCAGATCTTAAAGTTGGGAACTTTGGCTGCCCCTACCTTATATTTTATCTATATTTATTGGCCGCCCCCCCCATGCCTACGGCATCCCGGGGCGGCTTACAACAAATAAAACAATAAAAAACACATACAAACGTCATCAAAGGTATATAATTTTTAAAAACCACCACAAAAATCCCCCCCCCTCCCCTCCGAAGGCCTGGGCAAACAGCCAGGTCTTACAGGTTCGGCGAAAAGCCATCAGACCCAGGGCCAGGCGAGCTTCCTCCGGGAGGGAGTTCCAGAGTCACGGCCCGGCCACCGAGAACGCCCTCTCCATTGTGGCCCCCCGTTTAACACGGGGGGCCTCCAGGAAGCTGCCCCCGGCAGATGTCTGTCCAGTCTTCCCTTGAAAACCTCCAGGGAAAGAAATTCCACAACCTCTCTCTCTAAGCAGCTTGTTCCACTGCTGAAATGTTGTTAGGACATTTTCCCTAATGTTAACTGAAATTTACTTACCTGTAACTTAAAGCCATTGCTTCCTCTCCTACCCTCAGTGGCAATGATTGATTGATTTTTTATTTACAGCTGAAGCCAAAAAACAAATAAAACATAATATAATAATAATAATAGCAGCATAAATATATACGCCTTGTCTCTATATCAGTATTGTGTATATATATACATACACTAATCACATTTCACACTCTAAAAGACAGAATAAAATACTGCCATATTATTTGAAAGCACTAGATGATATAATTCCCGTTAGGATCTTTATCAGATCCTAACGGGATTAAATCCACATTTCCCATCAGATGGCCAAGTCCCAGGTTTGCCATTTCTTCCTTCAGATCGCTCAGTGGCAATGGAGAACAACTATTCTCTATCTTTTTTTATGGCATCCCTTTAAATATTGGAAGGCCCGGTGGAACAGCCAGGTCTTACAATAACAACGAAAGGAGGCAAGGTCCAGGGCCACCCAGGCCTCTGCCGGAAGGGAGTTCAGCAGCCTAGATGCAGCCACTGAGAATGCCCTCTCCATAGTCGCCCCCCAAGCAACCTGGGGGACATCAATAAGGGCGCTCCCAGTGGACCGCAGGGGCTGATCCAGAACATGGAGGGTGAGGCGATCCCACAAGTAGGTGGGGCCTAAGCCGTTAAGGGCTTTATAGGTAAGAATGAACACACTGAATCGGGCCTGGAAGACTATAGGCAGCCAGTGCAGAGCACAAAGCACTGGTGTAATGTGCTCATGGCGGCCCGCCCCTGTAAGAAGGTGGGCCACCGCAGTCTGCTCCAGCTGCAGTCTCCAAACAGTCACCAGGGGTAGCCCACGTAGAGCAGGTTGATCAAGTCTAATCTTGAGATAATGAAAGCATGGATGATAGTGGCCAGATCGGAGTCTGAGACATACGGCCGAAGATATCACACCAGATGTAATTGGCGAAATGCACCTCTCGCCACCGTCCCCAACTGGACGTCCAGGCAGAGCTGCAGATTGAGGAGCACTCCCAGATTCCAGACCTGGGAAACCAGTGGGGGGCAAACCCCATCAATGAGGGGGGACACCACACCCACTGCTTTACTCACCAGCATCACTTCTGTCTTGTCAGGATTCATCATCATCATTTAATTTATATCCCGCACTCTCCCATTACAAATGGCTCAAGGCAGCTTACAACAAAATATATAATAATACATAATGTGCACAATGCACCAAACAACATCATCATTGGCAATACAACCCCCTAGATCAATCAATTTAACATATACAAAAATTCTACCCAACCCCCAATACATGTACACAAAATACCCCCATCAATCTTCTCACGTTACACTCTCCCACCATCAGAGACATACCTACTTTCTGTCTCCACCCTGCTGCCACCAGGGGGAGACCCTCCATCTACCCTCCTGCTCTCACCAGGAGGGAGAGTCCTCTCTCGTGCTACAAATACATATCCCTCCCCCTCCCACCAAATACTAACGGCAGCCGCTCCATCTGCCAGCACCAACCGAAGGACACAGCCAAAGGGCAGGCCCCTTTGGACGTGCCCCTTCGGCACGGCCATTGGCCACTCCCTGTATTTGAGGAAGCAACCCAGAAGCCGGCCTCCTCAAGCCCCGCCCCTTTCCTGGGAGTGGAAACGCTGACCTCCTGCCCGGCTGTCCAATGGGAAGGAGCGTCCCCCAGCCTGCTGGTGCACGGGGTCCTGGAAGGAAGGCATGAAAGACCCCCAGCCAGAGTCTCCGGGGGAGGCGATGACACATGCCCCCAGCTGTAAGTTCCATGAGCGGGAGGCAAGGTGAAGCATGTCCCCAGCCACAACCTCCAGAGGGGGAGCAGAACGCCACACCCCCACACACATAGTCTCCAAGGGGGGGAGTTGGCTACAACCAACCCCCAAGTCCATCTCCAGCTCTAGCCCCCAGTCCGGCAAACCGCCACGGGGTCCACTGCCACTGCCCCCGTCACCATGAGCCCTCATCGCTGCTACTGCCTCTGTCCTCCCCACACTCTTGCAGTCGTCTGGCCAATCTTCTCCTGAGTTATTGTTATACAATGTGGAAACACTTCCAAAGTGGATCATCATCATCAAAATAAGTACTTCATGTGGGAGATTAGTGTGTTCATGTCAGTGTAGCTTCAGATTGAGGTACTTTGCTCTGGATTCAGCTTCAGTTGGCTCGTCCTCATCCAGTCCCCCACAGCTGCCAGACACTGGGTAAGCACCAAGACTGCCAGGTCTGGGTCAGATGAAAAAGAGAGGTAGAGCTGGGTGTCATCAGCATAGTGATGGCACCGTGCCCCATACCGTCTTATGACCTCGCCCAGTGGCTGCATATACATGTTGAACAGGAGAGGGGACAGAATAGAACCTTGCGGGACTCCACATGCGAGGTCCCGGGGAACTGACGAATAGTCCCTGAGCACCACTCGTTGCATTCTCCCGACCAGGAAGGAGCAGAACCATTCAAGAACAATCCCACCCACCCTGGCCCAGTCCCGCAAGCAGGCCACCAAAATCTCATGATCAACGGTATCAAACGCAGCCGACATCTAACAGAAACAACAGGGCCAATCGACCCTGGTCAAATTCCTGGCAAAGGTCATCGACCAAAGTCACAAGCACAGACTCAGTGCCATAACCCGGATGAAAACTGGACTGTGAAGGATCGAGAAAACCAATGCGGTCTAGATGCCCCGGCAGCTGCTGAGCCACCACCCGTTCAATTACCTTTCCTAAAAAGGGAAGATTAGAGACAGGCCGATAACTGGCGACGGAATCAATGTCAAGTGATGATTTTTTTGAGCAGGGACTGCACCACTGCCTCCTTCAGGCAGCTCAGCACCATGCCCTCCCGAAGGGAGGCACTGACCACACCTGCCAGCAAAGGCCCTAACGTCTCCCTGCTGGCCTTAACCAGTGAGGACGGCCACGGGTCAAGTTCACAAAAGGTGGCTCTAACAACCCTGAGGATATCCGCCACCTCGGCAGCCGACATCCCTTGGAACTGATCCCAGAAAACCGAACAAGGCAGAGCTTCCACAACCTCTGGTTCTCCTAATGCCAAAAGCGCAGAGTCGAAGTCATGGTGAATCTGAGCGATTTTATCTGTGACGTACTTAACAAACATGTCTCAGTGGGCAACTGATATTTCCAGTTCCAAGCAGAGGGAGGCTGGACCAACCAACCCCCACACCACCTGGAAAAGCTCAGCTGGACGAGACTTTGCAGGTGCTATCATGGAAGCAAAAAACTCTTTCTTTGCTGCCCTGACAGCCACGGTATAGGCTCGTAAACTAGCTCTACGTCGCAATCTGTTGGCTTCAGCACAAGGCTGTCGCCACCGTCACTCTAACCGCCGCCCTTCCTGCTTCAGCTATTGCAGGTCCTCCGTAAACCATGGGGGCCTATGATGCTGACACCTCGGGAGTGGACGCCTAGGAGCCATCCAGTCGATGGCCTCAGATAGCAAGGTGTTCCAAAAAGCCACGAGGTTATAGAGCAGCCAGTTGTCACAGTTGATCTGTAAAACTTTATGCTCCATATCCATGTGATCCTGGACTTCTCTTCTCTGATTTTCCAGCCAATCAATGCAAGTGGTGACGTACCCGGGTGGGGGGGTCATGAGGAGGCACTGTCTGATGGGAGATGAACAGAAGCAGTTAGTCATTACTCAAAGATCATTATTTTTATTCACTACCAACTTTGCCCACATATGCTCTAGTGCTTAACCTTTGCTTGATTCCTGTACTTTACAAAAGATGCTCAGTTCCTCAAACATGCTGAGGGTGGGGAAGAGCCCAGCCAGATGGGTCATTTTGAAATCTTTTACTGAAGATGCATGGGTGAATCTTTATGGGGAGAGACTGGGTATAGCTTTTTCTTTTAAAAAAAGAGGCATCAGCTGGACCAGATGGCATGTCAGCAACATGGTATTTTAACATCAATCTTACAGAGAAGTTATAGAGCAATGTTACGTGAGGAGGAGTACACAAAAAACGTGGATTGTTTCATGCAATATGTTCCAGCCAGCTGTACAGTTATTTCCTGGAGGAAGCTTTGTCCAGGAAATTTGAGGTAGCTGCTAATACATATCTATTTTAAATAAGCCCAGTGTTGAATAATGTGTAAAAATTGAGTATGGTGAGATCGTTGTCCAGGCAATGCAAGAATTAGGATTGGGTGCATTCAAATGTGATGAGTTGCCTCCCACCCACAGACTTCTCCAGGTGATGGAGGCAGCCCTCACTCTGGTCAGGATCCACCAGGCCACCAAAGAAGTGTGATGGTGGCCTGGGGAGGGGGTGGGGTGACGCATGTCCGTGCACCTGCACGTCCCCAGCCTCGCGCTACTTGCAGCGTCCCTCCCCCACGGCTGACAGGTGCCATGGCGTCCAATGATGGCTACCATGGTGCCAGGCCCCTGCCGCCACTCCAGACCAGGGAGAGTAAATTGGACGTGATGGCCCGCTTTAGTCTGGGTCTGCCGGCTGTCTCCTGACCATGGTGGACCTTAGTTTGGGCTGTCACTTGGGGATTTCCCTGAGTGATAGCCCGGGCTAAACTCCACCACGGTTGGAAACCAGACCGTGGCAACATCTGGCAGCTGGTTTTGAACATGACGCTGGCACAGTGTTAAAATGGATTAATCCATGCCAGTGTCACGTCTGAAAACAACCATTGTCAGACTGAAATGAAGGCATCTCATGGGGCTCTGTGGAGTTCAGTGCTGGATCCGGGGAAGCTGGGGCTTTGTGAAACAGTGATGTGGGCCTCCTTTTAGTGCAGGAATGGACACACACTGATTCATCCATTAGAAAAATGAAAATACCATTGTAAATCATTTTTCAATGTTAAACATATCCCCTTCAAGGGTTGTGTCTCCCTACACTGCAGTCCTGTTTGTTATACATGTGTTATTTCTAGGCTGTCAATAAATGGGACGATAGCCCCAATTGCAAGCTGTGAGTGTCATGTGACATTCACCCACATCCTGTGTGTGACGGCACCCAGGAGACGGCGATGTGGTGATCGTCCCATTTGACATGCTCACAACTCACAAACAAAGCTATCCATTTGGTCCCCTTCCTAGCTGGCTGCTCCACACACTGGCCACAAGCGCCGCTCTCTTTTTTTCCCACCCGTGAAGACGGCAAGCGGGGTTTGTGACTCACAGAGCAGCCAGCCAGGAATGATCTCCAGGCCTGGTCGCGACCTCTGTTCGTCTCCTTCCCTGGTCAGAAGGAGAGGAGCCGGGTTTGTGGCCAGCACACAGAAACTCCTTCCTGGCTGATGATCCCTAACAGCAAGTTAGTTGTCCTTTGCAGGATGCTGTGTGGCGGCACTGGGCCAAGAACATGGGTCCATGGTGGAGTAATAAATGAGCACGCATGGGTGACTATTGTGCAGTTTACTTTCACCCTTTGTTTACACATAGATCTCATGTGTTGGAGGCTCCACTCCTGGATTGCTGCAGGCTCTCCATAGGCCAGGCCTCCCCATGTTTGAGGCTCTGTGGGTCTGTATTTTACACAGGTGTTTCTCACACATTTTCATTTTCAAATTAGTTCATGGTTCTCATACATTGCAAGCCCCTAGCACGCGGGGCCCTTTGCAGTCACACAGGGTGTTAACGAACATGATGCAGGCCTGGTTCGTCCAGCTCTGGCCGGCCTGGGTAAGCACCAAAGCTGCATGTCTGTTCCGGGCCAACCAGATGTGGGCCCAGTTCCAACCCCAGCGAGGTTGGCGGCTGGGCTGGAAACATGGGCCTGGAACGACCCGGGCCCACATTCCAGCCCCGTGAGCTATCCAGGCAGGCCAGAGCTGGGTGAACCAGGCAGGCGTGGCTGTTTTTGCGTGTGCTCATCTAGCCCAGTGTGGGGGGGTTGCCGTGGCAGCCAGATATGGCTGCCTGTTATTGGTAGCCATGGCTGTCCATCATGGTAGGTGGTGGGGCACCAGCTGCAGCATGGGGGTGGAGCCAGCCAGCCACACATTGCTTCCTGCCCCCCTCCCTCCCCAGCTGGATCAGGCCGAAAGGAACGTTTGATTCCATCTCCTAACCTGACCCGGCCCGGGGCAGGGGGGATGGCCACTCTACCCCTGGATGCGTAGCCACAGCACCGGCTGCACGTTTGTTTTTACCCAATGTCAGCACTATTCTGGACTCAGCCCTGCGAGTGTTCTGAAATAAGGGATAATCTGTTAGTTTGTGATGCCGCAAGGTTCTGAATAAGGGCTTTTCCTTTCAAATGAGAGGCTGCCCTTAAAGTAAGAGCAACCTTAGCAAGATTGCCCATTCCAAGCACAATGCCGGACAATGAATTGAGAAGAGAATAGCAAATATCTTCTAACACAACAGATAGCCAGATTAGCGT
Source organism: Sphenodon punctatus (assembly GCA_003113815.1). Taxonomy (NCBI): domain Eukaryota; kingdom Metazoa; phylum Chordata; class Lepidosauria; order Sphenodontia; family Sphenodontidae; genus Sphenodon; species Sphenodon punctatus. The sequence continues at coordinate 4,188,320 of QEPC01007559.1, read as the reverse complement.
CTGCCGTGGACATTCTGTTTGCATGAGGTCATGATCCTTAGGCACATGGCTGGTGGCACAGGTGCAAGTCGTCTCAAGAGTAGTATGCTGAAGTCATTATATATACTTAATTTACTTAAATTTTATAATTTACTTAATCACTGTTAGGGTCCCAAGTTACACATCTGGATAAAGTCCTAGAACTGTCAGTTCTCTGTGATGCAGAGCAGGTCTGATAGTTGCCTGCTCTGAAGGCTTACCAGCTGCATTTGAAGCTGATTATGAAAGTGATTTGTTACTGTTCCACAATCACTTGAATTGGCTTTAAACTATGCGTCCTTTATAAGTTTGTATCCGTGGGAAGAGGAGATAGAAACAGGCCTCAAAAACCATTAGCAGATAGCTGCTTCATTTTAAGTGTCCTTGCCTGATTAGACATGGAGCTAATCATCAAAAGACCTTCAGATCCTTGCTCCATCGCTGGCTTTATACCTTGCAGAGGTGCTATGTTTGTGAGGTTACTTACAAATTTGGTTACTTATCTGAACCCGTATTCACCCAGCCATCGCTAGCCAGTACAAATGAGACCAAGAAAACCAATAAAGTGAGCAGAGAACATTTTAGGTTGCACAGCAACCATTTAAGTAAACTAACCTGCAGTTGTGTCTTCTCTTTGCTCCAAGTAAACTCCACTTACTACAAAAACAGAAGAGCCATTTTGATGTAACACACCATGGAATGGGGGGAGGGGGAGGAGGATGTAGGTATGGTTTATAAAACAAATACCCTATTAATGTTAGGATGGGAATTTCAGCTTTTCTACCCAGGGAGATAATGCTCCTTTCTTCTGGAAATGAAGATGTTAATTGGAGCTGACAGTTTTCATAGGTTTTCTCCCCACTAACAATATTTTATGGTAGTCATTCCGCAATGGGGCCCAATTCTTACATCAAACACTTTCCCGAGGGAACTTTTTAATTTAGCCTCGCTTTTGAAATGCCTTGTGCCACTTACAGGGAAAAGAGTTTTTATTGAGTTGACATATATCAAGCCCCTGGCATTTATGAATTCCAGGCTCCTCTTTTAAATGGGTGGATGTTGGAGGACCTCTGAGGCTGATTAGAGGACATAAAATACCTTGCACTAAAATAAGGAGTATATGTGATATCCCCCACTTTCTAAACAGGGGGGGGGAGACACTTTTGGGACCCAGAATTATTGGGACAATGGCCACAGCTAGTAGCTGCATCTGTGACCCACACTGCTTTGTCTGCTCCCCACATTGTGTTCACCAGTCAGAAACACAGTTACCAGCACTGGGGAGACCAAGGACAGGACTTCTTGGGAACTGGGGCCAAGCCAAATACCACCCACACCCACACTTTTGCAACCCTTCCAGAACTATTGACCATCATTCTGAACTTTAGGAAGCTGTAATTTGACCCCATAACTGCAAGATTGCTCAGATTAGCAAGCATTATATAGCGCCAGCAATGTACCTGATGCTTTACAAAGTAATTGAATAGACACGGTTCCTGCCATAGGAGTTACAATCTGAGAGATGGGGGTGGGGGGTGTTGAGACGAAGGAAGGGGAACAGAGGGAGAGACAAGGAGTGTAACATTCATGAAGATGCAAGGTCCTAGGTGCACGCGCTTGGCTTGGTTACATCAAGAATAATGGCTGGTTGGTCTGTGTGGTGAGGATATGAGTACACAGACCTCAGGTAACAGATTGTACTGGATGGAGGGTATCAGCAGGAATTAGGTGAGGGGAGCAAGAAGTCGGGGAGGGCAGAGCGAAAGAGGTAGGTCTTGAGGAGAGATTTGAAGGTACGAAGGGAGAGGGCGAGGCGGATGTGGGCAGTGAGGGAGTTCCAGGTGTGGGGGGCAGCTAGGGAGAAGGGACTAAGGTGGTTAGGGGAGCAGGGGAGGCATGGGAGGGTGAAAGAGGGGACAGAGGAGGAGCGGAGTTCACGGACTGGAGTACGGAGGGAAATTAGCTGCTGTCTCCCATTGCAACAGGAGTTTCATAAATGGATGACACTGGGTGTCTTTAGACATAATGTCAACAGGTGTCTGTGTGTTTTGACCTTGATATGTTTATATCATAGAGTTGCAGCTGCTCAGCTGACGCTCTAGGCTGATGGCCGCAATTCCATGATGCTGACCGTGGCAACGGCCAGCTGGGCATGGAGCTGAAGTGTGGGTCTGCCCAGCAGATGGACAGCAGCTCTGCTTCCAGCTGGTGCCCCAGATTTTGGCTAGCCTGCTCCATGTGGCATGCTCCGGGATGATCCAGAGCACTGACGGCAGGGCTGCCCCAGAGCGGGCACAGCCTGTTCCACTTGCACATCTGACAGGGGTGCCTTTAAATGGAACAGACAACCTGGGGGTGAAGCAGGCTGGTGCAGGCCAAAGCGGAACGGTCATTTGTAGAAAAGCACCCACTGACTCGCCCATTAGAAAAATGTAATCATAATTAAATTGATATTGTGTTATGCATGTGTTGTTATTTCTACTTTACTCATGGGCTCCATGTCTTGGGGGGACCCACTCTTAAACCAAGGCAGACTCTCTGCAGGCCAAGACTCCTTGCATTTGAGCTCTGGTGGACCCATGTTTTATGCAAGTGCTTCTCACACTTATGCTGCCAATCCATGGGACCCCGTGCCGTCTCCAAATCGGCACTTGTCTGGATCAACCCTAAAAATGGCCAAGTCATTATCTCTCACAGGAAATACTAATATTGACCCCATCTACTCACAGGAATGTTGAGAGGGTCAATAAGATAATGGCTGGATACACTTAGCACATTCAGAAGTTATTATTGGCACAAGGAGAGATTCATTCTGCCTCCTTCAGCCTTCTTCACAGAGGGCCAGTTACATTTACTTTTGCCTGGAAGTTGTAATTGAACCAAAACACAGTTCTCTTATAGTAGTTTATCAAGTTCTGGAGAAAAGCTCCCAGTTGTCTGAACACTGAAGATCTGCTAGAAACAAATTGCCCTGATCTTTATACCTTTGCACAACACTGAGCATGGAGAGACATTCCATAGATTTGAGGCATTACTTCTTTCATGGTTCTCTCGTACGCATGGCCTAGAGCAGGGGTGACAATCTCAGCGCCAGCAGCCAAATGTGGCCCATAGCTAGTTTTTATTTAGCACCTTTCCAGTTCTTGGATCCGGCCCTTGGACCCAATTCCTACATACAACCACTGAAAGAATAAGCACTGGAAAGGGAGCAAGAGATGAGGGTATTCACACATGGGCAGGGGACAGATTCATGATCTGTGCCCCCCACCCCTTAAGTACCTCCACCGCCAACGTCTACATGGTCCTCAGAGCTTGTACTCATTTTTGAAAGTGGCCAGGGGCATAGCTAGGTTGGAATGGGCCCAGGTGCAAGAAATGGACTTGCTCCCCCCCATCACCATCCTCTCCCCTGTCCCATCCCCTCCTGCTTCCCCCCTCCCGCCCCCCAGCATCCTTATTGCAGAAAACGTTCAACTTACATGGTAAAGAGAGAAAATGTGCACTCACCTACTGCAACATACTCCCTGCCCCTACACTGCCCCCCCTAGTCTCTCTTTCCCCTTGGCCACCCTGCCCCCACTCACTCTAGACCCCAAGGAACACAGTGCAGCTATGAGGGGCTCTACCCCTCACTCACCTTTCCAATCCGAGGGCAGGGCACCCCCACCCCCCAAGTCATCTCTGCTGTTCTCAGACTCCTTCTGGGACTGGCACCAGACTGCCGCTGCTCTCCCCTCCACTCTGACCCCCTCCAGTCCCGGGACACTGAGGCACCCCTCCCCCCGCTTGCTGCATGTAAGTCCTGGAGGCTGTGACTGGTGCTACCTGCCTGCCTCACGTTGCCGCCACTGCTGGTGCTTCCTCCAACTTGCCATCGGTGGGTTCCATGTGCACTGCAGGCACTTCCGCTTCCACTCAGTCTCTGGCTGGACGTGCTGCAACAGGAGAGGATTTGTGCACCCCCACAGTTTGGACCCCATGCCCTCCTCCCTTCCCACTTGGGCCCTGGGACAAATATCCCTCCTGTCCCTATAATGGCTATGCCCCTGAAAGTGGCCCCTGGGAGGGGAAAGGTTGCCCATCCCTGGCCTAGATATAAACAGCGGTTCTCAAACTTTATAAACAGAGCCCCCCCTATTGTCTGTGATGGTAGCTGCGACCCTTCCTCCTCCTCATACATATACCTTGGTCCCTCTCTCTCCACCTTCCCTCCCTCCTGTTTCCCATCTCACTCCCCCTTGCTCTCCGACTCTCTCCGTGCTCCCCCCCACCATTTTGGAAATTCACCCTAGCTCACTCAGAGTGGAGCTCGGGGTTGGCCACCTGTACTCTTTCTTCTTTGAGAACCACTGGCCTAGAATCCCAACAGCAGGTGCCAATGCTACCATTTTGACCTCTAGTATCACGAATGACATCTAATTTTTAAGGGGGTGGGAGGATGATTAGTGGATCTGAAGAACAGATGTTACTGATGAAGTGCTGGCATTGTGATGCAAATAATAGCTAAGAGGGATCTTCCAGCTAGTGTTAGCAAAATTATAGGGCCTTGCATGGAAAGGCCACTTTGCAAAATAACTGTTCATTAACTTGTGGTGGCAGCATTGCCTTGAATTGGTTGTCACAGCTGAGTGACATTTCTGACTGCTACTAATTAGGTGCTCCAACCCTGCTCTCCTCCTATGGACAAAACTCCCATTTAGCCTGATAGCCTCCCAGCCTATGCAGGAAATTCAGGGTCAGCCCTTAAGTCAATTGTTCCTAAACCTTTTCCCGTGGGGCTTCATTTTGAAACTTTAATATAATCCCATCATGATCCCCCCCAACATATAAAGTATATCAAATATCAGTTGGGATCACAAGCTCATCTGCAGAAGGTGGGACTAGAGTTGCCAACATGCCACCTCTCTGGGTTTTAGAGACTTTAGGCTCCAGGAGAATGAAGCCCTGATTTCTCAAGAAATTGGAGCTTCCAGGGGCAGCCATATCAGAAACATGCACAGACCTGGCTGCCCTTTTTTAAGATGGCAGTGATGCTGCTGGTGCCACCATTTTGAAAAAGGGTGTGCATGCACAGAGTGGTCTGGCAACCATTTTTCACATGCACAACAAATTTTTAATTTTAATTTTGTTGTTTTAATTTTTTTTATAGATTGAAATACAGATTCATAATCCAAATCCATAATTAAATCCAGAAATTACAGCTCCGGATCTGTAATGGATCCAAATCCATAATTTCCTCCAGTTGCCCACCTCTACAAACTGCTAGGCCAACAATTAAAACATCAAAACAGAAGTGGAAATGGGGAGGTACAAAGCACATTAACACATACCTGAACATTTCAGGGCAGTATTTGTGTTTTGAATATGGAAACCCCAAAGGGCTTTTTTGTGCTTTCATCTGTGTCTTATTCAAACCTGAATGCGCAGCTGTAGTTGTTTAGCTGCCACCCAGCTGAGTTCAGCTTGGGAACAGAAATGAGTCTTGCTGGTTCTTACATCGCTTCTGATACCATCACAGCTGAGGACTTGCTGCTGTGACTCCCAAGTAAATCTCCTCCAACCCAGGCCTATTTCCCAGCAGGCACATGAACCACTTGTGGCACTGTGAGGTAAAGCTTGTGGAGGCAACCTCAAAGGTTCTGTTGGGGTAGTGTGTAGGGTTTTTCTTTTAGCTTCCCCTGGGTAAACAGTCATGGAGACACTAGGTTTGTGGTAAAACACTCCTACAGCCATTCCTGTAAGCATCCCAGGATCCTTTGCAGGCACACTCCCAGCTGCTCTGAAGAGGCGTAGCTAGGTTGGAATGGGCCATGGCGCAGAAAATGGAATTGGGCTCCTCCCACCCCGCTTCCAGTGCAGAGGGGGCAGCTGCTGCAGAGAGTGTGGGCCCCCAGGCTCATGGGCCCTGGTGCAGCTGCACTGTCTGTCCCTATTACTACTGTGACATTGCTGCTCCGGTCACCAATGTCCTGGTTTTCTGTTTAACTTCCTGAATGTCATGTCTATGTGCTCTTCCCCTCCCAATCTGTGAGGTAAATTTGTGGTAGGCTTCTATCACTTTCCTGGGGGGTTAAAAAATGTCTGCATGGCCACTGAGGGCTTGGGGTTATTTTAACCATGGGCAGCTTAGGTGAATAGCTGGAGCTCCCGGTCAGTGTGACCTCTTCAGCAGCAGTCACAGCCCGTCAGGCAGATCCCAGTTTCTGGGAGGAGGCCTCGGGGACCCAGCTTCAGCTGCCACCACCACCCAAACCCAGCACCATGTTCGTCTGCACCAAGCTTGCTGCGTCCCCTGCCCTGATCCATGCTGGATCAAGAGTCTTCTACAGACCAATTTCTGCATCAGTGTTGTCTAGGTCAGAGGTCAGGACATGAGAGGGCACACTACTACTACTTAACGGGGCCCAAAACACTGGCTCCCGAGTCCCAACTAGCACGAAGAAAGCTCCAAACCCATGCTATTATTAATTAATTATTATTATTATAAGCATTTGTATAGCACCAGCTGTGTACCTGGTGCTTTACAGCACAATAAGATATACACGGTCCCTGCCTATGGCTTACAATCTAATAGACACGGAGGGGGAAGACAAGGATAGGGGATATAGGGAAAGACAAGGGATAAATTACATTCAAGCAGATGCGAAGTCTCAGGTGCACGTGCTTGGCTTGGTTGTGGTTAGGCAGGAGTCTGCGGGGAAGGCAGACAGCAAGTATTGAAAGGAAAGTTCTAACAGGCGTCGGGAAAGGCGGCGAGGAAGAGGTGGGTTTTGAGGAGGGATTTGAAGGTGCGGAGCGAGGGGGCAAGGCGGATGTGGGCAGGGAGGGAGTTCTAGCAAGGGAGAATGGACGAAGGCGGTTAGGGGAGCAAGGGAGACGAGGAAGAGCAAGGGAGGGGGTAGAGGAGGAGCGGAGAGTGCATGCAGGAGTTTGTAAGGAGACTAGGGCTGAGAGGTAAGGGGAGCCAGGTTGTGAAGGGATTTCTAAGTGAACACTAGGAGTTTGTGAAGGATGCGTTCGGGAAGGGGGAGCCAGTGAAGTGAGGAGAGGAGAGGTTGCACGTGGTCAAAGTGACGGGCTGAGTGGATGACCCTAGCAGCGGAGTTTTGGATGGAGATAAGCGGGGACAGATGAGAGCCGGGGAGGCCAGTGAGGAGGAGGTTGCAGTAGTCAAGACGAGAGATGACCATGGTGTGAACAAGGGTTTTGGCTGAGTAGACAGAGAGAAAGGGACGAATCCGAGCAATGTTGTGGAGGGTGAAGCAACAGGACTTGGCAACAGAGTCGATGTAGGGTTTAAAGGAAAGGTGAGTGTCAAAGACGAAGCGAAAGCTACGGGCTTGGGGAACAGGGCGGATGGTGACCCCATCAATAAGGATGGACAGGGAAGAGGGAGAGGAAGGGTAGGGAGGAATGATAAGGAGTTCAGTCTTAGCCATGTTGAGCTTGAGCTGACGTTGGGACATCCAGGCGGAGATATCAAAGAGACAGTTGATGAGGCGAGCTTGGACAGAAGGGGGGTGGGGGGTGGAGAGAGAGAGTTCAGTGTCGTCAGCATAAAGGTGATATTGGAAGCCGTGGGAGGCAATGAGTTTGCCAAGGGACAGGGTGTAGATAGAAAAGAGGAGAGGGCCCAGGACAGAGCCTTGGGGAACCCCAACCGAGAGGGGGAGGGAGGAGGAGTTGGAATTGGGAAGAGACACATTAAAGGAGCAGTCAGAGAGGTAGGAGGAGAACCAGTCAAGGACAGAACCAGTCAAGGACAGAGCCTCAGAAGCCTAGGGAGCGAAGAGAGTCCAGTAGGAGTGAGTGGTCGACAGTGTCAAAGGCAGCGGAGAGGTCAAGGAGGACAAGAATGGAGTAAAGGTGCTTAGATTTAGCGACAAGTAGATCATTGGTGATCTTGGCAAGGGCAGTTTCAGTGGAATGAAGGGGGTGGAAGCCAGATTGGAGAGGATCCAGGGAGGAGTTGGCAGAGAGGAGGCCCAGGCAGCGGGAGTAGACAACACGTTCCAGAAACTTAGAGGCGAAGGATAGGAGGGAGACCGGCCGGTAACTAGAGGGGTCAGAGGGTTCAAGGGTGGCCTTTTTGAGGATGGGAGAGACAGTGGCATGCTTGAAGGCGGCGGGGAAGGAGCCAGTGGAGAGGGAGAGATTAATGATATGTAAAAGGGGGGGGAGGGGACAGTGGGAGCAATGGAGGTGAGGAGGCAGGAGGAGATTGGGTTGAGAGGGCAGGTGGAGGGGTTGGAGGAAGAGAGCAAAGAGATTTCCTCAAGGGAGGCAGGAGGGGAGGAGAGAGGGGGGAGGGGTGGTGAGGGAGCGGGGAGAGGAGACAGGTGAGAAGCATTGTCCTGGTGGATCTTGTCAATCTTTGAGGTGAAGAATGACACGAGATCCTGAGCAGAAAGGGAAGAGGGTGGAGGGGAGCAGCGGGGCTTGAGAAGGGAATCAAAGGTGGAGAAGAGGCAGTGGGGGTCACGAGAGTAGGATTCAACCCGGGAGGCATAGTAGTGTTGCCTCGCCAGGAAGATAGTGGAAGAGAGGGAGGAGAGGGAGAATTTATAGTGGAGGAAGTCAGGGTGGGAGCGGGATTTGCGCCAGAGGCGTTCAGCAGCCCGGGTGCAGAAGCGGAGGTAGCAGATAGTAGGGGTGAGCCAAGGACGGGGGTTTCAGGGTCGAACGGGGTGGGAGGAGAGGGGGGCAAGAGAGTCGAGGGTCGTGGTGGGGGATGCGTTAAGAGAAAAGATGGCAGTGTCAAGGGAAGAGGAGGAGAAGACAGGAGGGAGGAGAGGGAGGAGGCAAAGTCTAAAGGGCTGAAAATCACGGAAGGGGCGTGGAGCAGGGGAAGAAGATGGGGGTCGGTGGGAGAGGTTGGAGGAAGTGAGGTGATGGTCAGACAGGGGACAAAGGTCAAAGGAGAGGTCAGCAACAGGACAGTTTCTGGAGAAGATGAGGTCAAGTGAGTGGGTGAGGGAGTCAGTCTAGAGGCGGAGATCAAAGGAGGAGGTTAGGGAGAGAAAGCGGGAGACGTTGACACTCCTGCCAAGTTCATTGGTGCTGATGCTGGTGCTGCCACAGTAGGAGTGGCTGGTTCTGTTGCTGGTATTGGAATGGTCGTTGGCAGTCTAAATAATTGGTTATACTAGAAAAACCCATCTCTGAAGCAGCAGCTCTTTTCTCATATGCTGTCCTGGGATTTGACCTGTCTGAAGCTATGAGTCTCTTTTGTCTGTTGGCTGCTTTCTTGATTCTGTTTGGCCATATGAAGAGATCCGCTTGTCACATTGGCATTCGTAAACTACAAGCGTAACTCTGTATTTACTGGGGCTCACTAAACATTGGTGTCATGGAAATGTATGTTATTCCAAAGCTGTTTAATTAAAAGATGGTAAAGGTGAATAGCTAGATAACTGCAAATAGTTTATTTCATGTCAACATAGCCCCTAGCCTATATACTAAATCATGAGAACAAGAGACACCAAAATGCAGCATTGTTTAAGCATTTTAGAAGAAGCTATAACAGAACAGAAAGGGCAGGCTATTTATGGACTGATTATTTTACCTGTTACTCATCTGTTACTTATCTCTTGCAAATGTCACGGCCCATTAGCAGTCCAGTTAAGGTAACCTGCCATATGATAGCAACATATGGCTTAGGCACATGCTTTTTTTTTTTTATATGGTTAAGTCTGGGCCAGATGCTGTGGGATTATTTTACATTGACTTGTTAACAGGGAAAAGCCTTTCAGCACAAAACAGGGACCGAAGGGAAAAGGTCCCGTGTTCCAGGCATTGCGTAAATAACCCCACAAACCATTAAAAATCTGTCTTGAGGCAACCTAAACAGTGATACCCTTACCTATGACATGGAGCACCCTGCTTCACGAGAATCCCCCTTGAAATAAATGCGCCTGACTGAGGAGTAAACTGATCTAAGCCCTTTCCAAACAGGACTTTGCAGACAGATGGATCTAGGGCCCTGGCGTCTGACCCAAACTTGACGGAATGAAGGCTGAAACAAAATACCATTTCCGATTCCATTTCTGACAGATCTGTCTGTTGCAATCATTCTGACGAAATGAGGGGCAGAATACAGCCCGGCCCGCAACCAGAATACGGTTGATTTCCACTCCCCCTGTACCGTGCACGCACAAAATGGCAACACAGTACAAGGCACTGCCATTTTGCGTATGCACAGGTCAGGGTGCAAAAGAGCACCACCCTGCAGTTGTAACTTCAGACAGAATTCTGCCGCAGCTTTGAATGCCAAGCGGCGTTTCGAAAACGCGTAACGTCTCCATGATGGAACTGAATTGGGCTCAGGCCAGGCCAGGCTTCCCATCTGCAGAAGGCCCAGACCCCACAAAGCACTGGGATGTCATGCCACTCTGTGGAGGCAGGGCCGCACTGGAAAGGGGCAGAGGGAATCCCACCTCGTTTCCAACATAGCTCCACCCATTACAATACATTGTGACCTCATGGCTTTCTATGGGGGAAGACAACCCATAAACATCTCAGACCAAGGCTCAGAAGAGCCTGGCTGCTTCAGCTCTGGGTTTGGATCAGGCCATTGCAATCAGGCTCAGGCCAAAATCCTTGTCCCAAATGGATCTGCTTATTTGGCCCTTTGCATCCAAGTATGAGCCCTTCAAAGAACCCCAGTTACGTTAGATTTGCTTATGGCCCGGCTTTAGGGGTAGCAGAATGGTAGAGTGCTGTGGAAGATGTCTTGTAGGTTTTGTGCTCCAAGCAGAGTATTAATTATTGTTATGATTATTAAGTATTTATATAGTGCCAGCAATCTACCTAGCACTGAAGAATCATTTAGAGACAGGTCTCTGCTTCAATGGGCTTAGCATCTTGGGAGACAAGGATACATTTATTTTATTTATTTTTTTAAAACTCTTAATATCCCAACCCTCTTGCCTGAGGCAGCTCGGGGTGGCTCACAGTATTAAAAAATACAGTACACCCACATGCATGAGACTGAGGAATTGCAGGTGAACATGCTAAGCTTAGATACAGGGCTGAACTGAAGGGGACCCTGACTGGAATGCAGTACAGGGAGTATCAGTGGGAATGAGGAGCTAGGGGGAAAGCCCGATGAAAAAAGTAGGTTTGCTAATCCTAATCCTACACATTCTGGGATTATGCATGGAGGGTGAGAGGGGAGAGCACCTAGTAACATAATGGGATTTTTGTATCATGAACATGATGAGAACATTGGGTGTTTTTAGACAGACAGCTGCCCCGCCTCACCCCCAGCGCAGAGGTGGGGCAGGCTGTCCGTGCTTTGGGGCAGCCCCAAACCAGGAGCACCGGCCGGGGGAAGAATGGCAGGACATCTATTTGGTGGACAGGCTGCTGCAGCAGCTCTGCTTCAGGCCTGAGGTTCCCCCGGCAATGCCATAGAGCTGTGGTCTGCAGCCTAGAATGGCGGCCAATGCAGCCGCAGCTCTATGGTATAGGTGAGGGGGACGCCGCATGGGTGGACTGTGGGCTGTTTAAATCCGGCGCTGTCAGGGCTGCGCAAAGGTGGTGTAGGGCTGGCCACCCCCGGAGCAGATCTGGGGGTGGTTAGTCTAAAGACACTGAGTTTAGATGGTTCAGAGCAGGTCTCTAAGCCATGAACTTTAAAGCCAATGGAAGCAGATTAAGCCCTTTCTTTCTGATGAATAAAAATGTTCGCTGCAGTGGGAATCTTTCCACTTGCTTCAAAGGGTTTGTATAAGATTGTACTGTGTACCCTGGGCTGAGTCTTTAAGAAACTTAGATGAGAGGTGTTGGGAATTGGGATAACCCCTCGGGTTCGAACCCTTGGGGACTCAGCTATCGGCTCTGACAGAGAACCAGACACAAGGTAGAAGGTCAAAGAAAATTAAGTTTATTTACCAGAGTCGCCCAAATTACAGGTTGGGCTTTTGTGTTGCTGTTGGTGGCAGGATTCAGCCGTTGCTGACTCCATGTGCTGCCACCCAGCTCAGGGACAGGCAGGGTCACTTCTTGCTCTCACAAGGACTTTATTGCAACTGCTAACACACATACAAAATGGCCACTATCTTCCTGTTGGCATCATCCCGCCCCCCAGTTTGAGAATCTAAGTTGTAGATGAAGCAAATTTGCCAGAATCATGGTGAAACTTTCAAACAGCAACATTAATTATGCATTTTCCCAAACGGCTTCTGTTATGGCATTTTCACAGCCAAACAGATCATTCTCCAGCAGGGAAGTGAAAAGTTTCTTTTGTGTTCCTACAATAACACCCTCAACCCTGCCCCCTTAATAATATACAGAGCTGTTTGCGTATTTGTTCCCTGGATTTCTTAGCATTCCACACCTCATTGCAAGTCATAGATTGAAAGGATTTAGAAAGTAATAACAGTTAACACACACACATTCCATTGATTTCAATTAGACTACCTGCATGCAAGGGTTTCTCAGACTGGGGCCCTAAACTATTATGCTGCCCATTTGAAACATGAAAGCAGCAGCAGGGATGATTCCATGCCTCTAAAAGCTGCAGTCTGAGCTTGGCTTGACTCCTTGAGAAATAAGGTTCTGAGAGGGATGATGGAGCAATCAAAATGACAATGTGAAATGAACTCGTTTTCGCCCGGAGCTTGGCCTTGTCAGACACAATAATGCTTGTTCCAATCAGGTCAAATAAGCAATAACCCACTCTCCCAATTTTGATGGGGGTCACTGCAGCCTGTCAGGTCATTATTGGATAAATTTGAACAGAGACACGTGGAGTAGATTGAACTCCTAGCACTGAGAAGTGTGCTTGGGCAAAATCAGAAGGGAAAGCGCCTTTGTTTTTATGAAAGAGAGATTGCAGAATCTCAGATGTTCTGTGTCACGTTAGAACCACAGTATCAATTAGAGGAATTTACCCACCCACCCCAAAAAAACAGGGTGAAAAGACTGTGTTTTTAGAGGCAGTTTGTCTTTTGTTGTTTCTCAAGCTGAAAAGCCTGTGTGGCTATTTCTTGAGGGTACAGATAAACAGAGTTGGACCTCGTTTGTAACTTTACAGTCACAAATCAAATGTAGGTATTAATTGATTCATGAGATGCAATTACCTAGTGCGATTGAATTTGCTGCTCCTGCAAAGTTCGCCAGAGTCATGGCTTCAGCACTGGGTTTCTTTGCTATCATGTGACCTGGGATTACCAATCAACCACTTACAAGTTTCTAAGAGAACCGGTGAGCAAACTCCATTTGAATCTATCTAAATACTCTTAAATTCCCTTTGAATACGTACTTCAACTCTAGTTACATGCTTTTCCTGGTGTTCCTATGGAAGAGTCCTATAGAATGGGATAATAGGGACTAAAACTCTGGCAAAGTACTTGAGTAATCCCATTGATTAATCTAGGTAGGACTGCTTGCATGCTTAAACTTTGGCATATACTCACATGCTTAAGTACATGACTATCTGGACTCTTCTGCTAATTACACATGGAAGGTGCATTCTTATTACCCAGCTGTTTGGGTAGTTGCAAAGCCCCAAGAGCACAACAGCAGCTCACCACTCTCAAAGTCAATCAGACAGGGATTCAGGGCTGAACACTTGACCATGTTGCCAGGCTGTCCACAGCTGCTCTTCACATCTCAGCAAAACTTCTCCCCATACCCTAGACCCCAATTGGCTGACACCTGAAGTTTCCTATTGGCTGCCCAAAACTATAAAAGAGAAGCAAGTGCCTGAGCAGCATCATAGCTACCTGGCTTGTTTCTACTTTGGTGACCGCTGCAGCTTATGCTCTTGCCTTGCTCCAGTCTTCTTGATGCTTCCTTCCTGAGCTCTGTCCTGGTTCCTCTCTCTTAACCCTGCCTGATAACCCAGCTCCCTGACTATGACCACTTTGTAATTGGTTCAGACTGAGCCCCTGGCTTTGAACTTGTTGTCCTTACCGTCCCAAATATACAGAGAATGAATGGTTTAGACCACGGTGGGGGAACCTTTCCTTCCCAGGAACCACTTTGAAAATTTGTACAAGCTCCAAGGGCTGCTTAGAAACTAGGGACCGCCGGTGTGGTTAAGAGATGTGATGAAGAAGAGAGGGGTCGGGATCATGGATCTATGCCACAGATCTGTCCGCTATCCTTGTGTGTATGCCCTCCTCTGCTTCCTTCCCCTGAGCTCAGTCTATCAGTGCTTGGGGATAGGAACTGGATCCATGGGCCAGACCCAGGAACTAGAAAGGGGCCAAATCAAAGTTAGTAATGGGCTGCATTTGGCCTCCAGCCTTGAGGTTCCCCACCCCTACCTTAAAGGATGTTTCTTTTTTGAAGTGTTTCCCGTTACAGTGAGCATCACCTTGGATTTGCCTGAGCTCCGCTTCAGCCAGCTAGTGGCAATTCAGGTTAGGCCCCGAGAAAGTCAACAGATGGTGATGAATGCACTCACTTTATGTATGTAGAAGCGGTCGTCCTTCAAGTCTTTCTGATACTTCAGCCTCTGATCTCCCATTAGCTTTATACCAGAATTGAATAATATGACAAAGCAGCTTTGCTGATCAGCATAGGTGTGTGGGGAAGGAACAGTTGCCCATAAACACTCCCTGGAACAGGAAGTCAAGACACTGAATAGAAAGCTCACCTCAACAGGAAAATGAGAACATTTACCTAGCAGCGATCACAGCGAGTTGTATCTTAAAATCACATATTGTACCTATAATAATTGAGCAAACATGGAGTCTCATGAATGCAGTGCTTTTCTTGTTCGATGGATTGATAATACTTCACAACTCCGAATTATTGAAATGGAAGGGACCGCGAGGGTCATAGTTTCCAGCGCCCTACTTGGCACAAGACTTGCCTTACCTCAACCATCCTTGTAATATGCTGATGACACTCAACTCTATCTCTCTACTCCCTCCCTCTCTCTCTCCCTCTGTTCAAGCTCGTCTCATCAACTGTCTCTCTGACATCTCTACCTGGATGTCTCAACGTCAACTCAAACTCAACATGGCTAAAACTGAACTCCTTATCTTCCCCCCTCATCCTT
>QEPC01007559.1:4133687-4160986 GCA_003113815.1 Sphenodon punctatus | reverse complement strand
CCCACCCACCCACAAATTTCCTGCCTTGCGCAGCCGCGCGGGAGCTTGCGAGAGGCGACTTGCAAGTCACCCCTCCTAAGTTGCAAAGGCCTGGGCACGCCCCCCACCAAACTCAAGGCAAGTTGGTAGGTCGGCAGTGGTGCCGACCTACGAGAACCCGCGGCTGCGCCTGCGTGCTGCGGGCAGCCGTGGGCAAACTTCTTGTTCCCAATCTGTTCCCTGCCGCGCTCATGCGCGGCCCGGGAACTCTCTGAAAACGCTGCACCGACATGCTCCCCGGGCTGCCGTGCATGCGCACGATACACTCCTCAAGTTTAAACTTTAAGGAGTGTCTCGCGCGCATGCGCAGCAGCCCGGGGAGCACGTCAGCTTTCCTTGCACTGACAGGACCTTTTTAAAGGTCCCGCAGTCAGTGCGTGCAGCTGAGTGCTCCTGTGTGTGGCTTGTAGCCCCGCCTGAAGGCACGACTCACAGCGCTGGGGGCTTGTAGGGCACTGCCCCCAGCGCCAAAGCAATGAGCCGCCGCTGCCTGGTTCACCGGGGGTGCCTGAATCTCCAGGTGCCCGGTTGCAACTCTAGTTGAGGCACAGGAGGGTAGATCCAGAAATCACTCTAGGGTGGCCATACCTCCCCTTTAAAAGAGGATGCTTATGAAAAATACATGGTGCAGGGCTGCATTGGTTCCAGTGCAGCCCTGCATCTTGTAATTTTCATAAGCATCCTTTTAAAGGGGAGGTATGGCCACCCTAAATCACTCCCCATGGGCTGTTTCAGGGATGCTGGGAGCTCTGGTTTTTCAAATATAGGCCTCACTGCTAGGCAATGGGCTATTTAAAATTTGCATAAACATATGCAAATTAGCATAGTTATTCCTATACACACCCACCCACACCGAGGCAGATAGCAACCCTACTCAGACCCCTGCAGTCCTTGCTCAACACCATGGCCTAGAGCTGTCTGTGGACTGGTTTCTGCTCCTCAGAATTTATCTCTTCAGAATACCCAAGCCCCGGCTGGACCTTCTGTGCTTCAGGATGAGATTAGGGTCTTCCTCACACACCCTGGTGCCCTCAAGGCTGTTAGTTTAGCCAATACTTATTGTCCTAGGTAATTGTTTGTGGGGGCAACAGCTGCTGAGTCTGGTTGGTGTTATCTCTTGTTTATGCATTTCATTGTCCCGTTTACTTCAACTTTACTGTCCCGCACGCCTGGAACTCCCTCCCTGCCCTCATCCGCCTTGCCCCCACACCTTCAAATCACTCCTCAAAACCCACCTCTTCCGCTCCGCCCTTCCTAACTCCTGCTAATCAACCCCACCCAGGATTATCCCCCACCTGCTATCTGTAAACTCCCAATTTACTGTAACCAAGCCAAGATTTTGTACCTGAGTTCTCTTATCCTCATGAATGTCACATCCCTTGTCTCTCCCTCTGTTCCCCCTTCCCTGTCTCCCCTCCCCGTCTTTAGATTGTAAGCTCTCGGGCAGGGACCGTGTCTATCTTGTTTTTTATAAAGCACCAGGTACGTCGCTGGCGCTATATAAATGCTTATAATAAAATAATAATAATAATAATATAATAATGTGACTGCCTCCTACTGAGCCTTAAGGGAAGGAAGGGCAGGATGAAAATGTGAATAATACATGAATAAACAATACTTTTGAACCTCAAAGTGCTCAACACCCATTGAATTCACCCATTCTCACAGAGTCCGTTCCTCAGTTTGCCTCCAAACAACAGGCCTCAAGGCTCTCACATCCTCACAGTCTTCAGCATTAGCCCTTCAGCATTCCCTGGGTTTCAGCAGGGCTTTGTCTTGGGCGCCTGCCTGGCTGTAGGCTGCCTACAGAATCATAAACACACACATCCTTATCCCCCTGCCTGGTCCAGGTATCCCTCTCAGGTCTTTCCAAACCAGGCGGCATCTCTGACATGAAGTCCTTTCATCCAGGCTTCCCTCATGCTTTCTCTTTACAATGCGCCGAGGGCTTTTTATAGCCTTCCCCTGTGAGGTCAGCTACCTATCCTCAGCCTCCCTCCCATTTACTACTACAGCTGAGGAGGTTTAGCTGGCAGGACATAGGGGGACCTGAGGCCATTAACCCTTCCAAGACCAACACATCCTGCTACGTACCTGCAGGGGAGAACAATCTGGCCACACAATGTGTGGTAAGCACAGTACAGCATCCCATTTCAACAGCCAATAAGATAATGGAAAGGTGGTTACTTTGCTGCTAAGAGCAAGTCAAATGAAATAACCTTTCTGAAGAGACCACACAAACGTCTCGTGCAGCTACAGTGCCTGCTTGCCTTCGACTGTAATGCTCCCACATCTGTATGATGCTAGTAAAATCACTTACCTCGTCGGGCTTCAATCCTTCTTGCCAGGAGAAGGGAAGGGCGGGTATCACGGCTCACCAGTCAAATCATAGTCATCCATGTTCCAGCCAACCAAAATAATCCCGAATGAAACATGCGTTTGACCCTTCCCAGGCCACAGGTTTCACCACTGTTGAGGAAGGGCTGTCATACGAGTCTTTGTCCACTCCACTTGGAGCATTTGCTTTCTTCACCTTTTCCCCAGGGCCAAGCAAAGCCATTCCCTTTTTCATGGAACTCTCTTTGCCCCCATTTGGTGACACTGCAGAGGAGGATAGGCCTACTCAATGTAAACACCACCCCTTCCATCTCAGGCAGTAGATTGTCCTCAGCCCAGGACTACTCCATATTACAGTTCCCAGGGCCACATCCTAATATTGCCTTCCACACTAAACTTATCAGAAGTTTTATTCTTCTCCAGCATTCTCTGAAAAGTCCCCCCCGCCAAACCAGTCTGTACTTCTCTCTGGAGCATCTTTTTCAGTCATCTCTCCCTAGGCCTTCTCCCAAGCCTTTTTACATCCTTTCAACAGACTTGTGAACTCGTCCTTCAGAAAGAGTCTTCTTCATAGCCTACCTCATCTCTAGTCTCCAGACTCAAGACAGAGCTTGCCTTATGGAGGACTGTAGTCATGTGATCCCCTTCATCATATGATGAACTTGGCCAACACATCCCTTCGGTCCCTCTCGACTACACCCCCTCCACCCCAAATTTCCTTGTTCAGAGATGAGCTAGGCCCAGACCATTCTTAAAAAGGGCAGACTCTTAGGGGGTTGAGTCAAGCATAGGGTTGTCAACTTCCCCTGAGGGGCTGGGGCCATGTTGGAAGGAGGTTGTTATGTGGCCATGCCCCTCTGACGGGCATTATGATGTTGCAACATTCACAACGGAGACAAAAAATACTCTCTGACTCTCTCTCACACACACACGCATGCACACAGACGTACTCTCATACTCATATGTACCGATATTTTCTGACACGCACTCTCACATATTCCCACATAGTGACACATTCTATTCACCATGTCGGGAAGGGGCTCTCAGAGCAGCAGGTAGGAGAAGTCTGCTGGGAAATGTTGTTCTTGCATCCCTAAGGGGAAGGGACTATATTTCCCATGATGCTCTAGGAATCCATTCCATTCTCTTCCTTCCCAGACCATCATGGGAAATGTAGTCCATTCCCTTAGGAACAAATTGACCCTGGGTGGCAAAAACTATGCTTTCCAGCAGACTCCTCTCACCTACTGCTCCGACAACCCCTTTCCGATGTAGCCCCATCCCTTGCTGTCCCTTGAAGAAATCAGGGTTTTGCCTGGAGATTACCTCTTCAGATCCAGAGACTCGGGGTCAAACTCTAGTCAGGCCCTAAGTCCTGCATGATTGTTTACAATGCTAAATAACAGTACAATGCAAGATTATTGTTGTGGAAATGATGTAACTCGATTTTATCACATTTTCCTTCATGTTTTAGGGATTAAAACATTGTGTCATTTTAAAACAGCTGCTAAAACTCCCAAGGTTCCCAACTAGATGACAGAGATTTATGCATCTTTTAGTCTTGAAATTCAGCTTTGAATTTCCAGCAGAGGTGATGCACCAACAGAGCAATGATGAAACCAGCTCTAAGTTATTGTAACTTCTCAGTGGCTCAGAGCTCATTTTCTTTAATGTAATCACTCCAAAAACCAAACAAAAAAGGATTTGTTTTCAAATTGTTTTTTATTTCACGTTTCCAAGATAGGACTGTCTAGGGGGATGAAACAATTTTATGAGGATGTGGCCCTGGGCTGTACTTGCCTGAGAAAGGGGGAAAGACATGATTATGTTTAAAATTAATGAAAGAGACAGAGCCAGTTCTTTGTGGACCTCCATGATTCTCACTGATGGGATATCTTCCTGCTTCACAGGCAATCCATAAAATTCCAGGCAGATTTTCTGGAACAATCTAGAAGGGAGTCGAGGCTCCGCCTTAGCCCTCCTCCCCCTTATTATTATTATTATTAGCATTTATATAGCACCAGCAATGTACCTGGCACTTTACAGAGAATAAGATAGATACGGTCCCTGCTCGAGAGCTTACAATCTAAAAGACGGGGAGAGGGGAGACAGGGAAGGGGGAACAGAGGGAGGGACAAGGAATGCAACAATCATGAGGATGCGAGAACTCAGGTACACGTTCTTGGCTTGGTTACAGTATAATGGGAGTTTGCAGATAACAGGTGGATAATCCTGGGTGAGGATGATTAGCAGGAGTTAGGAAGGGCAGGGCAGAAGAGGTGGGTTTTGAGGAGGGACTTGAAGGTACGAAGGGAGGGAACAAGGCAGATGTGGGCAGCGAGGGAGTTCCAGGCGTGTGGGGCAGGGAGGGAGAAGGGACGAAGGCGGTTGGGGGAGCAGGAGAGGTGTGGGAGGATGAGGGAGGGGATGCAAGAGGAGCAGAGTGCTCGACCGGGTTCGGAGGGAGATTAGGGCCAAGAGGTAGGGGGGAGCAAGGTTGTGGAGGGCTTTGTAGGTGAAGACGAGGAGCTTGTGCAGAATATGCTCAGGATGGGGAAGCCAGAGGAGGGAGGAGAGGAGAGGCTGTATGTGGTCAAAGTGACGGGCTAGGTGGATGATCCTGGCAGCAGAGTTTTGAACAGAGATGAGGGAAGTAAGGTGGGAGTGGGGAAAGCCAGCGAGGAGGCGGTTACAATAGTCGAGGCGTGAGATGACTAGGGCATGGATGAGAGTTTTGGCAGAGGAGACAGACAGGAAAGGGTGGATCTTAGCAATGTTGTGGAGGGAGAAGCGGCAGGATTTGGCCACGGAGTCAATGTAGGGTTTGAAGGTAAGGTGCAAGTCGAAGATGAAGCCCAAGCTACGGGCTTGGGGGACAGGGAGGATGGAGACCCCGTCAATGGCAATTGACAGGGAAGAGAGAGAGGAAGGATTGGGAGGGAAGATAAGGAGTTCAGTTTTTGCCATGTTCAGTTTGAGTTGACATTGAGACATCCAGGTGGAGATATCAGAGAGACAGTTGGTGAGACGAGCTTGAACAGAAGGGGAGAGGGAAGGAGTGGAGAGATAGAATTGAGTGTCATCAGCGTATAGGTGGTATTGGAAACCGTGGGAGGCAATAAGTTTGCCATGGGAATGGGTGTAAATAGAGACGAGGAGAGGGCCAAGGACAGAGCCTTGGGGAACCCCGACCGAGAGGGGTAGGGAGGAGGAGGGGGAGGAGTAAGGAGCAGTCAGAAAGGTAGGAGGAGAACCAGTCGAGGACAGAGTCTCAGAATACCAGGGAGTGAAGCGATTCAAGCAGGAGTGAGTGGCCAACAGTGTCGAAGGCAGCAGAGAGATCAAGGAGGACAAGAATAGAGTAATGGCAGTTGGATTTAGCCACAAGAAGATCATTGGTGATCTTAGCAAGAGCGGTTTCAGTGGAGTGAAGGGGGTGGAAGCCAGATTGGAGGGGGTCAAGGGAGAAGTTGGCGGAGAGGAGGTCAAGGCAACAGGAGTAGACAAAGCATTCAAGGAATTTGGAAGCAAAAGGGAGGAGTGAGACAGAATGGTAATTAGAGGGTTCAGAGGGCTCCAGAGTGGACTTTTTGAGGATGGGGGAAGACAGTGGCGTGTTTAAAGGCAGAGGGGAAGGAGCTGGTTGAGATGGAGAGGTTGATGATGTGCAGGAGGGGAGGGGTGACGGTGTAAGCAATGGAGGTCGGGAGGCGGGAAGGAATGGGGTCCAGGGGGCAAGTGGAGGGGTTGGAGGAGGAGATCAGGGAGGAGATTTCCTCAAGGGAGGAAATTTTTTAATAAGTAAGACTTGAGGGTGGATCCGTGGCTGCTGAGTGGCACGGCCGTGGAGCAGCCACACATGTGGAATGAGTGGGGAGAAATTCTAATGGACAGGTCCTACGGTGGCCACCACAGCCACGCAGGCAGCCTCCACACACTCCCACCACGACGTACTGGCTCTGAAAACTCATATGAACAGCCATTCCCCTCCTTCCCAACTGGCAACAAGCCCTGCCCAATGACCACCCTACTGCCATGACACACAGCCATGGACACCATGGAAATGTAACGCTGCAACAGCCAGTAAACCCTTTCTGCCTCTGACTTGGGAAGCCACTGTGACTTTCCCCTCCACCAGAGCCTAGAAAAAAGAAGAGGAAAACAAAAAGGAGGTTAAGATTCCCATCCCACTCCTCTGACTCTAATTGTGAGGACTTCACGGAGGACCCTACCAGATCACTCAACATGGAAATGGTTTACCTGGATGATGAACCTCTACCCCACCCCCCTCCTCTTCCTCCTTCCTCTCTCCCGGATCGAAGAAAGTCAGACTTACACAGGCAGTCTGGGTCACCGTGCTGCTCGGAGACACTTGCAGCACCACCAGGCAGGAGATATTGATTCTCCAGTATGAGGTGCTTCCACTACCAGGGTATGATCTCCCCTACAGAGATGCAGTTCATCCCCCTGTAGTTGTTGCCCACCGCACCACTGGAGGGAATCTTCCTACTTACAGAGACAGGAGACACAATGGGCATTACACACACCTTAAAGTTCCGGATTTTTCAATCTGGGTTTACAAGTCCACAAGTAAGTTCTGGATGCATTCTTAACACACACACACACACACATCTCTGTTTCCTCCTTTTTATGACTTGTTTTAATTGTTTTTGATTGTTGTAAGTCACCCCGAGCTGCCTGTGGCAGGAGGGGCGGGGTAATACATTTTTAAAATAAATAAAAATAAATAAAATCACTGAAGGTCCACCCAGTGGCTATTTCATTGAACACATCACTTTGAAGATGGTTATGCTAGTGGCTTTGACCTCAGCTCAACTGGTGAGTGAACTGGCAACCCTAAGAACATCTCCTCCATACCTAGTATTTCATAGAGACAAAGTGGACTTGTGGACTGACCCATCCTTCATTCCAAAAGTAGCCTCCACATTTCATATTAATCAAGTTATCTCAATACCTGCGGTTTTTCTTAAACCACATTCTTCACCAGGGGAAGCTGTACTTCACACGCTTGAGACGAAGAGGGCCTTGTCTTTCTATATCTGCCATACCAAATTCGTTAGAGCTTCTGACGCCCTCTTCATTTCATATGGAGGACAGCTCATTGGAGTTCAAGTCTCCTCTTAAAGGATCTTGAAATGGATACCACAACATATTTGTGCTTGTTACACCTTTGCCAGAAGAACCCCTCAGCACAGTCTGAAGGCTCATTCCACAAGGGCAGCTGCCAGTGCCACCTCTTTGGTGAATTTTCAAAGTGCCCTTGTCATTGACATTTGCAAGGCAGCAACATGGTCATCTTTTCATACCTTCTCCGAGCATTATTCTTTGGACTTAGCAACATGCAAGGACTCTGCTTTTGGGAGAGCTGTGCTTATTTCTCTCTTCTCCTAAAACCATTCCTCTCACACTCCTCCAGTGAGTGTACAACTGCTTTCTTATTACTCTCCCATCAGTGAGAATTGCAGAGCTCCTCAAAGAAGAAATTTAGGTGACTTACCAGTAGCTGGTGCAGCTCCAGATTTGGAAAGGCAGCCAGGTGAGTCATCCAGGGTTTGGACCCACATGAGGGCTGTTTGCAAGATTCTCGCTTTTCTCAGTGTGAATCCAGGCAATTCTCGGCTCATTCTCATTTGCAAGAACAAGCTAAGAATCATGATTCTCGTTGAGAAAATGAGAGTATGAGAATCGAGTTTCAGGTCTAGTAACCTACATTTTTGACACAGCCAAGAAATATACACTTCTGGTTCTAGAAACTGCAGCATCACCATCTGAAAGAAATCAAGAGAAAACACTTATTTTGGTTTATATATTTAGCTAACCTAGCCAAAGGACACACGATCCAGGGCCATTTATATTCCTGGGACTGGTTGACTGAAAGCTATTAGGAATAATTTCATATTAGCTTTTATAAACAAAGGAAACTTGATCTTCTGGCATTCCTGGTTCTCTGCTTAGGAAGAAAAAATAGCAAGTGACTCCATAGTGCGGTCCGACAGCAAGATGGAACATCTCAGCAATTTGTGGGTGCCAATCCTGTTTTCACTTCTGTGGGATTCACATCTTTGCTAACTGCTAGTGCATGTGTGCTATTCTGCCTATAGGTGCTGACTATTTGACTAAGGCCCTGCTAGGAACCTGCAGGCCAGGAACAGGCCAGGCCCACCTCTACCAGGTAGGTGACTGCCAAAGGTGTTGGGTCCCCAGGTGGAATAGAGGGGTGTCACCCAACCAGCCTGACTAAGTGCTTTAGAAGAAGGTGGCCGTGCCCACATGTAGAGCAGTCCAATAGACTTGTCAAGCCCTGCCTCCCTGTCCCAGCAAGCCTCACTCATCTTCTGCCCTGTGACCCTGGCTTTCCTCCTCCCTCTGCCAGCAGAGCTGTCCAGGGCAAAGATAAAATGCATGGATGCTGGTAGCCCTTCCCCTGTGGCCCCATCCCTTTGGAGGCCACTCTCTATGTGGCCCTAGAGGTGATCATGCTTGGGGCTCTGCACCTCAGTAAAAATGGGGGCCAGTGTGGTAAGGCCAGTTCCACTCCCACCCATGGCTAAAGCCTGATGACCAGCAGGTGAATTTGGTCTGGGCCCTGCTTACCTGAGGGAGCGCCTGGGCCCCTGAGCAGCCCATGTGGTTGTCCAGGAGCGGCCTCCTGGAGGTCCCGCATTTTTGGTGGGTCCGGAGGACATTCTCGGTGGCTGCGATGTCGTTTTGGAATGCCCTCCTGGTGGAGGTTCGCCTCAGCCTGAATCTCCTCTCCTTCCGACAAAGTTGTAAGACCTGGCTCTTCCGCCAGGCATTCGGTGGAGAGGAGGGGGAGGGTGGGATGGGTTAAGGGGGTTTCTACTGTGCAGAGATACTGTGTTTTATGCTGCTATTATTATTAGTAATAAATAATAATAATTAATTAATAATATTTATTATTCATTATTATTATTGTATTATTATTTTATTATGGTTTTATTCTTGTATTTATTTTTGTATTTTTATTGTACTTGTATATTGAGGTTTCAGTCCAGTTGTGAGCATCCCTGAGTTGCCTTTGAGTGAGATGGGCTGGGTAGAAGCGTTTATAATAAATAAATTAATTAATTAATTAATTTTAAAAAAATAATCTTGTTGATATGTGGCATATGGGCAGGTATATAGAACCCCTCATCTGCCCTGCTTGGCACTCCCAAACCCTACCCTGAACATACCTGGATGGGAGGGTTTGTCTGCATACCTGCCCCGTCTGCTCACTTGCAAGCCGTGAGAGAGAGCTTCTGCCAGGGGTGTCTTTCCTAACTAGATTTCTGTGAGGATTGCAATAAAGCATTTACAGCACCCCATTTCATAAGACTTGTCAGAACCTATAAGGCTTTGTTTGATCTTTCCCCCCCTTTTCTTCTCTTTATTTACCCCTCGCTGGTTTGGACTCGGTTTGCAGACTGCTGCTTTTCAAAAGCAGAGAGACTTCCTCAGCTGTCCTCCAAGAGACAAGACGATTTCTGGGAGGCCAAAAAAAGAACTCTTGTTTGAATTTCACCAGTCGGCGTGAATCCAAAGCACCAAGACAGCACAAAGAATGTTGTCTTGCCAGCTAAGCAAACAAAGGTGACCCGAGGAGTTTATAATTGTGTGCGCATCTTCGTTATGTCTCTGGGATGTTTGCAAAGTGACTTCTCCACTACGGAGGTACTTCAACATGACAGTGTAACTTTTATTTCCTATCTCCTCATCTTTCTTATTCGAAAGTTAAAGTCTTCTGTTTAGGTTCCTTTGCAATCTCACCCCTCTTTTCTCCTCTTCATTCATTGCTATTTTTGGAACTCACTCTCTCTCAGCCGGCAGTTGAGATAATGAAACCCAGGGATTATTTCAACCGTTTTGGCTGTTCTCAAGACCTCGTTGCATTGCTGGGGCTGAAGGAAATTGCATTTTGCTTCACAAGGTGTGCAACACAATGGATGCAAGCAGCTGCTCTGTGCATACACATGGGGCATAAGTGAATTTGTGTTTTTCCTAATATTATTTCCTTGTTGCTGGAGGACTGTACAGCAAGCAAAAGCCAATGGCTCTTTAAGAGATGGAGACAAAGTAGCTCTGGTGAAGTCTTGTTGGACCAACTGCTATTAGTAAGAGCATACAAGCTTTCAGGCCACACAGTGCCTTTCCTCAAGCATGTAAAAAGTCAGAACTATAGACTGAGCATATGCAGAATTGGCAAAATATATAAAAGCAGTCACTTGGGAAGGAGCTGTCAGGCAAACACAGTCATTAGCATTTCAGATATTTAACTATAATGAAGGGAAACCCGTAGTCACATTATAAACAAAACAAATGCAGGCTCAGCAGATAGATAATAGCAAGTTCTCTGGAGGAGACTGTAGGCAAACGAGTGGTAGGAGATATCATCTCATCTGAACTACGTTTGATGTTTCTAAATGATCAAGGCTTGGTGGAGAGGTCGGTGGCTAGTGGCTACTGAGTGGCACAGCTGTGGAGCAACCACTCAGGTGGAGTAAGTGGGGAGGGGTTCTAATGGGCGGCTCCCGGCATGGCAACCTCGGCAGCCGTCTCTCACTCCCCCCTGCCACAGACCATGGAGAAGGGGAAAGTGCACCAGACTGACCTTTGAAATTGACATGTCCTAGCCATGAGCACTGGGGAACCGGGCTCTGCAGTACTCGCAGCCAGTTCCCATGACTAGCAAAGGCTGTGACCTCCACCCATAGTGCCTGTGAGCAGTAGGCCTGTCTGCTGGCATGGGTGGCTGCAGCAATTCATACAGGCAGGGGATGCGTGGGCACTTTTTTGGCTTGCCTCACATGGGCTACTCTGGATTTTTTGGCAGTTTCCCTGAGTGGCCATGAGTGGGTGTTGCATGGCTCATGGGAGTGTGTATCTCCTTGCTTCACCTTCAGACGGGCAGTCGGATGAATGGTTGCTGGGTAGTCATGCATACTAGCATCTCATTTAAAAACACCTTTTGTCTCCATCTCTTATATCTAAGACAGAAGAACATAAGAAGTGCCATACTGAGTTAGACCAATGGTCCATCAAGCCCAGCTCCTGTCTCCAGCAGTGGCCAATCTCGATCGCATGAGAGAAGAACCAACAGTCACAATGGGCAATCCATTCCCCGTTGTTCACTCCCAGCTCCCGACAGTAAGAAGTTCATCCTGTAAGCTACTTGGTTAATGGATCTACTCTCGAAGAACTTATCCAGACCTTTTTTAAACCCAGCTATACTACTGGCCCTGACAACGTCCTCTGGCAACAAATTCCATAAGTTAATTATGCGCTGAGTGAAAAAGTACTTCCTTTTATTTGTTTTAAATCTGCTGGCAGCTAGTTTCATGGAGTGTCCCTTAGTTCTAGTAATATTTGAGAGGGTAAATAACTGTTCCCTATCTATGTGTTCCACAGCACTCAAGATTTTATAAACCTCTATCATGTCCCCTCTCAGTCTTCTCTTCTCTAAGCTGAAGAGACCCAGCTTGTCAAGCCTCTCTTCGTACGGAAGCCGTTCCATACCCTTTATCATTCTTGTTGCCCTTCTCTGTATCTTTTCTAGTTCAGCTCTGTCTTTTTTGGGATGGGGCGACCACCAGAACTGCACACGATATTCCAAGTGCGGTCACACCATCGATTTGTATAGAGGCATTATGACCTCCTCAGTTTTATTCTCTATCCCTTTGCGAATAACTCCTAACGTTCTGTTCGCTTTTTTGACTGCTGCTTGCGCACTGGGCTGAGGATTTCATTGTATTGTCCACAATCACTCCCAGATCCTTTTCCTGAGTGGTAACGCCTAGCTTAGTACCCAGCATTGTGTACTCATAGTTTGGGTTATTTTTCCCTATGTGCATCACTTTGCACTTGTCCACATTAAATCTCATCTGCCATTTAGATGCCCAAGCACCCAGTCTTATAAGATCCTGTTGCAGTTCTTCACAGTCTGCTCGTGTTTTAACTACCTTGAATAACTTGGTGTCATCTGCAAATTTGATCACCTTAGTCTTAACGCCCTTTTCCAAATCATTAATGAATATATTAAACAGCACCAGTCCCAATACAGATCCCTGGGGCACACTTTTTACATCTCTCCATTGTGAAAACTGACCCTTCAGTCCTACTCTTTGCTGCCTATCCTTTAACCAGTTACTGATCCATAGTAAAACACTACCTCCTTTCCCAGGACCAGCATGGCAACCACACGTTTTCTAGACTACAAAGGCTCCTCAGTAGTTAATGTGCTTACGCTTCATTTTCATTTAGCCCCAAACCCAAGGACTTTGAATGAGACTGATGTTGCAATCCCCAAACCACTTACTCCAGCGTAGTCCCATTAAATCCCTACACGGCCTGGACCCTGCTTATCTAAAGGATCACGTCACTCCCTGGACTCCTGGGTGGCCCCTGCAATCGTCCGGGAGTGCCCTCCTAGAGGTCCTGCATTATAGATGGGTCCGCACGGACAGGCTGGCATTCTCAGTGGCCACTCCATCTCTATGGACGCTCTCCCGGTGGAGATCCGTCTCAGCCTGAACCTTCTCGCCTTCTGTCAGTGATGTAAAACCTGGCTCTTCCATCAGGCATTTGGCGAGGGGGGGTTAATGGGGGGGAGATTTATTTTTGCACAGAAATGGTTTTATATTATTTTATGATGTATATTTCTACTATTATTATTTATTTTAATATTTGACTGGTTTATGTATGTTGAAGCCACCCCAAGTCACCATTAGGTGAGAGACGCAGGGTAGTCGATGTAAATAATTAATTAAAGTCAATGGGACTACCCTGGAGTATGTGGTCTGAGGACTGCAGCTTTAGTTTTTTCAGTATCTACCAAACCTTTGAAACTGGGACTTAGGTCCCGAAATCGGCCAGGTACTTTTGAAATGTTTATTTAGTGTCCTTAGTCAAAAGAGCTCACAGTTCCTACTTAGTGTAATAATCACTTCACTACTTACTGTAATAATTGGTTTTAGACAGATTAATCAATTAATCAGTTTGATAAATCGATTAATGGTTGCAGTCCTACTTCTGACAGATCAGCTGTGCTGCTCTCTTACAGGTAGTATTAACACCTCATGGAAGGGGTGGAGCCATATCAGTATGGAGGAGGAGCAAAGGGGCTGCCCTGCCCATCCCTGACATAACCCCATCCCTTATGGAACATCATGACACTCCATAGGGTCTGGGCTATATCAGAAAAGGAGTGTGGGAAAATCCCTATGGCCCACACAACAGAAGCCCAGATTTCTCCAGGTTTCGGGGTGCTCCTCACTGACCCAGAGAAATTGGGACTTTCCCCGGAGGCCAGAGACTCTGGGGTGAAACCCAACATTTCTACACAAAACCTGGAGCAGCGGCAACTCTAGTTGCCAGCAACAGTCTAGAGAGATCTGCCACATGTTCCAGCAAATGGCTTGGGCCCCAAGTATCTTAAGAGTGCCTCTTCCCTCGTGTCCTGTCGTGGCTTCTGAGGTCAGCTGGGAGAGCTCTCTTGTATTTACCATCTCCCTATGAAGTTTCTACAAGGGTGTACAGAGAGTCGTTCTCAGTGACTGTTCCACAATTATGGAACTCTCCCCCTTGGAGATTTGTCTAAGCCCGAGCCTGCTCATCTTGCAGAAACAATGTAAGACCTTTTTGTTTGGCCAGGTGTTTGGCAAGCAAAGATAGGGTTGGGTGGGGGATTGGGGGAAGGGCTTTAGGGGAGAAGGGGATATTTAGCTGTTTTTATATGCTGTAAGCCATGTGAGCCTTACTGGGAAGGGTGGCATATAAATTTGAATAAATAGATAAGAACATGTGAAACCCACCAGGAGATTCACACCTGTGCCAGTCCATGCCCTTGCCACTGGCTGGTGAAAACAACCACCCTTACGGACACAGATGTATCCTATTCAGACCAGTGTACACATGCCTAGAAGAGTGAAGTCAGTGAGAGAGCTCAAATGCCAAAGACCCCTCTCCTTCAGAGCTGTGCCAAATGGTGTGAAATAATTCAGTAGCTCTGCTCAGGGGGGAGACTGATCTAACAACATGGACGATCATCAGCTTTCCACTTGCCCTGCTGACTCACTCACCTTGGAGGATGATTCATTTAGTTGTTGGTTCTACCCACAAATAGAATAAAATGGGATGGGCTGAAGGTGGCTTGTAAGGGAATCTGCTGCCTTTGGCAACTTTGAGATGCAGGTGGCACTGGAGCAAGTTGGGGCAGTGAAGAACATAAACAGGTTGAGCCCCATCGAACTCCATGCAGTTCATCTTCTGTAACAATTGGTGTCTTTAGACGCAACGGCGATCGGGTGTTTAACACGTTTGCTACGTCACCATTTTTGGCCACTGGTCTGCTCCCCATTAGCCTCCCATTAACTCCATGTTGGTTGCACGGATGTCTCGGATGCAGCAGCATCGGTCAACGATGAATGGCCATAGTTCTCAAACTGCAGGACAGATGCTTCAGGGCACGGAATTATCTCTGTATTCTGGGGAGGGGGCAAAAAGGAAGAGCTGGCAAACACCTAGCTCCACTCTGACTGAGCTAATGGGAATTTCCAAAATGGCAGGGGGGAGAGGGAGTCCGAGAACAAGGGGTAGGGAGAGGGAAAGCAACAGGAGGGAGAAATGGGGATGGGAGAGGAGAGAGGGTGCAAAGTGTATCTGTATGTGTGGGGGGTGGGAAAAGGGGCCTCATCTACCACAGACGAGGTGTGGGGAGGTATGGTTTTAAAAGTTTGAGAACCACTGCTCTATGGAGTTCAGCAAGTAGAAGGGCTAGCAGGAAGTTGGCTGGCCCTCACTTTCCACACCTAGATGCAGATTTGCTAAGCAAATCCCCACACTGACCAGGTCCTAAGCAAATCACTAAAGCTCCACAGGATACAATCCTTCAACATGTATGGTGATCAGGAATCAGAGGGCCCCTGGCCTTGGTTTGCTGCTGGTAAATGCGAGGTCGGTAGCTAAGACGTCAACTACGGTCCAGGAGATGATCCTGGACCAGGCGGCCGACCTCGCATGTATTATGGAGACCTGGCTAGACACTGAGTCAGGGCCTATACTGGCTGACCTTGTTCCAGCTGGGTACTCCGTACAGCATCAGCATCAGCTGGGGGTGGTGGGAAGCGGTGTACCCATTATTTTTAAGGATACATTCTCTGTTAGGAGATTTCCTCTGCAAACTATCATGGGTATAGAGGGCCTTCATCTGGTGTTGGATTTTGGCTGGAGAGTAGGGATACTGCTGATATACGTGGCACCCACCTGTACGGCAGTTTCCCTGCCTGCACTGACCGAGCTGGTGTCAGAGGTGGTTTTGCGGTCCCCCAGGGCGATAAACCTGGGGGACTTCAACATCCATGCCAACACCAGTCTTGGAGGGGCAAAGCGTGAGTTCATGGCCACCATGGCTACCATGGGCCTGTCTCAGAGAATGGTGGGCCCCACACATGTTGGAGGACATACCCTGGACATGATATTTTGCACAGGCCTTGAGACGGGGGATCCATTAGTGGGGGAGGTGTCATCAGTGCCCTTGTCATGAATGGATCATTATCTCCTCCAGGCCGGTATGCTGGTGCATATCAGCCCCCAGGAGGGTGTGGAACCTGTTAGGATGGTTCGCCCCCAACAGCTTATGGAACCTGGAAAGTTCCAGACTGCTCTAGGGGATGTTTCAGCTGATCTCGATAGACGCTCACTCGATGACCTTGTGACCATATGGAACTCCGTGTTCGTGGAGACCATCCCAGGCATCTGCTCCTGAACTGCCAACAATGCAGGTCCCCGTGGTATACAGAGGAGCTGCAGCGGATGAAGCGGGAAGGGCGGCGGTTTGAGTGATGGTGGCATCACTCGTGTGCTGAAGTTGACCAATTGTGGTATAGAGTCTGGTTGCATACCTATGCCATGGCAGTGCGGACAGCAAAGAAAGTTTTCTTTGCTGCCCTCATTGTGTTTGCTAAGTCCCGCCTGGTGGAAATTTTCTGGGTGATGAGGGGGCTGGTCAGTCCTGCCTCCCTCTGCCTGGTTTTAGAGTCATCAAATGCCTGCTGTGATTTGTTTGTGAACTTTTTGCAGATAAAATTGCTCAAATCCACCACAATTTTGACGCAACATTTTTAGCAGTAGGTGAGCCAGAGGCATTAGAAGCCCTGTCTTGTCCTGTTTTGTGGGATTAATTTCAGGATGTGTCGCCCTCAGATGCGCGGGATGCTCTTGGGACTGTTCGAGCCACTTATTGTGAACTAGATTCATGCCCATCCTGACTGGTCTAGGCCAGCCAGGAGACATTCGGGCCATTGCTGGCGGAGATTATCAACGCCTCCCTTGGGGAGGGCAGGGTGCCGAACTGTCTCAAGGAGGCTGTGGTGCGGCCCCTGCTCAAGAAACCATCATTGGATGTTGGTGTTCTGGCCAGCTATTGGCTGGTCTCTAACCTTCCCTTTTTAGAAAAGGTTATTGAACGGGTGGTGGCCCGGCAGCTGCAGGAACATCTGGACCGGATTAATTTTCTTGATCCCTTGCAGTCTGGCTTTCGTCCGAGATATGGCACGGAGACTGCGCTTGTGACCTTGGTCAACGACCTCTCACGTGAGTTGGACCGGGGTCGTTTGACTCTGTTGATCCTGTTAGATCTCTCGGCTGCATTTGATACCGTTGATCATGAGTTGTTGATGACTGGGCTGCAGGATCAGGCAGGGATTGGCGGGACCATTCCACTCTTTCCTGGCTGGGAGAACCCAATGTGTGGTCCTGGGTGATTTTTCATCTTCTCCCCGGGGCCTCATGTGTGGAGTCCCACAGGGTTCTCCTGTCCCCTCTCTTGTTCATTGTGTACATGCAGCCTTTGGGGGAGGTTGTTAGCGAGTTTGGCGTACGGTGTCATCAATATGCTGATAACACCCAGCTATATCTGTCTTTTTCATCCGACTCAGGCCCGGCAGTCTCAGTGCTTACCCGGTGTTTGATGGCTGTGTGGGATTGGATGAGGGCGAGCCGCCTGAGGTTAAATCCCGACAAGATGGAGGTGATG
This sequence comes from Sphenodon punctatus, assembly GCA_003113815.1. Taxonomy (NCBI): domain Eukaryota; kingdom Metazoa; phylum Chordata; class Lepidosauria; order Sphenodontia; family Sphenodontidae; genus Sphenodon; species Sphenodon punctatus. Next base: position 4,143,558 of record QEPC01007559.1, on the reverse strand, counting down.
GTTTATTTATTTATTTATTAAATTTCTACCCCACCCCTCCTAAAACAGCTCGGGGCGGCTTACAATAAAAAAACAATCACATATAAAATATATCTAAAAACAGTTAAAACATATCAAAATACAATATTCAAAGTATTAAATAGGGCCCAGGAACTCAATAAAACAATAAATAGGGTAAGGGAGATAAAACCCTCTAACCCACCCTCCCCGCCTCCCCAAAGGCCTGGTTGTGGGGAAGGCCGGGGAAGTGGTCGTCCCCATCATTGATAGGGTCCGTCCTGCCCTGGTATCTCAGGTTCGGAGTCTGGAGGTGCTCCTGGATCCACAGTTCTGCCTGGATGTCCAGGTGGTGGTTGTGGCGAAGGGGGAATTTCACCAATTACATCTGGTGCATCGGCTTCGGCTGTATGTCTCGGACTCGGACCTGGCCACAATCCTCCATGCTTTTATTACCTCAAGACTGGACTACTGTAACACACTCTATGTGGGGCTACCCTTGGTGCTGGTTCGGAGACTGCAGCTCATGGAGAACACGGTGGCTTGTCTCCTAACGGGGACGGGCCGACGTGAGCACATTACATCGGTGCTTCTCTCTCTGTACTGGCTGCCGATAGTCTTCTGGGCCCAATTCAAGGTGTTGGTGTTGACCTTTAAAGCCCTAAACGGCCTGGGCTCAGCCTATCTGCAGGAACGCCTCACCCTCTGGATCCTGGGTCAGCCCCTGCAGTTGGCCAGGGGTGCCCTCCTTGAGGTCCCCCGGGCTTCTCGTGTGTCGACCTTGCAGAGGGCATTCTCTGTGGCCACGCCACGGCTGTGGAACTCCCTCCCACCGGAGGTCCGTTTGACCACTGACCTCCCCTCTTTCCATAGACAATGTAAAACCTGGCTGTTCTGCCGTGCCTTTCCCGAATGAGATGGGCTGGGTGGGTTGGGTTAGGGTGGGGTAGGGGGTAATTTGTTTTATTGTGGGGATTTTAATTGTATTATTGTTGTTTTTTAAACTGTTTTAATATGTTGTTAGCTGCCCGAAATGTTTTAGCAGGAGGGGGCGGCATAAACATTTTATAATAAATAAATAAATAAATAAATTAAATAAACATACCTGAAGAGATTAGCACCAAGACTATCATCCCAACTTGACCAGAAGAGTCCTGCCATGAGGAGTCAGTCCTGTTGCTCACCGCACAGATGGCCAATGGGGCGGGGGCTCTCAGAACCGTAGTTAGGAACCCAAGCCAGGGTCATTAGCCAAGTAGGTCAGTTCAAATCTGTCAGAAGCCTAGGGAAAATACAGAGGTGCGTAGGTGAGGTCAAGACAGATCAAATCCATGGGTTCCAAGGCCAGCATCAATACTAAGGACTTAATGAAGCCGAAACAAGGGTCAGTACTGGGATGTCAGTCCAAGTACCATTGGGAAGGAGACAACGCCTAGAGGCAGAAGCACAGAGCAAGGAAACAGGAGGTTTGGGGGGTGGGAAAAGGGGGGAAATTCAGCTATGGGCAGCTAAAGCCTTCTGATTGCTCAGACACCTCCCATTTCCTGTCATGCTCTTTTAAATAATACATCAGCTGGGAGGGGGGTGTTGTCTGGAGCATGAAAGGGCACACCTTGAGTATCCTGAAGGAGTGGCAACAGAAGTAGTTCTGCTAAGGCTAAGGTAGCTGCTTTGAAGTTCTAACCCAGTAGGGTCTCACACATGGCCTAAGAATTTAAGAAAGGCTTCCTTGTGTCTCAAAGTGTTTTCTAAAATCATGATTTTGTCCCCCTTTCAAATTTTTCATCATGGCTTCAAATTACCAAATATGCTGGTTTGATCAGGACTTCAGATAGGTTCCAGTGTGCAGGACACTACCAAATCCATCTAGGACATTGGCCCTTCCAACTAGGCCTAATGATGATGTCCTTACACATCATACCTCTCATGTACATGCAGTCTATCCCAAGCCATGCGTCCGATTGGGCTGGTATGGTTAGGGCACACCAGTTACTGTAGCCTAGGGTGCATAAGGGAGTAATGTGGCCTGCACCACATTGGACTGCCTTTAACTTCCCTAACCCAGTGGATCAGCTGGGTGGGCTGGAAGCAGCCAACTTGTGTGAGACCAAGTAGGACATGAACGCCCAGCCATCAGGGATAGAGTTGAATGCCTTAACCACTCTGCTGATAATGGCATTGAATGAATTACACCTTCCTGGAGGAAGATGTTGCTAAAAAATATGTCTGCTACATTGCCTATCAAAAGATAAGCCTTTCCCAGACTGCCAAGAGGAACTGGAAGGCTGCCTTGTTTCCATGGGTACAACCACACACACAAAAATTGGCTGGAAGAGAGTGAGTCTTTGGCTTGTCACTTAATCTTATTTTCTGAACATCAAGATGTGCTTCCTAGCAGTTGGGCTTCACCAGCTGTCAGCAAAAATGTGGCATTTTCAGCAATATTGTAAATCACACCTTTTTAAGAGACAGCCCAGGATCCTGTGAAACTGTGTAGAGATATACTATACCTGCCAACGTTTCAAGTGGCCAAAGAAGGACCTACACCTATACCTCCCCAAAGTCTCTATTTAGGAGGAACCCTCCCTCTTTGGGTACTGAATCCCACAGTCCTTCTTTCACGTGGTCAAAGGCCTTTTTTACACGGACTGTGGCTGCAGGGGCAGTCTGTGGGCATGCAACTGAGGGGGGGGCGTGGGTGCACATGGACGCACATCAATCCCCCTCACATGCCCCCGCATGGAGCAACTTGCGTTTTCTCCGCTTGCTCTGTTTGGGGGCAATGGGTGGAGATGGGTGGGCATGCGTGTTAAGTGGGAGCATGCATGCATGCTTGCCCACCCACCCACCGCTGCTTTCAAATGAGACACACCCACACATGCCCACAGGGTGGGTATGCCTGGGTGCATCTTGTATAAAAAGGGCCAAAGTCCCTCTTCAGGACAGAGGGACAAAAGGACCAGTATTCAAAACTCAGGCACTTCCTTCCTGGTTGCCTCCCAGGAAAAGCACTTGCGAGGTCAATGAGGAGATGATGGAATAAAAAGAAACAAAGTCTGCTTTTAGGCATGTGTGGCGTACATGCGGCGTGAAATCGCATCGCGTGTAAAAATCCCACAGGTGGGGTTTAGACGTGACATTTTGCGCATTAAAGCCGGTCGCGCATTCTTTTAAAACTATGAACTAAATGTCTCAATATCGAGGTATTTAGTTTGCAGTTTTAAAAGAATGCACGACCGGCTTTAAAGCGTGAAATGTCGCATCTAAACCCCACCTACAGGATTTTTACATGTGGCATGATTTCACGGCCCGTGTGTGCTGCATACGTCTAAAAGCGGCCTATGTAGAATTATAGTCAGGAGAGCATCTTTCTTTATCCACTTGCAATGTTGGGAGGTGTGTGCACGTTAAGTGCATGTGGGGGTGGAGCTTATTCAGGGGGGTGGAGCTTCTTGGCCATGGGGATGGGGTTTATCCTGCTTTGGCCACTTGAAATGTTGTGAGGTGTGCAAGCCCTCCCCTTTAGCCAATAAGCCCTTCCCCCTCACACATGAGCATGCACACACATGTAACACAAGGGGCAGAGCCCAGAGTGGAGAGCCTGCTGGGCTCACTGTGCTAGAAGGCCCAGGCACAGGAGTTGTTCAAACCTGCTTCAAGGTCTGTGACCTAACAATAGAACACAAGGGGAGGAGGTTACACGCACATGTTCATACACAAACACACACACTTGCTCACACACCAATTTTTCACAGAACAGGACCAGCATGTAGAGCTCAACGTAGCAAATCAGCTACACCAGATCTCCATGGAACTGTTTTGATTGGGGAGAGGGCAACTCAGGGCATGCTCTGCAAAGACTCTTTGGTTAATTGCACATGCACAAAATGGTGCTGCCACAGGGCATCAGGGAGCTAGAACTGCCAGTCTGGATATCCGTCAGAAATAGGGTGGCCAGAGATGCAAATTTTAGAGGACGCTTATTAAAAATACAGGTTGGAGGTAGTGCAGCCCTGCAACCTGTATTTCTCATGCATCCTCTAAAATTTGCATCTCTGGCCACCCTAGTCAGAACACGGACCGTTTTTGTCAGGGATTCGTTTCAGTTCTAGTTACTGCTTGTTTAAGTGAGACATACCAAGTTTACAACCATTCTTCCCTTCATCGCTAAGGAAATGTAAACAGAGCAACCAAGGACATAGTTATAATAGAGACAGGCCATGCAGCTGCAAAAGGGCCTTCAAATCTGGGGGCCCCCGGCTTCTTGGTGCAGCTGTGTTTCCTGCTGTTGGGTTGAAATGGAAGCCCATTCCATCTTTTGCACCAGGGTCCATTTGAACCTACAGCAGTGTGTTCTGCCTGTGAGTCTTCACAGGATCCAGCCCACAAAACAAAAACTTGCATATCTTCTGTCTCACAAAAGTGTTTCTTTTCAATGTAGAAATCCAGTTCTTTCACAAGTGGTCTGCCAATTCCCTTCCAGGCTACCCGAGCATAAGATCCTGAGGAAAGGATGCATTACATAAGGGGCAATCCTAAATCCCATTGAAGTCAATGGGGAAACTCCCAATGACTTCCATTGGGATAGGACCACATCCACAGTATCTGTTCATCATAGAATGATCCGATCTAAGGTCAAAATAAGCTCAGGCTTTGTATACAGTTGACACATCTGTAAAAAAATAGATTCTTTTGCAAATGCCTTTAATAGAGCAGCAGTGGCTTGTTACTCAGGTACTTGCCCCCTTTGGATGGGAATAAAACTGGCAGCTTGCAGCTGGCAGGCTTTGGAACTAGCCAAGAAATCTGTCACTGCACAACTAACTCAGCTGTCCATTGACCCTACTTAATACATCGTTGTAATGATTCCCTGCTGCCTCTTAAATTTAATAGACTTTCACACCATTAGGTGCCAAAACACCAGGTCAGGACATGAAGGTTCAGGAGCACTCTATAAAGTCAGGAAATGCTTTATGCTAGGAATGATTTGTTTGCTGCTTGATGCTCAGAATGATGGAGTCTGTATAAGACAGCAGCTGCAGTAGGAAATAAATCCGAACTGAGGAGCTGTGCTACAAGGTGCTGTGTAGAGTTACCACACTTCCAGGTTTGACCAGGGGTCTCCAAGTTTTAACCTGTCATATCTAGGCCCTCTGCCCCAGAAGCCAGGCCTCCCATCCCAGAGCTTGTCAGAGCAGAGAACGGAACCCTAGCGTGCGATGTGCAACCATTTCCGGCCACGAACTGACCGGGTCGGCGTTCGAGGCCGGTCATACGTGGCCGGAAATGGATGCGCATCACCCGTGCATGCGCGTATTCAGCGGCAGCGTCACATGTAGAACGGACTGTTGGGTCTTTTGAAAAACAAGCGCAGGCGCCGCCACGCTCGTCTAAAAACGGCCCTAGTCTCCAGCTAGAAACACAACCACTGGACTATCCTGCCTCTCTGAAGCAGGAAAGTCATTGATGAAAGACAGAGGGCTTTTCTTGTTTTCCTTATCACCAATATTGGCCTTTTCTTAGTCGTTTGCATTTAGGGGTGCACATTCCACCCCCGTGAGTTTATTTGCCATGACTGAGTCCTGGCAAGGACACCCCCCTACAAAATTAAACCTACCTCAGTCCTGTTCTTACTCCACTGTGATGCTGCTTTCAGATGCCTGCTCAGTTCCATTTGACCATGTGACTTTGACCTACCTGGCTTCAGCTTGGTGATTTGGGTCTAGTTACTAGGTTTGACTTTCCTTTTATTGACTTGGCTTGTTCTTTGGATGGATCCTGCTGCTTTGCCCTCTTGGATTAGGCATTGATTCCTGCTGTCTGACTAGGCCAGGTCTCAACATAGAATTAGGCCCGATTACTATTAGTACTGCTTCATTCTCAGCTGTACCACACAGTCCAAGATTTTCTATTCTTCTTGCCTTTTGTCTAAGGTTTCCACCTTCTCCAAAGCTGACCTGAAGGAGGCTGGCTGTCTGGGCCCTCCCTGTGGGGAGATTGACACTGAAGGAGACCCTGTCCCCTTGCCCTTAGAGGAGCCCATAATTGGGACATGAGACTGGACCCTGCCGCAGCCTTCCTACCCCACTGTCTCAGAGCTCTGAGATAATGCCTCAAAATCCACAGACTCCTCGTCAAACATACAGGGGTGACAACCCTAGTTAGATGCTAGCTGATGAATGAATAATATTATTTTGATTTTGGTTAAAGAGTTTGCAACAACAACCAAAAATCACAGGGGTTTTAAGTTACTGGTTGTTTACACCCTACAAGAGCTAAATAACAAAATAAATAGCTATAAGTGATGAAAGCTGCCAAAGCTGCATTTGATTTTTACTGGACACTGAATCTGATTAGGAATTTTTATAAAAATTCCCTTGGTTTTAAACTATAATTCCCAGTGTGATTATTTTTGCAATCGCCCTGCCAAAAAGAAAGAGAGCAAGAGAGACTCTCTGTTCCTTGTAATAAAATAGCAGTTGCCAGTTACACAGATAGATTCTTGTAAATCTCATCTGTGCCCAATCACCAAAGATTGTCACGTGACCAATTTGTACTCTTGCATCATAATATTTCGGTTAAACATTAGGAGGAACTTCCTAATGGTAAGAGCTGTTCAACAATGGAGCAAATTGCTTCGGGTGGTGGTGGACTCTCCTTCACTGGAGGTTTTAAAACAGAGGCTGGACGGCCGTCTGTCTGAGATGCTGTAACTGCAGATTTCCTGCATTGAGCAGGGGATGGGACTTGATCACCTCTCAGGCCACTTCCAACTCTATGATTCTATGATTCGAAAGTCGTTTTAACATGGATGCCCCCCACTACCACCACCACTTGGTGTTTGGGCGGGTGTGCGGGGAGGGGCAATCTGTGTATGTGGACAGCGGTGAGTGGGTGGATGGGTGTCTGCTCAGTGTTCGCCTATGTGAACACAGAGTGGGATGGGTGGGGGTACGTGGGTGCTCCTGCGCAACACCCACCTTCACCCATCTCCACCCATGGAGCCCTCCAGAAAACCGGAGGAGGTTCTGTGGGTGGAGGTGGGGGGGTGTCCGTGTAAAAGAACACACACACACACACCCCTTCACCCACCGCAGCAAAACACCCATCCCCCCACCCCGACCCCACCCCCATCCATGTAAAAACAGCCTAAGAGACAAAAAGCACCGTAATTCTTCAGGAATGTTGTTAATGGCCAGATTTGTTCCAATACAAAATGTCACTGATTTGTAGAGTCAGTGCGTTTCTTCTCCTTTGGTTTTTTCAAGTGTGAGCAAAAATACAAAACAAATTGAGCAAAATAGCTACTTTCTTCGGCGTCGGAAACAATTTCTGCCAAAAAAATACAAAACAAATGTGGATGTCAGAAACGGGAACTTGCTCCAGCTTGCTGTTTGCAGGGTATTTGGTTATGGAGAAAATGAGTGCAACGTTCCTGAAATTTGTTTCTGTGACCCCATTTTGAGACTTAAATATAATTTTACAAGGATAGAAACAAATGTATTGGGGGGGAAGGAAAGCAATCAATCCACAGATGGTATGCTCCTACGCAAGGTTCCAATCCATGGTCTGGAAAACTCCAATTTAATAGCACATGACATTTTGCATATTGTAGCAGAAAATGGCTGCCCTCCCCCAATACTTACCCATGCACACCAAAACCACATAATACTTTATGATTATGGTTTCTGTGGGTGCAATCCAGAACCATTGAACTCAGTGGGAATTTTGCCATTGAGTGTTTTTAGACAGATGGGAAGCCTACCAGAGCCCAGAGCTGCTCTGGGGTCCAGCCCCATGGCGGCCAGTTACCTGGGTCCACATCAGATGGATTGGTGGGTTTCCCTAGGCTGCGGTCCATCCAAGTGGTCCCTCCCCCCGACACACACCACTGAGTTGCGATGGATCAACTGAAATTTTAGGCTGGTGTCTGTGACTCTATGGTACTGAATGGGGCAACGGACGAGTGTGGAGCTGCACCATGGGTCACCCCAACAGACGGGCAGCAGTGCCATTCAGACGGACTGGTCAACCCAGGGATGACGGTGGCATCCATGGGCACCTCTGGAACTGTTGTCCATCTCTTTGCACCCATTGACCTCAATAAGTTCAGGATTTCAGCCTGTCTTTTGAGTAAAACAACTGATTTCTTGCAATCTTAGATTTGAAATCCCAAGATGGGCTCAAATCAACAAGTCCTCCTTAATTGACTTTCTACTCAGTCTTTACTCATGTATAATTTTCATCCCCCTTTGACTGATCAAACAACAAACTGGATCTGAATCAAATCCTTTTTTTTTAAACTACACTGTTTTGGCAAAGAGTTAATTCTTCTTAGGACCTAATTCTGATCACAAGCTGGTGTAAATTAAGAGTAGGAGTTCCATGGAAATCAGGGGAGTTTAGGACAACAGAAACCCAACCTAAGTGAGATTCAAACCACATCTGTTTTCCCTTTTTGAGGAAAATTGCTGACATCAAAGCTTAAAAGAGATGCTGAAAAAGAGACTGACATTTTTTACCCCCTTGAGGTTCTGACCTTGAACTCACCTAAATGCAAATTGCATAGTAACTGAGAGAGAGATATACTAGCCTACTCGTTGGGATTTTATAGAGATTTGTAAATTCTAGGCTTTGGTTTGGCAGTCCTTGTTCATACAAAACTCTCCACTGAGGTTGCTCAGTGCGAACAAGGACTGGAGGTGCAGACCTTCTCATTGGTGTAAAAATAGCAGGGGTGTAGCAACTATGGAGCCAGGAGCAGTGCAAGGATATTAATGAAACTTGGTGGCTGGATCAGGGCAGGAGAGGTGGGCAGGTGAGTCGCCCCGGGAGCTTGCCACCCTAGTCAGCCTCCACCCACCCTGATCCAGCCACCGACCAGGTTCCATGGCTGGATTGGGAGTGGCGCGCAAGGGAAGCAGGGCTGCCCAGGGTGGTAAGTTCAAGGGGGCAGGTCTCCCCCACCCCCATCCACTTGCAGACCTTGGTGGTGGCTGAATCAGGGTGTGGGAAGTGCCACCCCCTTAAATTTGCTGCCTTAGGTGGCCACCTGTACTGCCTATATGGTAGCTCTGGAGTGAGGGGGCTCAGCTGAACCTGGGCCCTGGACTGTAGTAGGACCCCCTCAAATCAGAGTGTGTGGGGAGGGAGCAGGGCCAGCATGCTGCCTAGGGTGGCCATACTGCCCCTTTAAAAGAGGACGCTTATGAAAAATACATGTTGATGGGCTGCATTGGTTCCAGTGCAGTCCTGCACCATGTATTTTTCATAAGCGTCCTCTTTTAAAGGGGTGGTATGGCCACCCTAATTCTGCCCCTGCCCACACTGAAAGTTTCCTAGCGGTGCTCAGGTGGCCTGTAAAGGGCCCTGCCAAGAATAAAATGTTCAGAGTGGGCTGGGGTGGAGTGCTAGCCTCACTGACTCTTTAAATTCATTTACTGGTGGGGTTAATGCCACTCCGGGGGGTTCACTGTAGCCAGGGCTGTACCACAACCTTTGCAGAGGGAGGCAAAGGCCGGCTGGGAGTCTTGGGAGGGTCTCTGCTCGGAAGATCCTACCCCCATGCATTTAGGGGACCCATAATTGGGACATGAGCCTGGTCCTGCCAACAGCTTGCTGTGCCACAGAAAAACAGGGAGGGACAGATGGGACACTCTCCCCACTCGCAAGAATGCGGCGCTCCAGCTCCTGTCGGGGACGGGTCATTGGGAGCATATAACACCTGTGCTCCGGACTCTGCACTGGCTGCCGATAGCGTGTCGAGCCAGGTTCAAGGTTTTGATGTTGATCTATAAGGCCCTTCATGGTCTGGGCCCCTCGTACCTCAGGAACCGCCTCACCCTCCGCACCCCAGAGCGGCTCCTTCGGTCTG
>QEPC01007559.1:4051072-4124609 GCA_003113815.1 Sphenodon punctatus | reverse complement strand
GGGGGGGGGGAGGGGAGCACATTTACAGGGCCTGGTTGAAATCAGGGCAGGTTTTCCCAATGAAAGAGAAACAAAACGTGGCTGATCTTCATTTCATCAGACCTGGATCAGACTAGGCAAAACTATCAGATAGAATATTTATTAAAAAATCTTCTTCAGTCTTTGAGCTAGTGGAGAATCCTTATTTTGTATGTCAGAAACATAGGGTTTATGACATACAGCTGAGGCGTTCTGATTGTGTCCAGCAGAGGCCAGAGATGCAGAGCTTGTTCACACACTGCAATTCAAATATATGGAATTTTCTTATATGAAATAAGAAGTAAAGAATCTAGGTGGGAGGTTATTATTCATTTATGATTGATTGATCCTTACCTGTGAACGGAAGCTAATTTAGCTGATTTGATACCAATAGAAAATTCAGCACAATACAAGTCAGCTTCAGCCCATGTTTTATTGACAGGAAAGTATCTATAACAATAGCCTTCATATTCTGTCCAGAAAAGCGGGCAGGAGTAAGACTGAATTGGCTCTGGCAGAGCTGAGGAGAAAGGGAAAAAAATGTTAGATGGTGCCATCTGCCATGTATCCCACCGGGGGTGACCATATGTCTCTGGCAATTGTGTCTTCCCAAGTGTTCCTGTTGTTGTTTTTTCAAATAACCAATGCCCAGAATTTACAGAGTGACTCAGAAATTTAGAAAGGGCCTTGTTTTCATATCCCTGGTGCTTAGCACTGTCTGGAAATTAAGGTGTTTTGATTTTGGCACCCAAAACAGAATCACTAAGTATTTCTGTCCTGGTTTCCTAAAGAAGGAAGCTGTATGCAGTCATTGTGGGTGTTTTCAGACATGACGGGGCGGCATTCGCCCCGTCCCGGAATCACCCAAATGATTCCCCGCCGGGATCACTCCAGCATGTCCAACAGACGTGCCAGCTGATCCCGGCGGGGAATCAGGGAGGGGGCAGGGCCGCGCGGCGCAACGTGTGGCAGCATGGCCACACACACCCATGCTCCCCTGCTGCCCGCACTCTGGGGAGATGGGTGGGCACCGCAGTCAATGCGGCCGCAGTGCCCGCCTGATTTGACCACGGACCAGAATCCCGCTGGGGATTCCGGGCCGTGGGTGCCGGCCAGACATTACTTTTTGTTGGTTCCTGCCAGGGATCTCTTTGACCACGCTTGCGGCGCTTGTCCGGCGGGGAGCCCCGGAAATGTGGTTGAAATTGACCCCATGTGTGAATCGACCATGGTGAACATCTAGTGGCTACCTAACAGACGTTCAGGGCACTTTGGCCCCATGTGGGTATTGACCGTGGTTCACTGTGATCTCGTCAAAATACCCTGTGTGTGAGGGCACTAGGATGCCCAGCTGTGCAAACTTTAGAGAACACTTATGAGAAATCCAGGTTGCAGGGCTGCAGTGGCCCCAATGCAGCCCTGAAACCTGGATTTCTCATAAGTAGGGCTAAGATTTAGTCACGGTAGTGATGGGGGTCATGTTTTTAGTGAATTTCCCCCCTCACCATGACTTTTACAGCTTTTCCATGACTTCTGCCTAAAAAACACTGGAGGAGCCGCCTCTGACTCACGCCGGAGAAGAGAAGTGCTGCCAAGAAGAGCAGCGTTGAAACCAGAGTCAGCACGGGCTGCTGTACTTATGTCTCCGGGGTTCTCCAAACTCCTCCCCTTCTGAACGCGATGTGGTTAGAGGCGGAGGGCAGAGTTTGAGAAAATCCGGCCGGAAGAGCAGTGTGGATTCCGCATTCAGCGCCGGCTGACATGCTCATGTGTTACTCCAAACCCCTCCCCTTCTGAGCGCGGTGTGGCTAGAGGCAGAGGGCGGGGTCAGAGCTAGAAAAGGCATCCTGGAGGAGCTAGCAGCATTTCTTCTGCTTTTCCTCGCACCTTGCTCTACCTTCCCAGGGTTTTCATTCACAGAGAGATAAGGAAAAGGTGGGTGGCTGGGTGTGTCCCTTTCCTCCTGCCCTGGGCTTACAATCTAATAATATGTTATGTTAAGAAACATTGAATAGAAGTTAAATGGAACTTTTTTTTAACCCATGACTTTTCCGTGACTTTTAATTTTTTTTACCATGACCTAGTCATGACTTTTTAGAAAAAATACTGTGACAGAATCTTAGCCCTACTCATAAGTGTCCTCTAAAATTTTCATAGCTGGCCACCCTGTGTGCATGTGCAAGCTCCTTAATAAATATGGTAGCAGGGCAGGAGGCCCAAAGGTAAGAAAGGACTCCAACATTTTCAACAATAGGTGAACCTGGAGGACAGGTACCGCTCCTGTTGTATCTCCCCCAAATCACCACGCTTCGTTTCATGACAATCCAAAATGGGTGTGGCCGTGTTGGAAAGGGGCAGGAATCCCCACCCCCATGTAGCATGGCACTAACCTCTTTGAGTCAAAGCCTGAGGGAATGTGGAAATCCTAGTCCTGCCTCATAGCTCAAGGTTCAGCAACACAGGTGCCCATGTCTAAGTAGATGATATGAGTGGCCTCCCTAAAATATATGGCTTNGGGGGGGGGGAGGGGAGCACATTTACAGGGCCTGGTTGAAATCAGGGCAGGTTTTCCCAATGAAAGAGAAACAAAACGTGGCTGATCTTCATTTCATCAGACCTGGATCAGACTAGGCAAAACTATCAGATAGAATATTTATTAAAAAATCTTCTTCAGTCTTTGAGCTAGTGGAGAATCCTTATTTTGTATGTCAGAAACATAGGGTTTATGACATACAGCTGAGGCGTTCTGATTGTGTCCAGCAGAGGCCAGAGATGCAGAGCTTGTTCACACACTGCAATTCAAATATATGGAATTTTCTTATATGAAATAAGAAGTAAAGAATCTAGGTGGGAGGTTATTATTCATTTATGATTGATTGATCCTTACCTGTGAACGGAAGCTAATTTAGCTGATTTGATACCAATAGAAAATTCAGCACAATACAAGTCAGCTTCAGCCCATGTTTTATTGACAGGAAAGTATCTATAACAATAGCCTTCATATTCTGTCCAGAAAAGCGGGCAGGAGTAAGACTGAATTGGCTCTGGCAGAGCTGAGGAGAAAGGGAAAAAAATGTTAGATGGTGCCATCTGCCATGTATCCCACCGGGGGTGACCATATGTCTCTGGCAATTGTGTCTTCCCAAGTGTTCCTGTTGTTGTTTTTTCAAATAACCAATGCCCAGAATTTACAGAGTGACTCAGAAATTTAGAAAGGGCCTTGTTTTCATATCCCTGGTGCTTAGCACTGTCTGGAAATTAAGGTGTTTTGATTTTGGCACCCAAAACAGAATCACTAAGTATTTCTGTCCTGGTTTCCTAAAGAAGGAAGCTGTATGCAGTCATTGTGGGTGTTTTCAGACATGACGGGGCGGCATTCGCCCCGTCCCGGAATCACCCAAATGATTCCCCGCCGGGATCACTCCAGCATGTCCAACAGACGTGCCAGCTGATCCCGGCGGGGAATCAGGGAGGGGGCAGGGCCGCGCGGCGCAACGTGTGGCAGCATGGCCACACACACCCATGCTCCCCTGCTGCCCGCACTCTGGGGAGATGGGTGGGCACCGCAGTCAATGCGGCCGCAGTGCCCGCCTGATTTGACCACGGACCAGAATCCCGCTGGGGATTCCGGGCCGTGGGTGCCGGCCAGACATTACTTTTTGTTGGTTCCTGCCAGGGATCTCTTTGACCACGCTTGCGGCGCTTGTCCGGCGGGGAGCCCCGGAAATGTGGTTGAAATTGACCCCATGTGTGAATCGACCATGGTGAACATCTAGTGGCTACCTAACAGACGTTCAGGGCACTTTGGCCCCATGTGGGTATTGACCGTGGTTCACTGTGATCTCGTCAAAATACCCTGTGTGTGAGGGCACTAGGATGCCCAGCTGTGCAAACTTTAGAGAACACTTATGAGAAATCCAGGTTGCAGGGCTGCAGTGGCCCCAATGCAGCCCTGAAACCTGGATTTCTCATAAGTAGGGCTAAGATTTAGTCACGGTAGTGATGGGGGTCATGTTTTTAGTGAATTTCCCCCCTCACCATGACTTTTACAGCTTTTCCATGACTTCTGCCTAAAAAACACTGGAGGAGCCGCCTCTGACTCACGCCGGAGAAGAGAAGTGCTGCCAAGAAGAGCAGCGTTGAAACCAGAGTCAGCACGGGCTGCTGTACTTATGTCTCCGGGGTTCTCCAAACTCCTCCCCTTCTGAACGCGATGTGGTTAGAGGCGGAGGGCAGAGTTTGAGAAAATCCGGCCGGAAGAGCAGTGTGGATTCCGCATTCAGCGCCGGCTGACATGCTCATGTGTTACTCCAAACCCCTCCCCTTCTGAGCGCGGTGTGGCTAGAGGCAGAGGGCGGGGTCAGAGCTAGAAAAGGCATCCTGGAGGAGCTAGCAGCATTTCTTCTGCTTTTCCTCGCACCTTGCTCTACCTTCCCAGGGTTTTCATTCACAGAGAGATAAGGAAAAGGTGGGTGGCTGGGTGTGTCCCTTTCCTCCTGCCCTGGGCTTACAATCTAATAATATGTTATGTTAAGAAACATTGAATAGAAGTTAAATGGAACTTTTTTTTAACCCATGACTTTTCCGTGACTTTTAATTTTTTTTACCATGACCTAGTCATGACTTTTTAGAAAAAATACTGTGACAGAATCTTAGCCCTACTCATAAGTGTCCTCTAAAATTTTCATAGCTGGCCACCCTGTGTGCATGTGCAAGCTCCTTAATAAATATGGTAGCAGGGCAGGAGGCCCAAAGGTAAGAAAGGACTCCAACATTTTCAACAATAGGTGAACCTGGAGGACAGGTACCGCTCCTGTTGTATCTCCCCCAAATCACCACGCTTCGTTTCATGACAATCCAAAATGGGTGTGGCCGTGTTGGAAAGGGGCAGGAATCCCCACCCCCATGTAGCATGGCACTAACCTCTTTGAGTCAAAGCCTGAGGGAATGTGGAAATCCTAGTCCTGCCTCATAGCTCAAGGTTCAGCAACACAGGTGCCCATGTCTAAGTAGATGATATGAGTGGCCTCCCTAAAATATATGGCTTCCTGAGGCCATGTTGGTCTTTTGAGAATTTATTTTTAGATTTATATGATTGGATGAGCATAGAGTTGTTTCAGAGTATACGAACATTAGGCTTATTTTATTGGATAATTAATAGTGCTGTTGGCTTTTTGATGCTTTTATCATTTATCCAATTGGTTTGTTGATTTACCTTTTTAAGGGTATAAGATGGGTTTGAGTGTGACTGGGAATGTAACTTACTCTTTTAGTTCATATAAAGAATAAGTAAGGTAGTTTGTGTTTTAGTGTTCAGTGGTTTATGAGATAATTTAGCTAGATGCCCTTCTAATTTATATAAGGGAACACATGAGGTTGGCTGAGTTTGGTGGCCGTTTTGAGAACTGTAGAGTAAGGCCCTTTTCACACAGACACTCTAACACTGATAAAATGGGTGTTACATTTTATTATACATGTTGCAGGGCTGCATGTGTGCTCTATGGGTGCCCTGCAACATGTATAATACAATGTAACACCCATTTTATCAGTGTTAGAGTGTCTGTGTGAAAAGGGCCTAACTTACAGGGTGTTTTTAAATGAGCAAGGCATGGGGAGTGAGGGTCCATGGCTGCGGAGTGGCACAGCTGCAGAGCAGTCACTCAGGTGTAGGGAGGGAAGCATTCTAACGGGTGGCTACCGCCGCCGCCGCCATGCACTCCCCCTGCCATGGATCATGAGGGAAGGGGAAGCGTGCCGGGCTAGCCTTTGAAATTGACATGCTCCAGCCAGTAGCGCTGGGGAACCAGGCTCTCCAGTGCTCATGGCCAGTTCCTGTGACTGCAAAGACCACGTCCCCTGCCCACAGACTCTCTGAGTGGGGGACCTGTCTGATGATGTGGGTGCCCCTGCCCCTCCAGTTCGTACAGGCAGGGGATGCGTGGGTGCCAATTGTCACACACTTTTTTGGCTTGCCCCATACAGCGCACTCCAGATGTTTTGGCAGTGCGCCGTGAGTGGGTGCCGCGCGGCTCACTGGAGCGCTGAGCTCCACGCTCCACCGTCAGACAGGTGGTTGGATGAGTGGTTACTGGGTGGCCATGCGTGGTAGTATCTTGTTTGAAAACACGCACAGACCTGCCTTCCATTACAGTATAAGGCTAAACTTTCTGCCTTTATTTATTTATGTGTATAAGTTATTTGATATGTGTTTAGCTTTTTGTGATGAGATAGGTTTAATACACTGAGGTACATTACTGATTAGGATTTGATATATTGGAGTATAATTAATCAGGGGTTGAATTATCTAAAAGAATTTTAGAGTTATCTTTTTCCATGCTGCAGTGATAAATTCAATTGTTTGATTGAACTGAAGTTTATTTTTAAGGATGGTTTTTAAATTAGAGGTTTAAGGTGGTTCTGAAGGAGCCCATGTGTGTTGACCCACTCTCTTTGTTTTTGGCTTTGGCTAGGTTTTGTTTATTTAAGGATATATAAGCTTATTGGTATGGGCTTTAGAAGGTATATTTTTCCTTCTTTTTAAAATTATTACTGTTTGATTTATTGGGTGTTTTTACACACACATTTCTCCTGGTTGTTTGCTGTTACACCCTGAACTTTCTGTGTGTCTAAATCACTCACCCAGATCTTTAACATCTGGATCTTTGAACTTCTGCGCAGAACTTCTCCCAGAACTTAAGGTTCTCCTGGTAAACTGCTTTGCTCCAGGCAGCTGTGGTCACTTGGTTTCCATGACAGCCCCTCACGTCTACAGCTGCGGCTACTTTAGGCTGCCTCAGGGCAGTGTTTGTGTGAAGAATGCATCCAGGAACTGCCTCAGGGCAGTGTGTGTGTGTAAAATGAATCCGGAACTTAGTTGTGGACTTGTAAACCCAGAAGATTGAAAAATCCAGAACTTTAACTTGTGTGTAAAAATGCCCCTTGTTATTCATTATATTGAACACTGGTTTCGTTTATTTGTAGATGCCTTTGAAGAAGAGCATATTGCTAAAAATGCATGGGGTTTTTATACCATATATAATAGGAGGTGTTTATTTTTTTACTCCCCATAACATTTTACATTACAACATATTACCAGTAAGTGTTCTTCTGGTTTCCTGTTTTGGTACTGAGCTTACCCTCTGTTTGTGGATGCTACAGAATTAGCCATGCAGGTAACAGGCTTGAGCACAAAAGCATTCTCACTGAAGCAAAGGAGGGATCTAGTAGTAAGAGACTGTGGGGGTGGGGATAGCTTTACAATGGATATTAATTAGGGCTGCACTGAATTAATTAGGGCTGCTCTGAGTACTCGCAAGGATTTATGAGGTTCTAAGGACTTGGTAGCGATGGGCGAACGCTGTTCGGAAGTTCGGAGTTCGGACTGAACTCGACCAGTTCGGTCGACTGAACTGAACTTCTGAACCGAACTCGATTTTTGAACTGAACCGAATTTCCAAACTTGGCTCTGTTCGCACATCCCTAAAAGATAATATTCCATTTAGTTCAATGGGGTTTGAATTTCCAAACTTTGTTCGGAAGTTCGGAGTTCGGACCGAACTTGAATAGTTCGGTCGACTGAACCAAATTTCTGAACTGAACCGAACCGAACCAAATTTCCGAACTCGGTTCTGTTCGCCCATCCCTAGGACTTGGAAATCAGACCTCGGACCCTCAGCGAATACCTGGGAATTCCAAGTGCAGGGGCCAAAGAGGGGGCTAGAGGGAGCCTGGAGGGGAGGGAATGGGCCAGAGAAGAGGGGGTGGGGGGCTAAAGGGACTGAGGGGGTAGAGTGCTCACCCTCTGGAGGGGCTCCGGTGACGCATGGCTTCCTACAGACCGGGTAAGTTTGAAAGAAGAAAAGAAAAAGCTGGCCATGCCCAGAAGGGCCAAATGGCCCCTTCTGACCATGCTGAGACCTTTCCAAGATGGCACCCGTCGCATGCTGACACTGCCGGCGCCATCGTGGGACAATCTGAGCATGCTCAGAAGGGGCCATTTGGCCCTTCTGAACATGCCCAGCTTTTGGTTTTCTTCTTTCAAACCTACCCGGTCTGGAGGAAGCCACACGTCACCAGAGCCCCTCTGAAGGTTGGGTACTCTACCCTTCAGCCCCTGTTAGGCCCCCAACCCCTTAGCGTCCCACTCCTGAGACCCCGCTAGCCCCCCCCTTTCCTGACCCCGCTGGCCTATTCTCTCCCTGGCTACCGGGGGTCAGGGAAGGGGGAAGCAGGGGCTGAATACTGGCCCCCTTCCCTATACTCGGCTGAGGATTTTCCGAGTTCTGAGGTTTTGGGGGCCATTCCTCAAAAATTTGGAACTCAGAAAACTGAGTCGCGTACCGTGAAACTCAGGGGTTTTTGAGGAAAACCAAGAACTGAGTTTCAGCATTAATATTAATTAACATGTAGGAGATACTCTACCCAAACCAGCAGCTAACTGTGAGCGTATTAAATAAATAATGGGATAGTATAAGTCCCTAAAAGGTCCCAAGATGCAAATGTCAGCGCTACCTCCAGGGCTCAATTTGTGTCCGGGCTTTTCAGAGCATTTTTTCTGTGAAATTGAGTCTTGGCAGCAGTTAGCTCCAGGATGACTTCAGGGTGCCCAGTAGAGTGTCCAAGAAACCCATCAAACCTAATCCAGCCCCTTGGTGGGGAAAGTGACTTGCAGGACCTGATAGGGTAGCTTCTCATCTAGACCCTTTGAGTTTCCCCATATTTCTGGCCTTGAATGGGAATGGAGGCAGTACTTGAGAGCCCCAGCACCTCTTCTGTTTCCATTTCAGCAATGGCTAGCTTGGGTCTTTGTCTCCTCCTTTCCCCAAACCCAAACTCCCCTCAGCAGACGGCTCTCAAATCCCCTTACAAACTGCAGGTAAGCACCGTTTCCCAGTCTCTTCTCAAATGCAGGTTATACTCAATTTGGGGATGAAGGGAAGCAAAGCAGATTATCCAAAAGAATACATCAAATCAGGGGCCTGACCAAGATTAGAACCCAGAGCTTCAAACTCCTGGGCCTGCACCATTAGCCCACAGTTCCTCTAATGGCCAGTGACTAGGCTTCCAACACAGTCCTCTGAACAGAAGATACCAAAGTTAACACGTTGGGTAAAAACACACATGACAGCGGCATGGTGGTGGCCTGACCCAACCCGGGGAGGAAAACCACAGCGGCACAGTCTGTTCCAGGCCACTGAACAAACATGACCATGGCTGGGGCACTGGGGTAAAGCACAAACATGTGGCCAGCCAGCCCTGCCCCTGTGCTGTGCCCAGTGCCCCACCCCCACCCATGACAGGCAGCCATGGCAGCCAATGACGGATTGGCAGCCTGGGGAACAAACATTATAGCTTGCTATGGTCCTCTTTGACCCAGGCGGGTGGGCCTTAGCCTGGACTGTAACCTCAGAGGTTTGCTGAGGTCACAGTCTGGGCTAACTGCCAACATCGTCCAGGACAATCCCAGGCCAACTTCTGGCGGCACCTGCATAGGCCACAGTGGGCCACGGTCACGTCTGTTTTTATGCATAGTGTGGGCACAAGACCCAATGAAATACATAGGATTCACCCCTGAGCTCAGAGCTAGCACCAGTGCTATGTGCTTGGAGGATCATTCTACCTCTCTGAATTGTGTACCCAGGGCTGGTCTTACCACAGGGTGACCTGGAGTAGCTCCCCCAGGCCTTATTCTTTCTGGGGGCCCTACAGTGGTCCCTGTCTTCACCAGAGCAGGGCATGGGGGCTCCATTCCCAGTGGGCCCCAACATGACCACCTTTAGGGCACCAAGGGGGTGGGGCCAGCAGAGGCCCCACATTTTATCTTCACCCTAGGACCCACAAATAGTGTGTATCTATTCATCTATGACCTTGTTCACTAAGGATGGGCATTCTGGATTTGGATTAATCCACAACTGTCCAATATGCAGTAATCCGCAATATGTTATGGATCTATACTTAGGATCTGGAGTCCCGACCCCCACCCCCATCGACTTAGAGTCTACTTACCAGCCTTGGAGGACTTGATTGAAGCACCACTGCTGCTGTGCAGCCTCCGGCAGGCTCCCTTACCACAGCGTCCGTCCTCCCTGCTCCTTATCGAACATGCACAAAATGGCCACCACCCTTAACCAAAAGGGTGGCGGCCAAAATGACATTGACACCATTTTGGCTAAGGGCAACAACCATTTTTCACATGCACAAAATGTCCCCAGCAGCCATTTTGCACACGTGCGATAAGAAGCAGGAAGGACACTGCAGTGAGGGAGCCTGGAGGCCGCACAGCAGCAGTGGATACTTCAGTCAAGCCGTCCGAGGCCAGTAAGTAGACTCTATGGCCCCTGGGGATGGGGGTGTGAGGAGGTTGGACCCACTGTCCTGGAGCTAGGCTAGGGATGGGACTCTGATGGGTTATGAATTGGTTTCCCATTGACTTCAATGAGAAAATCCAAATTCGTAGTCCATAATTAACCCTAAAATTACAGATCCGAATCTGTAATGGATCCAAATCTGTAATTCAATCCAAATGCCCTACCGCACCCCCAGCACCCCTGTACATTACTCTTACCTTTGCAGATCCAAGTCTGGAGGGTGGGGGTCACAGCTGCTGGCTGGGCCACCAGCTGGGCCGTTGGCTCTGCTCCTGGCAGCCAGGCCTCTTCCGCTGCTAACTGTGTCGAGAACAAGCTCCACTGCCAGGTGGCCAGGCCTTCTCCACTGCCCCGCAGCGGAGAACACCCTCCGGCCTGGCAGCGGAGCCGGCTCCTCACACAGTCAGCAGCAGAAGAGGCCCAGCTGCTGGTAGCGGAGCCAGCGGTACAGCTGGTGGTCCAGCCAGCAGTCGTGACCCCCCCACCCTCCAGACCCGTACCTGCAAAGGTAAGAGTAATGTACAGAGGCTCCAGGGGTGGGGTGGGAGGTAAAGCCAGGTCCCAGCAAGTGCGGGTGTTAGGGGATAATGGATCCCCACCCCCACCTTCTGAAGCCGGGAGTGGGGTGGTGGGAGTGGAGGAGGTTTCCTAACTCTTCCCATTGAAGTCAATGGGAGGTTTTCCCACTGACTTCAATGGGAACAGAAGATCCAAAAATTGGGAACCGAGAAGGGCCCAATTTTTGAATCTCTCAGTTTTAACCGAAAGAGGCACTTTTGGCCTCTTTCGGTTAAAACCGAAAGTCCCATCCCTAGTCAGCATAAAGGACAATGGTTTGTCTCTTAGATTGTAAGCCACAGGCAGGGACCGCGTCTAATTCTATGTTCTGTACAGCACCAGGTCATGCGACTGGCGCTTTATAAATGTCTAATAATAATAATAATAATAATAGTTGTTTCCCCTGGATATGAAGCAGGTTAACATAAATCTCCCTGGAGCTCAGAAACTATATAATTAATGAAGTTAAACAGGAATGGGTTAAGCCCACATCCCTTCTTTACTCCATTCCTAGATGGAATAGACTTGGACAGAAGCCCAGCTTGGGTTAACCTAACTTTTAGATAGATATTGCGGTAGAGCATTTGAACAAGAAAAAAGAGTCTTCTATCAATATTAGTCACTTCAAGTGTTGCCCATAATAGGTTTCTATCTATCGTATCAAAAACAGATTTTAAATCCACTAATGAAGCAAACAATTTGCCTTTCCGTACGTTTACGTACTTATTAATTAAATGGGCCAATATGAAACAGTGACCCACTGTGGAACAACCTGGGCCTGCCTGCTCTTCAGGAAAAAGATTATCTTCATTGGCCAGAAATTTGCATAAAGTTTGGCTGTGATGTCTACCAAACTAATCAGATGGTGGTAGTTTGAAGGACAATTCCTATCTCCTTTCTTGAAAATAGGAACTGTAACACTTAAATTCCAGCCTGCTGGTACTGTACCAAAATGATTTCTGACAGAGTTTGTTACTTTGGAGTACTACTTACTCCATTGGTAATAAACGGTAATGATGCAAGGGGGAGGCTACCCAGAAAAGAAGTGATTGTATGAGCACTCATCAATGCATAAGTGTTAAATAACTTAACATGTGTAATTAACACCCTTTCCCTGTTCACAAAGTTACTACCCTGTGTGGATAAGTTAGTCCTGGAGTTTGTATTTCTCTTTAATCAGGAGTACATACCCAAGGGGGAGAGAACAGCCACCACTAGAGTTAAAGTGAGTTCAGAATTTACTAAATCAAAGGAAGTGTTCTCATGAACTGGGCCTTGTCACCATCTGTGGCATCAGAATTATTCAAATAAGTGAGAGTGATTGCTCCTGGTGTTTCTGATCTTACAGTAGGGCCACGAAACATACAGCAGGCAAAGGTGGAAGGGTCTGGCCAGGTATCATTGCCGCCTCAAGACACTGTATGCCTCCCTAATAAAATACACCAAGTCAAGCTTCTTTCAAGCTCTGCAAAATGGGAACCATTCTTCTGCTCGCACAAAGGGCTACCTTTCCTTTCATTGCTTTTCAATGACAGCCCAAGCCTTCGCTGACACTCTTCAGTCCCCCACGCTCTGATAAAAGCTAATTATTTCCCAAGTCATTCTTCCTTTTTGTGATCTTCCTCCGCCTCCCCTCCTCCCCCGCCAGCTCTTTGGAGCACAGATGCTGATAGAACAGCCTTCGGTCACTCTGTTTGGGCCCCGAGAACTAGATAACTAGGGTCAGGAAGCAGTGTGTGGCTCACGAACCAAGAAGCATTGTTGAGATGAATGAGTTTGCCTCAACTCAGCTAGTTATGGCCTGTGGTTTGTGTTTGGGTTTTTAAAAAACGTTTTAGCAGAAGCTGAGGTGAATAACGGGGGTGGGAGGATGTGACTTTAAAAAGAATCTCAGCATGGGGTACGCTCCTATTAACACCAAAAAAGGGTGGTAACCTGTCATCCTCCCTCAGGTTGAAACCTTTCTTAGCCGCGCTGGCTTGTGGTTACCAGGCATCTTTGTGCAACAAAATCTGAGAGAGAGAGAGAGAGAGAGCAAAATCTGAGGAACATCTTGGCCTTCACCCTGAGGAGATTCAAATAAATTCTCCCCTCGACAGGGAGGAGTTAGCACAAGGTAGAGATTGGACTCCACTGGCCACAGGTTGCCAGGAAAGAATAGGAAAAGAACATGGGTGTTGATGTGTGCACCTTGAAAATAGGAGAAAACAGCTAAGAGGGCTCAAGAAAGTGTTGCAGGGTAAACATACTGCCTATGCATCCTTCTCGCAGTACTCCCTTACATCCTCTTGGCTGTACCACCATGTTGGTACCTTGAAAATAAGAGGGCACAGTCTGAGAGGATGCTGTATGTTGGACCATCAGCCTAGGCATCCTCCTCACACAACGCTCCCTCAGTCCCTTAGCTGTCCCCCCGTGTTGGTGCTTTGAAAGTAGGAGCGCACAGCTGAGAGGTCTACCAAAAATCTGGAAGGCAATGACCCCTTGCCCTCCAGACACGCTGCCTGAGGAAAGAAAGCTCTAGTTAACTGTCAGTACCACCTCAGAATTTCCTCAGGTAAACTATTGGGAATTTTAACTTGAATACGGACAGAAGGCCAAATTCAAAAACTGTGGAAGTTAGTGAAAAAAGATTCCCATTAACTTCAGTGGTTGTTGAATCCAACCTTGTATGAGGACTGAAGGATTAGGACCTGTACTATTACAGTGAGTTTTCCTTTCTGCTGACACAGCATGACATTTACTCAACAGGGGGGGAAATCAAGGTTTTACAACTCTGGTTTTAAAAATAACTCATGAGCCACTGGGCGCCACTGTTTTCAATGGTGGCCAACGACTTCCAGTGTGTGTAAACGCTCCCCACGTGACTTTTTAAAGAGCAGATTTGTCAATCCGCTAGATTCCCCCACTTGTCTAAAAACAGCATAGGGGAATGCATGGTGGGTACAATCCTGTAAGGCACTGGGCCTCTTTATTTATTTATTTGATTTTATTTTCATCCAATTTCTTGACTGCCCCCTCCTGCCACAACAGCTCGGGGCAGCTCACAACAGATTAAGAACAAATAAAAATATAAAACTATACCACACATAAATAATATATCAATAAATAAGCAATATACAAAACAATATAAAATCCACACTAAAGTACCTAGGTGGAGCTAACAAACCCTCCCCTCCCCCCACCCAATCTGCCACCCGTCTCCCTCGAGCCAGGTGGACCTTCGTCGGGAGGGAGTTCCACCCCCCTCATCGTCACCACACGAGATACCCGGGGGACATCGAGGAGGGCGTCCCCAGCCGACCGCAGGGGCCAATCGAGGACCTGGGGGCAGGGTGAGGCAATCCCACAGATAGGCAGGGCCCAGTCCATTTAGGGTTTTATAGGTCAAAACCAACACCTTGAATCGGGCCCGAAGACTACAGGCAGCCAGTGCAGAGAACGGCGCACTGGTGTAATGTACTCGCAGTGACCCATCCCCATAAGGAGGTGGGCCGCCACATTCTGCACCAGCTGCAGCCTCCAGATCGTCACCAAGGGGAGCCCCATGTAGAGCACATTGCAGTACTCCAGTCTTGAGGTGATGAAAGCATGGATGATGGTGGCTAGATTGGAGTCCGAGACATATGGCCGAAGCTGTCACACCAGATGTTATTGGTAAAATGCACCCTTTGCCACAGCTGCCACTTGGACATCCAGGCAGAGCTGCGGATCAAGGAGCACCCCCAGACTGCAAACCTGAGGGACCAATGGAGGACAGACCCCATCAATGATGGGTGCCACCACTCCCTCAGCCCTTCCCACCAGCATCACCTCCGTCTTGTCGATATTCAGCTTCAGGAGGCTTGCCCTCATCCAGTCCCCCACAGCCATCAAACACTGGGTAAGCACAGAGACTGCCAGGCCTGGGTCATCTGAAAAAGAGAGGTAAAGCTGGGTGTCATCAGCATATTGATGACACCGCAAACCAAACCCTCTGACGACCTCACCCAAAGGCTGCATGTACACACTGAACAGGAGAGGGGACAAAATAGAGAATCTTTGTGAGGTAAAAACTCTCAGCAGTGCTCAGCTTCTTGAAGGATGGAGCAGTGGTTACACAATTTGATAGGGCACTTAATTATAAGCAGGTATTATTAGCAAGCAGTCTAGTCCCTGCTAAAAATGGCTGTGAACTGTTCACCTTTAACAACATGCTGGCATCATGGACAAGCAGCAGCCAGCGGCCATCTTAGCCAGCAGGGCCATATGCCTTTTCATGTTAATTGTGATGGGCATTTGTTATACACAAGCTTGAAGTTTCAATCCAGGTTCCCTCGGTCGGCCTGAAATTTCATTAGAAAGTTGTCCAAAGTCATCCAACCAAGGCATTCATCCTTTTGATATCTTATCCTCTTACCCCCACTAGGTACCATTAATTTGATTAGCTCCAGCGCACAAGAGGTGCATGAAGGAATTTAAGGTTAAATATACCAGAAGAAAAGAGAGTGAGGATAGGTCAAGGCTTAATTAGCACCTCTTCTGTTGGGTCACTGTAGGAAGTCTCTGCCTTTTCTTCGGAAGAGTGGTTATTATGCCTTAACTCACAGGACATAATAATTGGAGACACCTGATTTATTCCAGAGTGCTTTGGGTTGGTTTCATTTTAAAAGCCAGGAAAAAATAATGTTCATGGGAGATAGGACAGTTTATCAGTAGATACCTGTTCCCTTCCAGGGGAAACTTTGAAAATGAATTCAAGTGTCAAGAGCCGCATAGAAGCTGGGGCAAGTGTGATTAAGGAGTGCGCTCAGGAAGGGGAAGGAAGAGGATCATGGGTCTATGCTATGGATCCATCTCTTATCATTGAGTGCAGGCCCTCATCTCTGCTCCCTTCCCCTGAGTTCACTCTTTCATTGCCTGGGGATAGGAACTGGATCTAGGGGCCAGATCCAGGCACTGGAAAGGGGCCAAATAAAAATTACCCATAGGCTGCATTTGGCCCCCTGGGTGTGAGGATCCCAATTTGTGATTTATAATCTAATCCTACAGCGATGAAGGTTATTTACTTTCAAAGAAAAACAAAGGAGATGGTGTCGTCTAGACAATCATAACAAGGGATAGTCTCATTTCAAAACATGCCAGCAGAACCCCATTCTAACTTCCCCACACCATTAAGAGCAGGATGATCTTGTGGGGAAGCCAGTGGATCAGAAATCCAGATTCAGTTCTTGATTTTGCTGACTATCTAAGCTGGGGCAAATCACTTCATTTCTCTGTCTCCGATTTCCCCATCTGTAAAAACAAAAGTTCATAATCACATGTTTTGTGTGTGTGTGTGAGAGAGAGAGAGAGAGAGAGAACACGTATGTATATAAGCTAGGGCTGTGGCTGTGCATTTGGGTTTGGATAAAACGGAACACACAAAAAGCCCCTTTTGGCCTCTCTGTTAGAAATACAAATACTATCCCTGCAATTTTTGGCTCCAGTTGCAGGGAGGACTGGGTTTTTTTCCTGGAGTGTGCTTTGCACCTCTCAATTTTCACTTCTAATTTGATATGAATGTTTTTAATTGTTGGCCTAGCAGTTTGAGCATCTTCCACGTTTTATGGTATGTTCTGCTGGTCAGGGGGAAGTTTAGAGGTGAGCTATAGGAGGGGACTGTGTTTTGATTTAGATTTACTTTTGATCTTTGAATGCATTGTGGTTCAGAGGCTGGACCTGCTTCTACAGCAGCTGGAGGCAGAACCATGCGCACAGATCTGGATTTAATGAATAAACGCCACTACCGAGCGGAATTCCCCTGTCCAGGATGGCGCTAGGACATGCCTGGTGCTCTGGAGCTCGCTGATACCAGGGTCCTTTGCTGTTTATTGCAGGGTCACCAGCTGTCTGTGTGTGTGCGTGCGCATGTGTGTACACACATACACACACTTACACTCACACACACACAGGCACTGCATCCCCTTACACACCCAGAAGACTGCACACATAGACTGAACTTCCCTGCTTGCTTGCTTGCTAGCCAATTGTAGCAGCTATCAGATCCTTCCCGTTAAGAAGGTCCCAAAATTGAGACACAACACACAAACCCCCCACAAAAAAACACAGAAATCTGAAACCAGAATAGAAATCATAAATAAAAAATTCCACCACCCCCCTTGCATATTGCTAGTGTAAGCTTCTTGTAAATCAGTCACTGGCTGCTGTGATGGATGACCCTCTCAGGGTATGTTTTTACAGTCACACCCACCAAGCCAAAAAAAGCTAAAAACAGTCACTTGCACCTATATGCTGATTTAATCACCCTGTGCTTTATTGCTCCCAGAATCTTTCCCAGCTCAGTGATAGTTGTTGTCCTCAGCCCATATACCCACGTAAAGGCCTAGTCACTCTCATTACACCCCTAGCTCCAGCCTTCACTTGCCTCTTCCTGCTGTAGCTTTCTTGATGGGCTCTTTGCCTCTTGCCTGTGATATATTATTATGTAGCACAAGCAGTGAACTTGGCATTGTACAATCTTTAATTAAAAACTGGTCCCTGCCCCAAGCATTTTACAATCTAGGAAAGACAAGAGAGGGAAGGAAGAGAGAGAGGAACATAGGTAGAGACAGGGATCCATTAATGGATTTGAGAAGTCACAGGTGCACATGCTTAGCTTAGTTACAGGGGAGGAAACCTTGAATGATAGGCGTAGAAGGAGCATCAGTGAGCAATCTGTGTGGATGAGGAGCTAGGGCAAGCTAGACAGAAAAGGTAAGTTTTTAGGAGGTATTTAAAAGTTGTGACGGAGGGAGCAGAGTGAATGTATTCAGGCAGTGGTGGTGCCACCCACAGGGCACCAGGGGCACTGCCCCTACTGTCCTCCACACCCATAAAAAGTTTCAAACATACCCCAAATGTCTCCCCCAGGGTTCCGGTGGCGGTCACCGATGTGGCTGTGTCAAGTCACTCCGGGAGCTGAACTTCCTCGTTTTGTACATACTGCACATGCGCGAGTGTGTTCCTTTGCTCGCACATGCACAAACGGCATAGGGGACTGAACTCACTTGACTCGACTCAGTTGCAGGGGGGGGGGAGGAGTGCCTTGCTGGAGAGGGAGATGGAGCCCTGCAAGGGCCAAAACATCAGAGAATGCGCATTGGGTGGCTACGGGGTGCCGTCCAGTGTGTGTTCCTAGAATGAGCAATGCGTGCCAGGATTTCTGGGGGCAGCTTTCAATGGAGATCTATGGATTGGAAACCGGCAGTGCGTAATGTAATATGGGCTATAACCCTTGGCGCCCTGTGGGCAGAAGGTAGGGGGACTCGGGAGAGCAGTGTGTGTGTGTGTGACTGTTGATGTGTGTGTGTGTGCTATTGGCTGGTGGAACAGCAATGGGGGGCGGGGAGTGACTGGAGAGTGCTTGTGAACTGTTTACTTTAAAATTTATTCAGTCCCTGAGCATGGGCTTTTTCTCTGTTGACTCTCACGTGGTGTGAGGGTAGGGGCTGCCTGCTGCAGAGAGCATAAAGGTGATTCCACCAGGCGCCATTTTCTCTCTCTTTGACTCAGTTCTTTGGAGAGTGAGTTTGGCCATCCGGCTGGTGGTCAGACTGAATCTTTGGCTCAATTCACTGTTACTTAGATTAGATTTAGATATTTTATTATTTAATAATAATCATCTCAAGGAAGCAAGTCAGGTACAGGGTAGTAGTTAGTGCCAAGTCAGACCAAGGGTCCATCATCATCAAGCCCAGAATACTGTCCTTGAATGGGGAGGAGACGCTGCTAAGCTCAGCCTGCCCTGTCTGGGCTCAGTCCTGCTGGTGGTGAGTACATTGGGGCTTGGGGCTTGGCCTTTGCTTTTGTGTGGGGGACCTTGGGGCTGGGGGACTTGTCTTGGGAGGAGGGGGATGTTATAACAGTGATTATTATATGGGATTATTATATGGGATGATATCACATATGGTAATTACATTCAGATTGGGTCTGCCCTTTTAGTATATTTTTTGTATTTTTAGGATATTTTAAATTAATTTTTAAATTGTGGGTTATAGTATGTTTTAAGTATGAATTGTAATTGTTGATTGTGTGTGTTGTAAGCTGCCCCGGGCTGCTCTCTGAGCATGAGGTAGCTGGATAAAATTTAAATAAATAAATATGATTGTGCTGCCAGCTGCCTTGGAGGGGAGGGGGTCTGATGGAGGGGGGTTGCACTGGGAGACATGGGGGTGGGGGGGAGTTGGGGAGTCTGGCTGGACAATGGGAGAGGGGTGCACTGGGAGACATGGGGGAGGGGTGGTGTGGAGTGGGGTGCACGGGAGGAGTTGGGGGACTCGGAGTCTGGCTGGACAATGGAGTATGGGTAGGGTTGCAATAGATGCACATTTTAAGAGGGCACTTATGATATATGCAGGTTGCAGGGCTGTAGTGGAACCAATGGAGCCCTGCAACCTGTATATCTCATAAGTGCCTTCTAAAAAATTGCATCTATGGCAACCCTAAGTGGGGGGAGTGGGTACACTGAGAGACACAGGAGGGGAGTGGGGGGGACATGGGGAGTCTGACTGGGCAATGGGGCTGGGGCGGACTGGAGGGGCCTGGTTTGCTTGCAATGCAGCCCTGAAAGGGGCCAAACTTTTTTAAAAAGGGGGGGGCTGTGTGCTTGGACAGGCATTTGGTGGTCTAGCTACTAGGGATGCTGGTCTGGAAGGGCCTGGTTTGCTTGCAATGCAGCCCCGAAACGGGTAAAAATTTTTTAAAAAGGACCTGTGTGCTTGGACAGGCGTTTGGTGGTGTAGCTACTAGGGATGCTGGTCTGGAGGAGCCTGGTTTGCTGGCAATGCAGCCCCAAAAGGGGCCAAACTTTTTAAAAAAGGGCCCATGTGCTTGGACAGGCATTTTGGTGGCATAGCTACTAGGGATGCTGGTCAAACGGCCAAACTTTTAATTCCACACCTCACCTCGCTCTCCTTGTGAACAGAGGAGAAAGTAGGTAGGAGCACAGCAGAAGAGAAGGCTGCAGACAACAAGGAAACCCTTTTCCCCTGTTCCCCACTGAACCCATCTCTTCCCCCTTCCTCTTCTCGTGCTCCAAAACCAAACCCTTTCCCTCCTACTTCTCCTCTGTCCTGTCCTTCTCTTCCCTTTCATTCTCTTCTGATTCGGCTTGTCACAGAACAGGGAGATAACTCAGTCCTCCCAAGTTCTCCAAGCCAGAAGGAAAGCTTGTCCCAAAGCCTACACCTTCAGAAGACTACAGGTGGGCAAGCATGCCATGAAAATTGAGGATTCGAGGGTTGAGGATAAAGGTAGGCGATGGCAACGTGATCTATTTTTTTAACCTACTATGGTTAATTTGGACCTGGTGGGAAAGAGAGTGTACAGGACCCCAGTAAGAGGGTTCTCTATTCCCTGGTGGCAGTGCTTCACACAGCAGCGTTCCCAGCATTAAGTAATGTAATGTCCATCCAGTGTTAACCCTGGGAAATCCTTGCTACTGGGTTATGCCCTGGCTCCGCCTACCGTTGCCCTCGCTCCACCTACCATTGCCCTGGCTCCGCCCCAGGCCAGGCTCTGCCCCTAGGCACGCTGGCGGCAACCCACCAGCTGCCCCTACATTCAGGAGAGGAAGTTCCAGGAATAGGGGGCAGCAAGGGAGAAGGGATGAAGACATTTTCAGGAGTCGGGGACTCAGAAGCAGATGAGGATGAAAATCAGTACCACTCGGGGTGGCAAAATGTGAGTTATACAGGTGGGTTTTTATGATTGTATAAAGTCCTAACAGATGTGATAACCTCTTCTCCTGAGCAGCTTCCCTGTGATGGCAGCCAATGAACATTTACTGTGAAGGTGCTGTTAAACAGTAGGTGATTACCAATATTAGGGGTAAAAAAACCAATGTGCTTTGGATCTATCTTGGCCCAGGACCTGTCAGCACGTGTAACCATGCACCACCAGCTGTTGACCCAGGATTGCCCCAGGTGGTATTGGAGCTAGCCCGGACTGTGACCTCTGGACAACCTCCAAGGTCACAGCATGGGCTAAGCCCTGCCCAACTGGGCCAGAGTTGGCTAAAGTGGCCAAGTACGTGTGGCCACAGATTTCCTGGTCCAGGGGCCAGCTATGGCTGTGACTCATCAGCCACCAAGGCTGCTCATCATGGGGGGGGGCGGAGTTCTGGGAGCAGTGTAGGCGGGGCCAGTCACCCGCCCATTTGTTGTGCTCCCAGCCATATAATGGGTCATGCAGCTGGCAGGATGGCTCCCCGGCTACGGTCACATGTGTCCAATGCCCTGACCTGATCCAGGCCATGCCGCCTGGGATTTTCCACCTCGGGATGGGTCGCCATCGTCACGTCTGTTTTTACCCTAAGTTGCCACTTGGCACATGTTATCACATGTAAATAACATCTAGAGACATACAGCTATGAAATAAACGTGACCACAATTTGTCCCCCTAGGTGGTCCCAACAGATTAAATGTCTGATTGGTGCTCATGGACTTCTGAGCATGTTCCCAGCTTTATACCATCCATGTGCCTTCCCAGACTTTTATCTCCTTAACCCTCAACCCTTGCGGCTGCAGGATTAGGCTACAGTTGCTCCAGAGGACTGGACCGCACTGGATCTTGCTTTCAGTTAGTCCAGCTTGAATCTAGAAGCAGCACTTGTCTGAAATCAGTCGAATCATGCTGGATTTACACCTGGGTAAATGGGCACAGAATTTAGGTTGTTCCGGGTAATGCTAGGAAAAAATCAATTTGAGGGGGGCAAGGAATGGCAGAGATGATTATTGAGGGAGTAGGGGTTTTGCTACATGTAGTATGAGGCTAGTCTACTCTTTGAGTGAGGATGGTAGCAGAAGGGGTAGCAGGAAATGTTTTGGGGGCTGCCCACTCTCCTAGCAGGCAAAATGCCAGATGGCAGAAGGTTTTTAGTGTAAGAAAAGAATAAAAGCTCATATCATTTATAGATAATTATCTTCGGCAGCTAAAAACTGTCCACCCTGGTTGTACAAAGATAAGAAGATTGATCAGGAACAAAGGCAACTAGGAGAGAGATGGTTAATATATTTAGTCCTATATAGAGGACCATTGGACAGAATTAAACCAGTCACCTGTAGATCACGTGCAACCAGATTTTTTGTTTCCACTTCAGCAAATTAAGGAAGAAATCCCTTCTAATTAGGGTCATTTTCCACAACACAATTACATTTGCAAGAATTGTGCAAAAAACACTCAATGTCACCACCCCTAAGTGTCATGCCTGGATTTATTCAATACAAATAATAAAATCACATAGTCTGTCCAGACTGGACTTTTAAAAATACTCCTTCACCCCACTCTACCACATGGCTAAATTTGCTACTAACCAAGTCTATGTAACATATGTCTGAATATGAAGTGCATGGGACTGTTCACATTCACTTCATTTTGTAGGTTAGAAAATGTGACTCAAAAAATGTAAACTCAGTCTCCATAATTTATAACACACACTTGTTACTATGGATTTTAATTATGGCATAATGTTGCTTCTATTGCCTGCCCTGGAATCAGCCTAAGGACACTCACTCATTCCATTTATAAGTGTTTTGGCAACATTGTACTGGAAAGCAGAATTGTTTAAAAGATTAAATAGAGCACACATCAAAACTGGAGAAATAATGTCATGTTCTTGATACCGGGGAAAAAAACAGAATCAGGCTTGGCTTTGCAAAGAAGTTGCTAAACGTGGAAAAGTTAGTTCATGTTTTTCAGGCTGCATTAAGTGTCTGATTCCTGCTAAGCCTTAAGTAGCTTCAAGTTTACTTTAACCATGCTGAAATCAATGGTTGTTCTACTCACCTTGACTGATTTTAATATTTGTCTGCGGGAAACCGTGGGTGATGAGGAAAGCCACTGAAAGGACAGCACATGAATCCCATCGAATAATCATCATGGATTGAAGACACAGTACTCTCCTTTCCCAAGCTGCAGTCACACAGAGCCTTTCCTTGATTCAGTTTCCCCTTGCTGTGGCACTGAGATTCCTGGAGCAGATGTGAATATACTTTGTGTACTACACCCTCCCCCGAAACTCCAAACTTTCAACATGACATGCTAGGAAGGCTGGCCAAACTCCTTTCAATCGAACACCGCACTCCACAAAACAAGAGAGAGCATCCCAGCTGAGGCAGGACTGAGCACAGCCATCGCCACCCGCCGTGTCCCGAACTGACAGAAGTTCCCTTTAAATTGTTTCTGAACAAAGTTCCTGCAGGCTTTTGAGAAAGTGTGTGTGCACATGTCTCAGTAGCAAGGAGCCTTACGGATGTTACATTCCCTACTCAAACTGGATCTCTTATCTGCCTTCATGATTATTTTTGGAGAGGTTAAACACAAATAGCTTCCTATTTTATTACCAGTCCTTTGCTTTCCACCCTGCCACTGAACAAGGCAGAGCACAAGTGGAATACTCTGTCATGTAGCATTTAGAATGGGAAACAATCTGTCAGATGTCCTGTTGGTAAATCATAGTGCTGGAAAGGACCTCAAGAGTCATGTAGTCCAACCCGCTGCACAGAGACAGGATTCACTGGCTGCTAGAGACCATTCCTAATGGCCTTTTTATGCAGCTTCTTAAAACTTCTAGTGAAAGAGATACCACAACATCCCTGGGCAACTTGCTTGCTTCATTGCCCAACTGATCTTACAGATAGGAATTTTTTCCTATTTGTTATTTGTTGAATATTTAACATAAATCCTTTTCAAAGCATGAGAAATAATAGTACTACTACTTGCCACTGGTTAGGCCTCAGATGGAGCACTGTGTCTTGGGACAACACGGCCCTGCCCTCGTCCACCTTGCCCCCACCCTCCACACCTTCAAGTCCCTCCTCAAAACCCACCTCTTCCGCTCCACTCCGCCGAACTCCTGCTAATCATCCCCACCCAGGATTATCCCCCACCTGTTATCTGTAAACTCCCAATTTACTCTAACCAAGCCAAGAAAGTATACCTGAGTTCTCGCATCCTGAATGTCGCATCCCTTGCCTCTCCCTCTGTTCCCCCTTCCCTGTCTCCCCTCCCCCTGTCTTTAGATTGTAAGCTCTCGGGCAGGGACCGTGTCTATCTTATTTTTTGTAAAGCGCCAGGTACATTGCTGGCGCTATATAAATGTTATAATAATAATAGTAGTAGATGAATTGGAAAGTTCAGAGGAGACCAAATATGATAACTTATCATTGATAAAGGGTTTAGCACGGAAGATCTGTGGAGAGAGCATCCGAGTGCAAATAGCTACTCAGACAATTCCTGCTTCCTGTATGTCCTTTATAAAGCCACAGGCAGCCAATGGAGAAGCAGACAGTGGTGACCAATCACGTTCAGGGGCATGGGGCATTTAGGGAGAATCAGGCTGTGCCAGCCAATCAGGGCCCTGGGACATTATGTGGTTGTTATAGAAAGAATGAGACCCTAGCACCGATTCTCTCCTGCTCCGATGCTACAGACAGTTCGCCCTGCTGATACCTAGGTATATCTGCTCTGGCGCTCTAGTAGCCTGAGTTTGTGACTGGCAAGGCCTTACTATAGCCAGATTATTAGGATCTCAAACTGGTGGCTCTGAGATGATGGCTTCCCCTACAGAGCTAGAAAGAAAACACAAGGTGCCGGTTACTAAGCTAGAGAAGGGGAAAAAAGTGCAAAGCACACAGCCAGTGAGCTGGATGGCCAAAATAGATATGACTATAATCTCACAAATTGTATACATGCATATAAACTAGGACAGTCATAAAAACAACAATATTTATTGTACATAAATGTCTAAACACAATGGAATAATAATAATGGCAAAGTTCCTATCCAGAAACAAATACATGCAGTCAATAATGGATGATGTCTATACTCGTCTCTGGTCTATGAGATCCCGGGTTATATTTTCATTTCAAAATACAATATTTTTCAAGATTCTTTAAGATGATAACATCATTCCGCTCTTATAATCATCTACATACTTGTTCTGTACAACATATACAGATATGAACAAAATGTATCCCCCTATAAGAAACAATGCACATAAAATAAACATGATTGTATACCCTATATAACATGTAAGACCGAATTAATTCACAATGTTTAGAAAATATCACATAAGTCTTGACATAAAACATCAATATATACCACAGATCTTTGTGAAAATCCATGAAAACGACACAAGAGCTAATTAATATCTAATCCATGCTCCACCAGTAGATATCTAGTACACCATTCTTCCCAAATATAGTCAATATTAAACTATATTGCGGAGTCTTACTTACCAACACATCTGTGTCGAGACAAATTTGGAAAAAGGTGCACATTCCTTAGCGATTCAATACCTTTTTCCAAATTTGTCTCAACACAGATTTGTTGGTAAGTAAGACTCCGCAATATAGTTTAATATTGACTATATTTGGGAAGAACGGTGTACTAGATATCTACTGGTGGGGCATGAATTAGATATTAATTAGCTCTTGTGTCGTTTTCATAGATTTTCACAAAGATGTTTCCTCAATTAGGTTTGCCCACAGCCTTGACAGCAAACATTGCTCTAGACATAGAGTCCTGCCTAGCACACCCAGCCGGCTGAGAGGTGGGAGTGGTAGTAGGGAGGTTTTAGTCCCCTACCCATTTGTTTTGTGGTTTGGTTGTTTTCTAGCCCTGTTAATATTTAAAGTATTTATGATTGTTTTTAAATTGATTTTATTGTATTTTATTATTGTATTTTAATGATGGAAGCCGCCCCGAGCTGCGTCGCAGGAGGGGTGGGGTAAAAATGTATAAAATAAATAATAATAAAAATAAATAATAATCTCCCTCCCCTGCAGCTGCCATAGGGGAGGGAGACTGCTGTGAGGAAGATCTCTAGCACGTCTCTCAGTTGGGGCAGGGAGGGAGATCTCAGCGCCCTTCTCTGCTGAGAGGCGGGGAGGGAGATTGCAGGGAGGGAGATATGTAGTTTGCCTCTCAGCTGAGAGGCGACCATGGGGAGGGAGATCGCTAGCTCTGGTGGAAGCTGCCACAAGCACAAGCAGGGGGCTGCCCATTTATTGGGCTGGACACACAAAATATATTATTGGGGGGTGCGTGGGGACTGCACAGACAGAACACAGACTCCAACTGGCTATCATCTCATTTGATAATGAGACGATAGTCCATAATGTTGCAGGCGAAGAGCCTAGAGAGTTCCAAAGAGCAACCACTTCCAGCCACTCTTTCCACTCTTGCTATCACTGATGTGCACGTAACATCTGCCTTAAGAGCCCACCACATCATTTTCAAACATGCATTTGCGAGACCACCTCACTCCCCGGGTTCTGGACCAGCCCCTGCGGTCATCTGGAGGCGCCTTGTTAGAGGTCCCTTGGGTTTCCCGGAGGGCCACGCAGGACAGGACGTTCTCGGTGGCCGCGCCATGCCTCTGGAATTCCCTCCCAGTGGGGACCCATCTGGCCCCGGGTCTCCCGGTTTTCCATAGGAATTGTAAGACCTGGCTGTTCCGTCAGGTGTTTGTCGAGGGAGAAGGGTGAGGGTGGATGGGGGGGGGGTGTTGGGTTTTTTTCTCTCTCCTCATTTTTATTGTTGTTGTTGCTATTTGATGCTTTTATATGTTTAATTGTATTTTATTTTATTGACTTTGTTAGCCGCCCTGGGCTGCCTGTGGCAGGAGGGGTGGGGTATAAATTAAATTTTTTAAATAAAAAAAATAAAATTCTCCCAGCTCTTTCTGGATGGCAGTACGTGTCCAAAGCTTACTCTTTCCCAGCTGTTGCATTCTCAATAATGGATTGCGGAGGATTATCATTGCTGGGGCTATGGTTCAAACTGACAGCCAGGCAACAACCAGCACCACATAATTCCAGTTGCTCTCTGTCAACCAATCCACCCACCAATGCTGCATTCCTTGGGCTGAGGAAGAGACCAAGACCTTCATCGTTCTGTGGGGAGAGTAAAAGGTTTAACATGCCCTGGTGAAGTGCTACAGGAATGAGGTGGTGTTCCAAGAGATCTTAGTCCAAATGGCGCAGCAGGGCTACCCCCAGGACATGAACCAGTGCCGGCAGCAGGGCAAGTACTTGAGGGCATGGATACAAAGAGATCCATGGCTTTATGGAACACTTTGTTGATGGAGTCCATCGACTGGATGGCTCTGAGACATTTGCTTCCCTGGCGACAGCTCCTCAGGCCTCCATGGTTCACGGAAGACCTGAGGTTGTTGAAGCATGAGGGGTGGCGGTTGGACCGACAGTGGCATCATTCGCATGCTGAAGCCGACAGATTGTGACATAGAGCCAATTTACATGCCTATGTCATAGCTGTAAGGGCAGCAAAAAATGAGTTTTTTGCTGCCCGTATAGCCTCCACAAAATCTCGTCCAGCAGAGCTTTCCTGGGTGATGAGGGGGTTGGTCAAGTCATCTAGTATCCACTGTGACATGTCTGTTGATTATTTTGTGGATAAAATCGCTCGGATTCACCACAATTTTGATGCCGCGCTTATTACAATGGGTGAACCAGAGGTTGTGGAAGCCCCACCTTGGCCAGTTTCATGGGATCAATTTCAGTGGGTGTTGCCTGCCAAGGTGGGGGATGTTATTGGGACTGTTAGGGCCACCTTTTGTGAACTTGACCCATGCCCGTCCTGGCTGGTTAAGGCCAGCTGGGAGATTTTGGGGCTGCTGCTGGTGGGGGTGGTCAGCAGAGTACCGGACTGTCTCAAAGTGGCGGTGGTGCAGCCTCTGCTCAAGGAATCATCACTTGACATTGACTCCCTCACCAGTTATCGGCCAGTTTCTAACCTTTTCTTTTTAGGGAAGGTTATTGAGTGGGTAGTGGCTCAGCAGCTGCAGGGGTATCTAGACCGCACTGGGTATCTGGATCCTTTACAGTCCGGCTTTCAGTTGGGCTGTGTCACTGAGACTGTGCTTGTGGCTTTGGTCGACGACCTCTGGCGTGAATTAGATCGGGGTTGTTCAAACCTGCTAATGCTTTTAGATCTGTTGGCTGCTTTTGATACCGTTGACCATGAGATGTTGGTGATTTGCTTGCGGACCAAGCTGGGGTTGGTGGGATCATTCTTGAATGGTTCTGCTCTTTCCTGGCCGGAAGAACTCAACATGTAGTGCTCAGGCATTGTTCTTCATCTCCTCGAGACCTCATGTGTGGAGTTCCGCAAAGTTCCATTCTGTCCCCTCTCCTGGTCAAGGCGTATATGTAGTCGCTCTGTGAGGTCGTGACACAGCATGGGGTGCGCTGTCATCAATATGCTGATGACACCCAATTCTACCTCTCTTTTTCTTCTGACCCAGATCTGGCAGTCTCAGTGCTTACCTGGTGTTTGGTGGCTGTGGGGAACTGGATGAGAGTGAGCCGACTGAAGTTGCATCCCAACAAGAGGGAGGTGATGGTGGTGGGTAAGGTGGTGGAAGTAACGGCTCCCATAATTGATGGGATTCACCCTTCACTGGTTCCCCAGGTTCTCAGTCTGGGCGTACTCCTCAATCCACAGCTCTGCCTGGAACTCCAGATGGGGGCAGTGGCGAGGAGTGCATTCCTCCAATTACATCTGG
Source organism: Sphenodon punctatus (assembly GCA_003113815.1). Lineage (NCBI taxonomy): Eukaryota > Metazoa > Chordata > Lepidosauria > Sphenodontia > Sphenodontidae > Sphenodon > Sphenodon punctatus. The sequence goes on along the minus strand of QEPC01007559.1, from coordinate 4,096,118 downwards.
TGCGTTGGCTTTGGCCGTACGTTTCAGATAACGACCTGGCTACTATCACCCATGTTTTCATTACCTTGACATTGGACTATTGTAACGCGTTCTATGTGGGGCTACCCATGGTGACGATCCGGAGACTGCAGCTAGTGAAGAATGTGGTGGCCCATCTCCTTATGGGGTTGGGCCGCCGTGAGCACATTACACCGGTGCTCTGGGCTCTGCACTGGCTGCCTATAGTCTTCCGGGGCCTATTCAAGGTGTTGGTTTTGGCCTATAAAGCCCTATACGGTCTCGGCCTGACTTACTTGTGGGATTGCCTCTCTCCCCGTGCTCTGGAGCGACACCTGTTTTCTGCCGGGAGCGCCCTTCTTGAGGTCCCCCGTGTAGCCTGGAGGGCCACTAAGAAGAGGGCATTCTCGGTGACCGCACCTAGGCTGTGGAACTCCCTCCTGGCGGAGGCCTAGATGGCCCCAGATCTCCCGTCCTTCCAGCATATGAGTAAGACCTGGCTGTTCCTCTAGGCTTTTGGTGAGGGAGATGGGGTGTAGGGTGGCGCATGTAGGTTAGGGAGGGGGCATTATTGTTTTATTGCCTTCTTTTTTAATGTGGTATTTTAGTTTTATATGCTTTAGGCTTTATATGTAAGCCGCCCTGAGCTGCCTGGAGCAGGAGGGGCGGGGTAAAAAAATTGTTAATAAATAAATAATGCATAAATAAATAATAAACAACTTTGCCTGTGGTTGCAGGAAACAAACATCACCCTATTATGAGCTCCTTGACTGGTTCCTCTGTGTGGATGGATGGAGCCATTGTTGCATTCTGCCTGTATGGCTGGTCCTTTGTGAGGAGCAGAAGCAGGTGGATATGGCTCCCCTACTGTCCGCTCCCACTGTAACTGCTTCCAGTCCCACCACAGAAGCTGTGACTGCTGGCGGACATTCCTCCATGCCTCTCCCTACCCTGGAGCCAGCATGGGTTGACACAGACATGGACACCTTGACTCACACAGTGTATCCCTTCAAGCTTGAGTGCCAGCCCTTGTTCGAGGAGCCAGCCAAGGTTCTGGTTGAGGGCGCGGCAGACCCAGATGCCACCTTTCTAGACGATGCGGTGGTGGCAGAGGAGAATGGGGAGTGAATGCACCTGGGGATGGGGGGCATTTGTATTTATACAGCTGCACAATAAAGACTTCCATTTATTAGCTAATTATGGTGGGGGTTCTTGTTTGTTTGTTTGTTTACGGTGTTGAGAGGGGCCAGGAAAACAGGGAGGGGCTGCAGGAAAATTGTCAAGAAACAGCTCCACCGCACAGGAACGGTAGGCATGGGAAGTGGGTGGGAAGACACTGTGGTGGACCCGTGGGCTGGAAGGGGAGACACTATGGTGGAAGGATGGTGGGGAGAAAAAATGGTGGCTGAGGGTTAGTCAAAATGGTGGCTGGTGCGGTGGAGATGGCGTAAATGGCGATAGTTTATTTGTGTATGTTCCTCACTCTTCTACGGTGATCACGGAAGGAGAACTGCATGGCACTGGGATCCCGCTGCAGCAACTGCCCCAGCAGCCACACAGGCCAGGTACTCGTTCCTCCTGCTTCCCTTCAGGCAGATGGAGTGCTGAAAATAGGGCAGGCGCGGGCTTGAAACACCAGGGCAGGAAGATGGGTGGGGCAGCCTGAACTAATGGCTTTCCATGTTGCTTTGCTACAGTCTGCCAGCGCGACAAGTGTGGACAGAACCCCCAACCACAAGCGTCCAGCAGAACCAGGACCTGTGGGTCTTGAACCAGCAGCACAAGGAAGATTTGGCAAGGGAGCTGCTTGGGGAGACCACACGGCAGGCAGACAAGATCCACAGCACCATCAATGGCATGGCCAAGGAGCATAGGTAGCTGGCACGGCAGAACGTCACCAAATGCAAGACCTTTGCTGCCAAGGCCTGCCTGGACCACTGGCAGGAGGGCAGGCACTGGGCCCACCTCTAGCAGCAGTTTGAGTGGTCAGACAGCACAATCGAGAAGGCGAGTAAGGAGATGAGTGAGATATTGGCACAGACACACAGCAGCCTGTCGCAGTCCATCCAGCTCCAGAGCTCCCTGCTCGAGCATGTTGTTACTGCAACTGTGAGTATTGTTGCTCAGGGCAGGGCAGGTGCCATTTCCTAACCCCCATCAGCCATTCATGCCCCCCTACGTGGAAACCACGCACACTTGTTCCCCACACTCTCCAACCCCCAGGGAAAGCACCGAAGCAGCCTTCTCCACGCTGCACTCACGCCAGAGAACACTTCCTGGACTGAACATGCCTCCCCTCCACCAGTCATTCCTGTGTGCCTCCTGCAAATACTTCTCTACAGTTAGATCTGTGGGAGGAAGTTCAGGAAAATGTCCTGCCACCCAAGCAAGCACGCCCAGCTAAAGGAGCAGGTGCAAGGAAAACATTTTTTAAATGAAGTTCTTTCATTTTTCATAATCCATGTTTTTTGTGCTTCTTCTGGGAAAGGAGGGAAGTTGGGGTGGGGTGGCGAATGGTGGTATGGCATAGAGACAAGCCGCTTTGGGGACTGGGTGTTGGAAGGGAAAGGAAGGTGGGGTGGCGAGTGCACTGAAAATGGGGGTGGGGAGGCCACTGGCCACACACTTGAGGATTGGGGGGGGTGGGCACCGTAGCTCAGAGGGAGAAAAGCCCAGATGCAAAGGGTACTATTGTGGGAAAGCCACAGGCAAAGCCTGGGCGCTGGCCAGTCGCTGACCGCACACCTGTGCCTCCACACTTCCTATTGCCATTCTCAGACCAGGCTACCCTGCAAATACCAATAGGAAATGCAGAGGTTTAGGCCTGGAGATGGCTAATCTACAAATGCCAATAGGGAACACACAGGAAAAGGCTGCCGGGCAGGATGGACTTGCACTTGAGGGTGGGGATGGGGGGGGAAATATAGCAAGAAGGCGGGGAAGTATGCCATCCTGGTGCTGGGAGGGAGCTGGATTGGCCAGAGGAAAGCACAGTGACACAGGAAATATTTTAAAAGCTTTATTGATATCACAAAAAAATAATTTGAAACAGTTCACTGATGCTCATTAAACTGTCACTGATGGGGGGAAAGGCCACTAACATTGCAGTTGATGTGCCAGCACAAGGCATTCTGGATCTCTATGGCTATGCACTGCTCCACTTGGTTCAGCTGCTCCCAGAACAGAGGCACTGGCTTGCTGGACCTAACTAGCAGCAGGTTCTTCAATGCAGCCCCGCTGGTCACGCAGATGTTATGGAGAACACAGGCAGCCAGCAGTAGTTAGAAGTGGAGTGGTCTCTAGCAGGAAATTAGTTCTGGCCATAATTGATCTCCAGCTTTGCTTTAAAAATCTGAAAGCTCTCTCCACAACAGAGTGGGTGGCACGGAGCTGCCAGTTTAAGTACCTTTGCTTCAGGGTATGGGCAATGCTGTATGCCTTCATAAACCAGATCTTCAGGCAATAGGCAGAATCCTCATGAGCGCCCCCCCGCAATGCACGTTTCAGTTGAGTTTCCAAAGTCTCCGGTGTACATATGGCCAAAGGAGGACTGTTGAAAGACGCTGGTGTCATGGTTCTTCCTGGACCATCTGGCCAGCACATCCATGAAACAGGCACTATGATCCCCTACGGCCTAGAGAACCACAAAGAAACCCCCCTTCCAGTCCAGGTAGTTGTCCTTGCTGTGGGGTGGGCAGATGATGTCAATATGGCTCCCATAAATCACCCATATACACTTTGGGAACCCCTCCTGTTGGAAGCGCTTCATTACCTCCACAGGGTCAGCCAACTGCACCACCCATTCTTGCAACACTTCCTGTGCAAACCTCCATTAGTATGATGCCCGCTGTGGAGGTGCCAACACCAAATTGCTGGGCAACAGAGCAGCAAGAGTCTGGAGCGGCGAGCTTCCAGGTGGCAATGGCAAGGCACTTCTCCCCAGGGACTGATGACTGCATCACCATGCTTGGTTTCTCCGGTCATTGCCTGAGGATCTCAACTATCTGCGAGGGACATGAAAACAGGAAGAGATGATGACGCGATGGTACATCCTGAAGTTTGTGGCCCATTCAGCATCTACACTAGTATGTGCTTTTCTCTTTGACCCAGAACAGTCTTTTGGTGGGTACAGCCCTGAGCATGGCATCGGCAATTGAAGCTGTGTCTCCTCTGTGCGCATCAGCTGCCCTTGCACAGCCTTGATCCTCCTCAGTAAAGTCTGTTGTCACCAGAGTAGGCAAGTGCATGTCGCTAAAGTAGAAGCCTCGTCTGGGGGGTGGTATGCCCCACTCTCCTGGCCAGAGATTGAGCAAGATCCTTGCTGTGCCTTGACATCACATCACGCCAATGGAAGCAGGCTTGCATCTGTTGGATTGTGCGCAGTTTCTCTCTCGCTGTGTTGCTGCACTGTCACTGTCAATCCAGGTGGCAATTAAACTGCATAGACATTTCTGTCACAAGCACATCAGTGCACACGCCAACTCATCTAAAAATGTTATAGATGCTAGCATCACAGAAGCGTGCCATTTTTAAATTGGAGTCAGGGGGAACCACTGCAAGTTAAGAAATGGGCAGATGGGGGATCTGCAAAGCAGTGAAGGTCACTCTGCTCTGAATGTAGGTGGGAGTAGAGCAGGGATGCTATTGCCCATTGGTTGAAAATTACTCAGAATGACTTATCTTTGAAAAGTAACAGTTTTGACTTGCAACATAACATGACGGTTCGTACTGCCAAAGGGTGTTAACATACATAATGCTGGTCCGGTTTGCCTGCTGTAGCCTGCCTGGGCCAGCACCGAACCCTGCATATCTGTTCTAGGCCTGCCAGATGGGGGCCCAGGGTTGATGGCCGGGCTGGAAACATGGGCCTGGAATGAACCAGGCCCATGGTCCAGCCCCACGAGCAGGCCAGAGTAGGGCGAACCAGGTGGGTGCACTTGTTTTTGTGCCCGCCTGGTTCAGCGTAGGGTGTCACCATGAACTCCAGAGAGCTACTGTCTTGTTTGTTAACCTCCTGAAGGTGCTGACCCAGCCCACAACATTGAGCTGGGGAAAAGCCAGAGCGGGTGGACAATCTAGAGCCAGTGAATGGGAACTGTGTTTACTTGCTGCTCCTGGAGGCTGTAAATAAATCTTAATCAGTGTCTGTAAACTACTTGAATCAATCCTTCAAAGACTCATGAGCTGAGGTCCGGCTGGCTTGCCCCAGGAATTTTCTTCTTAGTAAAAATAACTTACTGAAGGCAAAATGGGAGCTTTGCTATTGACTTTGCTAGTTGCTAAGCTAAGAGTTAGGGCCTCATTTTTCCAGCAGGTTCTATGCAGAAAGGACACAACAGTCTGTGAAGCACAGACTCCCTGTGGGGTCTGCAAATGAGAGTTTTGTTTGAGTAGATTAAATTAAAAAATTAAATTAATTCTCTGTAACTAAGCAAAGCACGTGAGTCTGCAACTTCTCAACCTCATGAATGTACTCTTGTCTTTCCTGATGTTTACCTCTCCTTCGTATCCCCCTCCCTTGTCTCTCAGATTGTAAGCCCCTTAGGGGTAGGGACCTGTCTCTGACTGTGGATTGTACGGTGCCAGGTACATTGCAGGTGCTATATAAATAATAATAAACATACAAAATAAATAATAAAATAATAATAAAAACAGACAGACCTAAGGCTGTGTATCTAAAGCTGCTTCATCACAGGAATCCATATTTTCAGTGGGACTACTCAGGAGTAGGTAACCTCAGGACTGTGATTTCAGAAGGGAATTCATTTATTTGCCTTTGCACACCTAAAAGCACGACTCTGAGATGCCAACTGTAAGTGGATTCCCCTTTCGGCAATGGATCTCATTGTCAGCATACGCCCGTAGACTCAGAATTCACACCTCAGCCAAGTTAGGAACCTGAGGTATTGTCCAGTTCACGAGGAAATGCTGCCTTCCTGCTCTCCCCTGCACCTTTCATTCCAGGGAGCGTATTGACGTTCCGAGGGGGAGGGGGACTGTCAGCATCTATATGAAACCACCCCAGCATCATTCCCAAAAGGATAAGGAGATCGCTTCAATGTTTTGCTATCCCCAGGATCCAGAGTTCTGGGCTCAAGCTTTGTATTGGCCTCTGGTGATCGAAAATGTTAAGAGTTACTGGAATGACTCATACCCCCTAGTTATTTGACCTCCACTCAAAGTCTTGTGCAGCAAATGACAAGGGGCCACCAATCATCATCAAGGGATTACATGGATGACTTGCACTGATGGGTAGGGTCAAAGCCCCAGGGCCTGCACTCCGACCATTAAAATTGACCCTGTGCAGTGATCTGGCAGCAGACCCATCTCACATCTTGATGCCTCAGGCTCCCTGTTACCAAATGGTTTTGTTTGGAGAGAAGGAGGAAATCTCCTTCTAGATTAGAAATATCGGGCACTACTAGATGTAACAATAAACACTTTGCACGATCAGGGGGTAGCCAGTCACACAAACATGAAAACAGATGTGTGTGGACCAACTACCCAATAGTCTCCCACCAGACATGTGAACGTTCTCCACTTCCGCCCTTCCCCTCAAACTTGCGTCTGGCCTCTCACTGTTGTATATTGCCACGGCACCAACCCCAGAATACTGTTTTTACCTACTGGTACAGGATTCACAAGTAACAGCGGCACCACCAACCCATAAGTCTTTTCTTTCAGACAATCATCAGGATGCTTGCTTAACTAGATATAACAGTGGTTACATGTAAGTGACGGCGAAGCCTCTCCACAAGCATGATTCCAGGAGCACGCCAAATGGTAAGAACATGGTACAAGTTGTGTTTGCACAAACAAACATAGGGTGTAAACATACATGACTGGTCCAGTTAAGTCCGGTTCAACCTGGCTGGGCCAGTGTCACGGCGGGCTGTCTGTTTGCAGCACACCAAATGTGGGGCCTGTTCCTACTCTGGCCGTGTAGGAGCAGAGTGGAAAATGTGGGCCCCATATGAGCTGGGCTCACAGTCCGCACCTGGCTCCTGCCCAGCCAGGGCAGAGAAGGCAAGCCGGGCAGGAATGGGTGTGTTCCTGGCCAATCTCCTGCCAGTATCTAGAAGGTTGCCATGGTGGCAAGCTATGGCTGCCTGTGATAGGCAGCCATGGCTGTCCATCATGGTGTGTGTGTGTGGGGGGTGTGACGTCAGGAACGCTGCGGAGCAGCTGCACATCACTCCTAGCCCCCTGCCCTCCTTCCCCAGCTGGGGATGTTCCCGCAGCAGGATTGTAACCGGCTGAGGGAAGCCCTCCCCTCCCCTGGGTGGGACAGATGTCCCAGGGGGAGGTCTGTTAACACTAATAATGGGCAAATGTATGTTTAATGTTGGAAATGTGTGGCTAGCATTACATCTGGAAACAACCAGAGAAAGAAAAAGAATCTCCTGCTTGATCCTGCTTCCTTTAGCCTTCAGCCTGCTAGTTCAATTGCTCTATTGAAATTAGTCCCCTCAGAAAAGTAGCAAGATAGGGCGGCATTCTGTCACCTTGTGAACAGGGTGAATTGGGCTAAAAAGCATCACCTCGGCATCCATGGCACAAATAAATAGATCTTTATTTCCCATAAATATACACTCTCCATCATACCAGACAATATGCAGTGGGAGGAAAAAATGTACAGAAGCTTCCAACAGGACAGACAGCTTGACAGTAGCTAAATTCACTCAGAGACTTGAAAAAACTAGCTTTAATACACAAAAGACACAGTAAGACCCACAACAGTGTGTCAAGAGAAGATCCGAAACCCTCTGTTGGTTCTGGGTAGAGGTGAAATGGATATACTCGTCAAATGTTACAGTGGTTCAGATACAGTGAAGTGTCCTCAGAGTACCTAAATGGTACCCATTTGGATACCATGCTGCATTCCTGGGGCCAGGGTCTAGGCCACAAGAAGCCCAAGGCCACTGCAGAGGGCCTCTTCTGGTTCTCTGACCATTGTCGCCATGTCCCCACTGCTGCCGCATCCTTTATCCCGCCCCTTTCCAAGTGTCATGACGCCACACTTGGAAACGGGGCATGGTCAAGTTAAAAAAGGGGTGGGGACCCCATCATGGTGCTCAGGAAGGGGGCGTGGCCACAACAGAAAGGGACAAGGGAGTCCTATCATCCCTGCCTGTTTCCAATATGGCCCTGCCCGAAGGACTTGGAAAGGGCAGGCCTGGTGGAGCCAGCAGGGTGCACATTCCTCTCGGCATCCATGGTTGCACCCCCCCTTAACTTATAGGTAAGCAGGGGAAGTGCAGCCTGTTTACTACCTGTGGGTACACACCCAGGTATGCAGGTATCCTGCTTTTTCACTCAATGCACCCTATTAACTTGTGGCACTTCTTGTTGCTGGGCCGGTAGCTGGGTTTAAACAAGGATTGGCTAAATTCTTGGGAGGATAGGCCCATAAATGGCTATTAGCCAAATAGGTTGGGGGACGTAACCTCTGATTGGTCAGGAGCTGGAAAGGAACGGTAGGGAATGGATCACTCCATTATGACCTGTTGGGTACTTCCGGGACTGGCCACTGTTGGAGATGGGACCCTGGGCTCGTTGTACCATTGGTATGACCCAGTATGGCACGTCTTATGTAAAGGGGTGCTGTCACATACTTGGGCAGATACCCTTGGGTGGTAATTACCCATTTCAGCTCTGGTTCTGGGTGTTCTTAACTGCAATAGGCTCTTTAAGAAAGATTCTTCAAAGCTTGACATGGCTTCTCCAAGATACACTCTACTGGAACAGGTTTGCTTTGCTTATTGTACTCTATATACTTTACAGACACACACTTGAATATTAGGGCATCAGGGTCTCTTTACTGACATAACATTAGATCCATTTTACATGTGGTTGTGTGAGCACGTGGGCATGAGAGACAGCTGTCCCCAATACACACACACACACAAATACACACAATCCCAGACACACAAATGCACGCATACATTGATTTTTATTGAACTATTACAAGGATAAAACTGGGTTTAGAAATGATTTCACCATACGTTCTATCATTTAAAAAAAAATCTAGCCTATTTACCACATTCACCAAAGAGAACATACAGGTACTTACAGCTCCAGTAAAATGATTCATGGATATGTGCAGTAAAGGGAGTGGAGGCAACTCAAAAGTTTCCAGTTAACTCAGCGTTTCCACTGTAGATCAGTGTGTGATCTGCGCCACATTGCAGAGAAAGGACTCTGCATTAACCATGTCCTTTTGAATAGTCTCCAGTGCACCCCCACGGTATTAAAAACATGGATGAAGATGCAGCAGCTGATGTAGAGGAGTGTCCAGCAGGCCACAATATTAGTGAACCTGAGAAAATAATCGGCACATGAACATGTAATACATGGTTTGCAAGATGAAGGTTCACTGAGGCACGTAGGCCAATGCAGCCATTTTGTTACCAGGAGCTGGAACGGTTGGTTTTGATTCCATGGTGGTTACATGTGAGTGGGCATGTTTCATTTTCTTTTCATACGTTTGCTTGGTGATCGTGGGTCGCCGTTTTAAGAACCATTCTCACGTCACCTCAAGAGATGCTGGAGAGACGCGATCACACTCGGCCCGGGACCGGAGAGTGTGCCACTGTTCCACAGCTGTCCGATGGGAATTAACCATCCGTCGCCAGTGGTTGGATTCTGGGGATCCTGTCGAGTACTGACCGATCACAATTCTCCCAATAAAATCATTGCTGCTCTTCATGTTGTGGCCATAAACTGAAGAAACAAAAGCAAGACAAAAAAATAAAATAAATGCGGATGGCAGAAGAGGAGAAAAAATTCCTAGGCAAAATTGTGGTTCCAGCTAATGGCAAAAACAAACAGCTAATTTAATATTTATGAATATTACTACTATTTTTGGGTAGCTATCTGAATAAATATTCCCATCCTAACGGCTAATCACTCATCTGCTATTTCAGGTATTTCATTCTGATGCTTTGCTTATTTTGTCAATTTGGAACTTTGTTCAGTAATTTTTCGAACTTTGTTCCATCATTTCTTGACTATTCAGTGCTATTCCCAGCACTAATACTGAAATAACCAAAATGACAAACAAAAAAACCAAAACAGTGAAAACAGCCAAAATAACCCAAACGGAGTCACTGAAATGAATATTCAAAACGGGCAAAGAAAATACCACTTTGTATCCACTTCCTCGGCCCCACAAATACAATATTCTTACTGGATATTTTTTCTGGCTCTAAAGCTGCTTTTAAACGAGGAGCGCTGAAGCGCCTCCTCAACGCCGCGATAAAGCGAAGCCGCCGGAAGTGATGTTCTCCCCGTTGCCGGCGGCGGCAGGAGACACAGGGCTTTGGAGCGGCGCGTTCTTAAGACTTCAATTATCTGGCTTAAGAATGCGCCGCTCCAAAGCCCCGTGTCTCCAGCCGCCGCCGACAGCGGGGAGAACATCACTTCCGGCAGCTTCGCTTTATCGCGGCGTTGAGGAGGCGCTTCAGCGCGCCCTCGTTTAAAAGCAGCCTAATTCCCTGTAGGCTTCAATGGGTCTGCTCCAGAGTAAGTGGTTTGTGCACCCAAGAGGGCTACCCAAAAATGCAAATATCTGCAAGGAAAAAAATTCTAGTAAACTCAAAGCAGTGGTAGCACAATGCACTAAGGTACAGGTTGGAGCCTCAGGCTCCGGAGATGAAATGTGGCCCATAGCTAGTTCATATTTGGTCCCTTTTCCAGTTCCTAGATCTGCCCCCTGGATTCAGTTCCTACTCCCAAGCAGACAGATTGAGCTCAAGGCAAGTGAGCAGAGACGAGGGCATGCACACAAGGACAGGGACAGATCCATGGCACAGATCCATGATCTGGACCTTCCTCTTCCCGAGCGTGCCCCTTAAGCACTGCCACCCTCAACTTCTTTGCAGCCCTTGGAGCTTGTATTAATTTTTCAATTTGGCCCCTGGGAGAGGAAAAAGTTCCCCACCCCTGCACTAACATCTTTATACAAAGCCACTTAAGTATAAAGGGCAGCTTTAGATAGAACAAATTTGGGTGTTTGAATGTGTGTTTCATGGGTGTTAACACCCATCTCTGAACACTCTTCTGAACATGTGTTTGTGACGTTGCAGTTTTCACGCATTTGCAATGGGTGTTTAACACTGCCTCCTGATGGAAGGATGTATGCGCAGCCTCCAGTCAGTTCCCCGCATGATATCCCAGCATGCATCATCGCAGACATTTGTGACGTGCTAGTCAATATCATGTTTCATTAACGTCACCACAGAAAGTAGGTGTTAACAGGAAAGAACATTTCTGACTGACAGCGCATTTCATCCAATCAAAGCGTCTCGTCTTTTTTTCCTTTTCACTGGTGCAAACATTTCAACTGCTGTAACGTTTTCTACCCCCCATTTTGTCTGCGTGCTTAACTGCAACGGGTGTGCACAGCACACACCCTATAATTTCTCTAGCCCCTGTCAATGTGCTCTTTCTATGTGTCTTTCACATGGATCCACGAAATCCTTTTGCTTTCTTCCTTTCCCCGCATGCAAAGTCCTGGTGTGCATCCCACCCCCCATAATGTAACCATAGACCGTCAACGTGCTCTTTCTATGCAGCCTGTGCTGGTTGCCCTGTCAAGGTCACAGGGCTGGTGAACTACACAAAGCTCACCTCTCTTCCTGAGATTCCATGGCGCAAGGTTTGCCTGGTGCATCCCCCCCCAGGCAGCTAGCTTCTGGAGTGCCCTTGCCACTACATGCCATGCAGCACAAAGGGGGCAGGCAGAGTGTGGGGGGCATTGCTGAGTTTCGTTTATGTCCCTTTCAGCTGCACCTCACACACCCCATTTGTGCTTGCAGCCCCCCAGGGGTGATGGAAAGAGGGTCCCCTCTGAGAGGGGGGCAGAAGAGGTGGGGGCAGATTCCTCCACCTCCACTACATCCCAGCCCTGCAGTCCTGGTAGAGCGAGTCCCACTGATCTTTCTTTCAGCTGATTGCGCTCCCTCTCACAACTCTCCCTCCAAGACGTTTCTGCCTGCAGCCCCCCAGGAGTGACAGAAAGGAAGTTCCTGCTGAGAGTGGGGGTGAGGGCAGATTCAGCCGATGCAGGCGAATCCCACCCCCCCACTTCGCTGTTTACATTCTCCCTCCAAGCCCCGATGCAGGGGAGTCCCCCGATTCCCTGTTTGTACCAAATCCAGGAGAGCGGAGTAGAGTTCACCCAGGGTGAATAAGCAGTTTGAGTTCAGATTTGAATTAGGTGGGGGTGGGGACTTAAAACACAAAGAATTACAGACAAACCAATGAGTTCAACAGGCTAGAGAGTCCTCTCACAAAAACGCTGTCCTCTATGACTGGAAACAGGAAGCTGCGGTTGTTTTTTTGCATAAACACAAAATGCTTAGGCACAATGCGGGACACCCAACTGAGGAAAACACTCATGTGCTGTCCGGAAGAAATCCAGGCAGCACTTGGATACTTGAGGAGGGGCTAAAGGTAGACAAATGGGGGGGCGAAAATTCGTTACACTGATTAGACAGAACAGGTGAGCATGTGTTCACTGTCGCAAACACCCACATTTTGTTCTGTCTAAAGTGGCCTTGAGAGACTCCCATTTACATCGATTGGCTGGCTTTGTTTCAGGCTCTAAGACTGGCTACACATTCAGCAGTAGGTAAAAAGTAAGCCATGCAACAGATGAGATCAAAACTGCAGTTTAAACAATACATCAATTTCCTTCCTACCGTAAGACTCGGTGTTGCCAAGTTACAGGGAAAGGTGCTTCCTCTCCTATGGAATTGTGTTGTAACCATATATGGAATTCTCTGGCCATGAGGAAATCGTCACAGCGAGTGGGCGCACAAAAGAAATCCCAAGAAGGGAATACCTTTCTGGAAATGTGGAGTCCTCTGCATAGAGTATTCAGAATCCCTAGCTGGCAAGCTGGGTGCTTTGAATATTAATGGGGTTTAAAGCAAAAACTCTTCTAATTTGGATAACCTGTATGACAGTTCACTGGATGACTGAAAATGTTACGCTCCATAAACGTCATCTTGAAAAAGTGTAAAATGTAGTTTGTTGTTGATACAAGTATGGCACATATGGATTATGGAACATAATTTTTTAGTCATCATGGGTAGAATTTTCAAAGCCTGGGTGCTTTGGTGTTTACTTTTTTTTCCTATTTCCTAAAATTAGATATAAATAAATAAATAAATAAGCCAAAGCAATCACAATGATTGACAGGATTTACTGCCCTAGAAGGCTACATGGATTGGGGCAGTAAATTGGAAAGGATATATTGGAAATTTTAAGAAATGGAGACAAAGTAATTCAGATAGTATCTTTTATTGGATCAATGCAAGCTTTCAGACCACACAGGGCTCTTCCTCAGGCATGTAAATCCAAATTAAGAACTTATAAACTTGATTTTCAGGAATGCAAATAAATAATTAGTACAAGAAGGGTCCATGGGTGTCCTCATAAATTACAGTGCATGACAGTGGTTCTTGGAAAGAAGAAAGTAAGTTGAAAACAACTGGCCCATTAGCAATCCTGGCAGTTTTTATGAGAACAGTTGAGATACTGGTCCCAATACAGCGTGAGGATGGAACAGATAAATACATTGCAGGCTTTGAAATGCACAAATGCTCTCACTAATCCTTCATGTTCCTATTGCAAGTGCTAGAATGAGTCATTCTAGTGATAATTACCCCAGGCCTTGAGCTACAGAAAGCCAGACGCATACCAGGCTGTCCGGTTTGATGTGTACAAAGCACCAATTTTCAGTGATTATCACTAGAAGTGCTCGACTGCTCGTTAAAACTCCAGATAAATAACAAGCAGAAAGGAGCCAACCTAATATGTTTCTATTAACCTCCCTGCAATGGAACAAAGAGTCACTGAGAGATGGCAATCAAACTAATTCAGCTATGCAGGGTTAAGCCTTGAGCCTGACACAGGATGTGCTCTAGGATTTGGGGGATACACAGCATTTTGCACTTAAGTGTGTTCAGCAGGAAGGTGGACACATAATCTCAGAAAGCAGAAATTAAAGGGCTTGCAGGCACTGGCCAGATTATTTTTTAAAATTAAAAGAACTTTTCGATAGATTGTCCAGGTGTTTACAGTCGAGTGTTGGGATAAGAAATGTCACTGATGGGTCTAGAGAAGCAGGCCAAAAAGCAATAGAGTCTCTCCTCTCATTCCTTTAAAGGCCTTTTAGGATAGTAAGGGTATAATCCTCCATCCATTATAGTCCATGCTTCAGCTCTTATTGACTCTGCTGGTGGAGGATTGATCCCTAAAGTTTCACTCCTCAAATCACTGACTCTAGAACTGTCCCACTGATTTCAATGGGACTGCTTTGGAGAAAGCAGTTTGAGACCCATGCTGTGTGCTTGCTATCTATCTATCGATTGACAAATAGCCAGTTGAGTTCACTATATAAGAATTATATAGTGAACTCAACTGGGTATATATAACAATGTTTTCAGATATTTCCAGTTGTATAACCTGCATATATCATATATCAAATTAAAACTCAAGAACTGGAGATTTGCCATCAGTCATAAAAACTCAATAAAAAACAAACACAAAAGCAATTTTAAAAAATCAAAAATGCAGACAGAAAGACTTTGTACCGCAGATAGAAAATACTATAGTGCATGCACAAGCAGAGCTTTTAAGGCTCGGACTCACTAAAAGCAGTGATGCATTTTAAGGAGGGCAGATGTTAGACCGAGGGTGGCCAGGCCATACTTGTGCTGCTCAGGTCCAAAGGGCCAGGACACCAGTCTTTGCTAGTCTACCACCCAAGCCCAGGCCCCTGGTTGGGACCCCTGGCTCAACTCAAGGCACAGGGAAACAGCAGAGAAGGTCCAGAAGCAGCATAGAACAGGGATCAGGACACACAGTGATTCAGGAGTAATAGGCAGCACTTCCCTTAGTGCAGCTTCCCTGAGGCTTGGCAACATCACAGGCAACTGACAGACAGTGATGAATGTCCTGTTCACCCCCATGGGCGTAAACAGACGTGACAGTGGCCCGGGATTCACCGGCTTGTCTCTTTCCCCACCTCCAGATGTTGGCCCGCGATTGCCCGGGGCGGGTAGGAGGCTGGCCTGGGATGTGCCCTGCAGCCGCCGTTCCCCAACCCGGGGAAGGGCGGCTGCAGTTTTTCATTCCGGGGGTAGGCCAGGAAGCTGCCCCGCTACCTGCACATTTGTTTGTTTGCCATGTCACACAAAGTCAGCATTTCTCTCCCAGAGTCGCAAAGGTCCTGTAGAATTACATTCACGGGGCAGGGAGGGGGTGGGAGAGGCACTTAGTTCCACCCCTTTTGACATGACCACACCCCTCTCTGAGCGTTAAAACATCATGAAGCTCAGGAAAGGAGCATGATCATGTCAGAGAGGGATGGTGTGGGTTTCCACCCCTTCCTCATGGCACGATTCCCTTTTCTGAGTGACACATCAACGCAACCCTTCGAAGGGGCCAGGCCAGTCAGGAGCAAGGAGGATGCAACTGTGCTACCTTGCACCTCCTTCCTGACGGTCATGAAGAGCTGGTATTCTCACACAGACAACTATAAATAGCAATGTCACGTGTGTGACTCAAGAAGCACCTCAAGTGCTTATGATGTGTTCACATGATAACGAGGGCACACGGAGGGGCATTCTCATTTGTTGTCCCAGCGTTGTGGAACTGCCTTCCCCTGGAGGTCCATCAGAGTCCAAGTCTGAACATATTCCAGACATGACACAAGACTCCTTTTTGGCAAAGTGTTTTGGCAGGCAGGGTGAGGGGTTGAGCGATCGTGGGGTTTTTTAGGGATGGGGGTGGGGCTAAAAGGGATTTGAATGTATTTTTATGAGCTTTTACATTGCAAGGTGCCCAGAGCCTCAGGGGAAGGTATCAAATTTAAATAAATAAAGTGCAAGTCCTAGAGATGCATGCGCAAGGAGCCTTTCCAAACATGGAAGGAACATACACCAAAAAGGTTTTCAGAGAAGCATTATAGCACTTTCAGAGAATACTTATAGCACTTTCAGAGAAGCATTATAGCACTTTCAGATTTTTTCGGTGGATTTTTCCAGTTCCACGAGGTCCAAACTGGATCGTCCCTTTCAGCTGTCAGTACTAGCTTCCAGAGGGATTGTCAATGGATCCATGTGGTTTTGCCAAGGATGATGCCATGCATGGCAGTCTTCCCCATAGTCTTTTCCATCTAGACAGACTCTCCCAGCAAAACCAAAGCAGACAAATATAGAATGTCCCTGTAACAGCTTAGGCTGCCTTAACCCTAAGTTCTGTCGGACTCGGATCCAACAGAAGCCCACAGCTCTCTGTTTGTCACCACCAGGACCCTTTATTTATGGTATAATCAATCACCATCATCCCCTGCTTCTGCAGTCCATTGCCCTGTCCTGAGATCCCAGTTCACCAGGCATTCCCTAACTTTGTCTCTTGTCTGGTTCTCTCAGCCCGCTCTAGCGTAGGCCCTGATGCTGGAGGCCCAGGTTCCTCTGAGCCTCTGCAAGTGAGATCCAGCCTGGACTTCAGTCTCTTTCCTGATGCTCCCCTAACTGAGCTGTGGTTCGGCCTTATACACTCTCTCCTCCCAACGGGATAATTAACATCCTACTAGCTATGTTGTTAACAAGCTACAGGTGCCTGCCTTCCTGACCTGTTCCCAAAGGACTGCACCGTGAAGAAACTTATCTAGGTCCACCCCATGGAAATGCTTTGGATGCTATGCTACAGTCCTTAGAGCAGTGATCCTGGGCCCCACATTGTACAGGAAGTGCTGCATTGAGAGTTAGCCCTGCCATCCCCACTCCCACAAGCAGGGACCTCCCACAGGCTCCACAGCTCCGATGACCATGTCCTGGGCCTCCTTCCCCACCCCGACCCATCCCAGGCTCTGCTTATTCTACGGCCAGCCCTGACCGTCCCTGTGCAGAGAAACCAAGAATGATGCCTTTTTGGACTGGCTCCATCTTAGCCAACCAGATGTGGGTGTTTTTGTGGGAGTTTTTCACCCACTTCGGATCTACACTGACCAGGAGCGAGCAGGGTCTTTGCTAAGTGTGTTTTATTCTATGGCTGAGAGATATCTGATCCCAGTAGACATTTTTGCAGGTCCCAAGTGCTGTAGATGCAAGAATCTGATGCTGTAGCAGTCTGCTTGCCGTCAAAACTGTGAAGATGCTTATTTTTTATAGTAACAGGGACATCTGGTGTCGCTGCATGTCAGCTATTGGAAGAGGGAAATTCTGTCCCATTCTTTCTTTGTGAACTTTCAGAAGAGCGCCTACGGATACTGCTTAAAAAACAGAAATTAGTCTATCAAGCCAAGAAAGGTTTTTTCAGTGTCTATCATTCTGACATTATTAATTTGTAGTATAACGGCATCTATGGATCTCACCTGAGTTAAGGGAACTGCTCTGCTCTTCGGCACTTTTCAAAAACAGGCTAAGGGCACTTTTAAACGAGCAGCGCAAAAGCCGTCTCTCTACCTGCCGTCTCACTACCATGACGGCAGTTCGCTGATGCGAATTTGAGGGGGAAGGACTGCAGGGCCAGTCTGATGCGCGAAGGACACGGCTACAAACCACGTGAAGCATTTAGACAAACGGAAGGACATGGCTGCAAACCGCGCATTTAGACGAGAGCAAAGTAAGGTGGCTGATTAAAGGATCAGCTGCATTTTTTGTCTCGTCTAAAAATGCCCTGAGAGTACCTGCCACAAGCAGCTTAAAAGTTAAGTAATTCCAAACATTTATAGTTGCACACACTCGTTTTAAGGAGCAATTAGTAGCTTATTGGAGAACTTGCTATACAAGATCCTGGGGGGATAAAAAGCATCAGGTAATTTACTGTGGGGAATAATCCTACATTAGCAAGTGAGTTAAGGCTAAGCAACTTAGTGGTCTTCAAAATGGAGCTAGTTCAAAATTTTCCATCAAAGCAAAATTGTGCTTGGAAAGTCACACTATTTTCCATAAAATTTCGACAAAGATTTTTTTAAAATTCTGAGGAAAAACTAAAAACGCCAATGACATCAAAAGCGTCAACATTTTTTTTTTTTTTACAGCGGTAAGTGTTAGTGTTGACACACAGTGTCAAAATGAACTTTGAGACTACCTACCTCTAAACATTTCTAAAAAAAACATTTCAAATTTTTTCAAGCAATTTTGATTTTTTGTTGGTGGTTTTTTTTTGGTTTGAGCTTTTTTTTTCTTTTCAAAAATGATCTTGTTCTTTTTGACAAGCCCTATTAGGACTGAAATGGACTTTGCAGATGAATTCTGCATCCGATCCAGGTCTGAAGAACAAGAAAGGAAAGATGCACACTCTTTCCTTTCTATAAGGCCTCTTTCCTTTCTATAAGGCATCCATATAGGCAACGCATAGGTGTTCTTTATGCTCCCCCACAAGCCTATTTCCTCCCCCCTTGACCTTCGTTTGTCTATTCCCTCCCACCCAGCCCCCGCTGCCCTCTGGCCCCCTCTCTACCGGTCACTCTGGCACATAGCACTAAAGCCCCTAGTCATTGGGCACCATGACATCATGCCCATTGTGACAGGGCAGGGACCAGTAATAGCTCTGGAACCAGTACACCCTCATATCTCTGGAGCCCTTCAACCCACAAACATGGGGGTTGGCATATTGGGTTTGTCTCGGCGAGACTTTTAAAACGAGGTATCCCACGTCTGGCTGGCTGGTGTAGTACCGGAGATGATACAGAGTCACAGACAGATGCAGCCTCCACATAAGGCGTTCCGTTGCCTACTATCACCCTTTGCGTAAAGAACACCTAAAAAGGGACCAACCGCAATTCAGTTCCTACTTTGTTAGAGACCCATTTAAGGCTGCGTTCGCATCTGCGGTGGCGGCAGAGGGAGAGGCCAAGGAAGATGCGGTAGCGCGGAGAAGCCGGCTGACCGGAAAAGAGCTGGTGTGAACGGGGATCTGCCGCGGCTTCTCTCATGTATGTCAGGGTGCAAAATTCTGCCCTGACATGCGTGAGAGAAGCCGTGGCAGATCCTCGTTCGCACTAGCTCTTTTCTTGTCAGCCGGCTCCTCTGTGCTACCGCGTCTTTCCTGGCCCCTCCCTCTGCCGCCACCGCGTCACAGATAGGAACGCACCCTCAGCTGTTCTGGCTCACCCATCTCAGCATTCACCACCCTGTACAGGTGAGAAAGCCAAAGTACATTGTTGCACACTTTGCACAAAACTTTGTTGTTGTTGTTGTTATTGTGTACGCATGGGGTTAGAGTTAGCCAGAACAGCCAAAATAATGGATGTTTGGAAATCCGCTGCAAAATGTATCAGATCTTCACATACTGTTCCAAAAATGGGGATAATTTACATGGATTTGCAAGGTGTGATCTGTTTCAGCCCTACACTCTGTTCTTCAATTTGTCCGATTTTGAGGTCTCCAACTTCTTCATTTCCTACAGTCTGACTCTATGGGTGCCTCCATGCCAGCTGCGTTGGGCTCTATCACCACATGCTCTGTGACAGGCAATCGCTGCCACCACACTTCGGGGCCAATGCGGGGAGCAGGACAGATGGCTCCCCCGTCCCCGCCCGATGTTGTCGTCCAGCCCACCAGGTCCCGTGGCGGACCGAGGCACCAGCCCAGCCACGCAAGCAGAGCTAGTGCCTGCCACTCCCCCCCCCCCCCGCTGCAGATCTCACCACACAGCGGGGCAGACAGGGACCGGGCACAGAAGCAGCAGCGCATTACTGCGCTTTGGCCAGCCTTACTCCACTTTGGGTAAGGCTGCTGTGTGCTGCATCCCCAGCCTTTTCCCAAGGACACAGCGCATAGCAGCCAGCTGCCCATCCCACTACGTGGCACGTGAACAACTGGTGGCTGCCAGGCACACGATTAAGGCTGCCCAGAGTAGGGTAAGGCTTCCCAAGCTGAAATAAGTACATCATGTGGCTCCTCCCTAGGTCTCTATAATTCTACCAATGGACAATTTCTAATAAAAACCCAAACCAGCACAGAACTTTTCAGTTCTCTCTGAAATTCTTGTTAGTCCTAGCCTGCAAAAACACCATGGTCTCCAAAGAGTGAGAGGTGCTTTAAAAATTTTTTCACTTTGACTCCTCACACTTTCAATTAATTTAGAAGGCAAAATCAAGGGGCTAGAGTCTGATCTCAGTTACAACAATGTAGATCTGAAATCATTGTAGTGGAGCCACCTTAAAAGAAAAATGGTGTAATCAAAAAGCGGGCTAAATGTATGACAGAGCCTGTTTTCCAAATGCAACCCACAAGTTTGGACTCTATCTCTTTCACTAAGCCTCGGTCGGAGTTATTAATGAGTTCTCAGAGAAGGCAATGCATCACAAATGGATCCAGAATGACTACAGTAAAATGCCTGACAGATCCCGAGAGGGATTTCTTATTCGCTCACAGTAAACAAACATCATGTGAACAAACAAACCAACTGAACTTTCATAGGGGTCCTTATCTTCTTGTTTAAAGAATGACAGAAGGCAAATCAGCACTCTGAGTCAATATCATACATATAAACCAAAGGTTGGATGCTTAGCTCCTAATTAATCTCAGCATTGGCTAGCACCTGTGAAGTAGCTCCTAATTAATCTCAGCATTGGCTAGCACCTGTGAAGTAACAAAGCAATAAAAACTCCTAACAATTAGTTCCTGTCATGACTACAAGGCAAATAGGTGAGCTTTAACGTGGGAGTAATTTATTGCTGTATAGATGCACCAAGGCGCTGTTCATTCAAATTATTTTAGTGCATAGATTCAAAGCATATTTTTAGGAATCTATATATTTCAATACATTTTTCTTTTACTCTCCTTCAGAGTGGACAAAGGTTTGCCCTTGCATTCCTCCCATAGTAGAATTTAAATACGTTCTTGCAGGAAGGTCGGTTTTCGCTGTAGTGAGGGCATTTAAGGCCAAGATTATAACACAAATGGCCTACGGATCAGAAATATGGGGTTTTGCTGCAGATAAGAAGCTAGAGGTTATTCAGAATAATTTTTTTAGATCACTTTTGGGACTCCCTCCCTCATTGCTGGCTCCATTTGTTAGAGCAGAACTGGGCCTAGACCCTTTGGTAATAGTTATTACAAGGTGATTTTTGAATTATTGGTTTAAGCTTTTGACTTTTAGTCCAGCTCACATTCCAAAGATGTATTATTTAGAAGATACTCTGCGAACAACGTCAAAACAGTCGCCATGGTTAGCCTTTGTTATTAATACTTTGAACAAGACTGGACTGGGCTACCATGTGAACAGGGATGTTAGGTTTTTTTTCATTAAGGGAAAGAGAAATGGTATATCAAAGACAGAGAGAGCATTCACACATACAATAAAATGCTGGTATTTCTAAATGTAGCTAATTTCCAAATGCACTTAAAGTTACCCATGCTCTAGTCACACCATCATTTTTCTGTGCATTTAAGCTATTTTAAAGAATGCGCCTTTCACATCCACACATTTCCGATATACCCGCAAATCCCCTGCTCAAACAGATGCATCTAGTGTCCCAACCTCCTACGGGAGAACTTCCTGTGATCATGCGCTTTCCTGTGGCTGCTTGCGTTCACCAAACCAAAAATACGCACTTGTCTGTAATGCAAATGGAGCACCGACATTCTGACAACAGGATTGATGTGGGTCTTTACAACAGCACTGTTGTAAAGGTAGGTTTTGGCTGCTGCCCAATGCGCTTTAGAAACAAATGCAAGCGCTGTTAAATAAGCGTATGGAGTCTCTGGGTGCTTTTACACGAACGGGATTAGACGAGACTGAAGTCCAGGATCGTGCGCGTTGAAGGCGGTCGTGCATTGTTTACAGACCACGAATTAAATACCTTGATTGTGAGGTATTTAATTCGTGGTTGGAAAACAATGTGTGACCGCCTTCAACACGCATGATCCTGGACTTCCGTCTCATCTAATCCCGCCTTGCAGGATTCTGAAATATCGCAAGAATGGGTCGCACCACGGCGACCTGGTCATATAAACGCAGCCTCTCTCACATCGTGATAATATGCGGGGAAAAGAAAAACATGCGGATCTCCTGGATGTGGAAATGTGCTCTAAGGGATATCGTTCAACAAGATGATTTTGCAGTAATGCGCGTAAATCGGATGGTTCCTTTATATGTTCACTGGAAATCTGAGGGAAGGGCAAGATGTTGGGAGGGAAGAGAAGGGTGGGGGGGGGGGGGGCTCTTGGGGTCGTGACAGGCTGGGGAAGGTATGGTCTCAGGGGGAGGGGAGGGAGAGAGGTGAGGTGGGATAGGTGCCTAGTTCACGTCCCGCTTACCTCTCCCCCAGCAGATGAGCGGGTGCAACAGGGGGCCCTCGGTCCATTTTTGTTGCTGTTGAACACGAGATCAGTGGCAAATAAGGCAACAGCAGTCCAGGAGGTAAACCTGGACCATGCCGCCGATCTCGCGTGTATCACAGAGACCTGGATGGACAATGAATTGGGGCAAATTCTGGCTGATCTTGTTCCGGTCAGGTACTCCGTGCAGCACCAGCCGTGGCCAGAGGGATGGGGGGGCAGTGTAGCTATGGTTTTTAAAGAGGGGTGGTCTGCGAGGAGGTATCCAGTGCGATCCATGGCAGGTATTGAGGGTCTCCATCTTGTGTTTGATTTGGCAGGGGACAGTTTGGGCATGCTACTGGTATACCATGCACCTACCAGTCCAGTAGCCTCCCTGCATGCTCTGGCAGAGGCTGTGTCGGAGGTGGGGTTGCGGTCCCCAAGAACAATAGTCATGGGGACCTCAACATTCATGCCGATGCGGTCCTCGGGGGAGCTGAGCATGAGTTCGTGGCCGCCATGGCAACCATGGGCCTGTCCCAGAGGGTCAATGGCCCGATACATTCTGGAGCACATACCTTAGACCTCATGTTTTGCACTGGCCTTGAGGCGGGTGGTCCATTAATGGGGGAGATATCAGCTGTGCCCTTGTCATGGACAGACCATTACCTCCTGCAAACCTCCCTTCTAGCACATGTCAGCCCCCGGAAGGGTGCGGAACCTATTAGGATGGTCTGCCCCCGGAGGCTGTTGGACCCAGTGCGGTTTCTAGGTGCTATGGGGGACTTACCCTCTGACCTTGACGACTGTCACATTGATGACCTTGTCAAGCTGTGGAACACCTTGCTGATGGAGGCCATTGATCAAACGGCTCCCAGGCATCTGTTGCCCAGGCGGAAGCTCCACAGACCTCCTTGGTTCTCCAAGGAGCTGCGGATGCTGAAGCAGGGAGGGCGGCGGTTGGAGTGATGGTGGTGTCATTCTTGGGCTGAAGCTGACAGATTGTGGCATAGAGCTAGTTTAAGAGCCTATGCCGTGGCTATGCGGGCAGCAAAGAGGGAATTCTTTGCTACCTTCATAGCTTCCGCTAAATCCCGTCCGGCAGAGCTGTTCTGGGTTGTGCGAGGGCTGGTCAGTCCGGCCTCCCTCAACCCTGGAGTTGAGTCATCATCTGCCTGCTGTGACCTTTTTGCGGATTATTTTGCGGAGAAAATTGCTCGTATTCACCAAAACCTCGATGCCGTGCTTAATACATTGGAGGAAGTAGAGGTGGTAGAAACCCCGCCTTGTTTGATTTTGTGGGATCAGTTTCAGTCGGTGACACCCGCTGATGTGGTGGGGGTGCTGGGGGTTGTTCGAGCCACCTCTTGTGAATTAGATCCATGCCCGTCCTGGTTGATTAAGACCTGCCGGGAGACAATGGGGCCATTGCTGGCTGGGGTGGTCAACGCCTCCCTGCGGGAGGGCAGAGTGCTGGGCTGCCTCAAGGAGGCGGTGGTATGGCCCCTGCTCAAGAAACCATTGCTTGACATTGACTCCCCTGTCAGCTATTGGCCTGTCTCTAACCTTCCCTTTTTAGGGAAGTCTGGCTTTCGTCCGGGGCATGGCACTGAGACAGCATTGGTGGCTTTGGTCGATGATCTGCGCCGGGAAAAGGATAAGGGTTGTTCGACCCTTTTGGTCCTATTGGATCTGTCGGCTGCATTTGATACCGTTGACCACAAAATGTTGGTGACGTGCCTGCGGGACTGTGCAGGGGTGGGCGGGATCGTTCTTGAATGGTTCCATTAATTCCTGACCGGGAGAACACAGCGGGTGGTGCTCGGCGATTATTTTTCATCTGACCGAGACCTCTCATGTGGGGTCCCACAGGGTTCTGTTCTGTCCCCTCTCCTGTTCAACATGTACATGCAGCCGCTCGGCGAGGTGATAAGGGGGCACGGGGTGAGGTGTCATCATTATGTGGATGACACCCAACTGTACCTCTCATTTTCAACTGACCCAGGCCCGGCTGTGTCGGTGCTTACCCGGTGTTTGGCGGCTGTGGGGGACCGAATGAGGGTTAATCGACTGCGACTGAATCCTGTCAAGACGGAGGTGATGTTAGTGGGTAAATCAGTGGAGATGGCAACCCCCTCGGTTGGGGGGGGGGGTTTGCCCTCCACTGACTTCCCAAGTGCAGAACCTGGGGGTGCTCCTCAATGCGCAGCTCCGCCTGGATCTCCAGGTGGAGGCTGTGGCGAGGAGTGCCTTCCGCCAGTTACATCTGGTGCGGCGGCTTCAGCCACTGGTTTCGGTTCCGGATCTGGTTACGATCATCCATGTTTTTATCACCTCTCGGTTAGACTACTGTAACGCGCTCTACGTGGGGCTACCTCTGGTGATGGCTCGGAAGCTGCAGCTGGTGCAGAATGTGGCAGCCTGGCTCCTGGTGTGGCTGGGCCGCCAAGAGCACATTACACCAGAGCTCTGATCTCTGCACTGGCTGTCAATAGTCTTCCGGGCCCGATTCAAAGTGTTGGTTTTGGCCTATAAAGCCTTACACGGCCTGGACCCTGCCTATCTGCGAGACTGCCTCACTCCCTGGGTTCTGGATTGGCCGCTGTGGTCATCTGAGGGTGCCCTGTTGGAGGTCCCTCGGGTTTCCCGGGGGGCCCTGCTGGACAGGGCGTTCTCGGTGGCCGCACCGCGCCTCTGGAATTCCCTCCCGGTGGGGACCCGACTGGCCCCAGACCTCCCAGTTTTTCATAGGAATTGCAAGACCTGGCTGTTCTGTCAGGCGTTTGGTGAGGGACAAGGGTGAGGGTGGATGGGGTGGTGAGTGTTATGGGTTTTCTTTTCTCCCCATTTTTATTGTTGTTTTTGCTATATCATATTTTAATATATTTTATTGTATTTTTTATTGAATGATTTTGTTAGCTGCCCCGGGCTGCCTGTGGCAGGAGGAGCGGGGTATACGTGTTTTAAATAAATAAATAAATAAATATTCAGAGTTAAACTGAAAACCTATTCTCCGTATCCATCTGGCCAGACTACGCCTCGAGCAGATGGCTTCAGCTGTAACTTGTGGTCGTAGAATAGGTCTACCCCCAGAGAAAAGAATTTGTCCAGGTGGAATGGGGATGGTGGAAGATTCAATCCATTATGTTCTTGAATGTCTTTATTTTTCTGATATTAGGGCTCTTTTTTAAAATCCTATTTTAAATTGGATTGTTTTTTTCTCTAAGAAAATGGCTACACCAACAGACTGATTGTGATATAATTATTAAATTAGCAGCATTTGCCCCTCGGGCAGCTGCTATTAGAATTACATATCCTTTATTGGCCTTGAATTCTTAACTGGGTGTGAAGTTGTAACCTTTTTGGATTTGTTTTATGGGAAAACGAGTGCGTTATGCTATAAAGGGTTATGCTGGGATTGTGTTTGAAACTTAGGTAGAATAAAGTATCTTGTAAAGTTAAGATAGTCCAGTTTTGCTCTCAATTGAACAGCAAGGACTTGCCGGTTCTGGGACCTCTTATTTTAGGGGACAAGATGTTTTGTACTTGCTCTCCTTGTAAAAGAGAGGATTATATTCCAGTTTGGAATTTTTGTTGTTATGATTATTATAATTATTATTTTATTATTATTATGCTGTTATTTTAGGTGGTAAAAGTAGCTTATTTTTGCCTTCTAGAGATTGAATACTTTTATAGTAGCTTGGGATTTTGTTATTTTTAAGGAGATTAGATCACATTATTCCTGTCCTCTGTAGAAGAGGGGTTGGAGGTCTGTATGTATCCTTACAATGTGATATATAAATTGTTTCCCGTTGTTGGGAGTTTTGATGGTATTTAAAGTTTTTGGCTATGGCGCAAGCTGATGCCAAGTATAAATAAAGTATAAGCATACTCTGTGGCAGCCACCCCCACCCCACCCTCCCAAAAAAAGAATGTAAATACCAATTAGCACAGAGATTCTTATGGGGAATCCATTTGCTAATGGCACTAAAGCTTACTCCATGGTGGCACCACCAGTGAAGTTCTCTTGTTGTTACAAATAGGGGATGACATTTTTTAGGGCACGGATAGTAGACTTCAATCAACATATCAAGACTACAGGAAATGGCCCAGAAGTTCCCAAATGGTGGATCATGGTCCCAAATGGGATCATGGTTAGAGCATTACCGCATTGTTTGCATTTTTCTGTGCATTCTATGTGCTCAAAAGAGGGAACAAGGGAGGGGCATGATGTGCATGTGAAGATTTAAAGTGGTTGGCTAAAAGAGCGTAGTCAAGAAACAGATGGTAAACCAGAAACGGTAATGGTAAATCGGAAAGTTGGTAATCTGTTAACTGTATTACCCAAAATATCAAGTTTTTGCTTGCCTGACTTGGTAATTAGTCACCAGCTGGGCACCCGATAAGCTGGGGGTATTATCCGTATGTAGCAAATCTACCCATTTCAGCTCTAAACATGGTATCTGTGTATGAGGCTGTGGTGTAATTTACATTTTATATAATTTGCATTATCTTTGTTGCTGTCCAGGGTCATGAAATTATATTTCAAACTCAAAATGGCGTCATGCCAACGAAAAGATCTGTGGGGCAGCCAAACAAGCTGATCCCCGCACGGCCCCGTGGTGGGCAAGCACAGCTGCCACACTGCGGGGCCAGCATGGGGAGCTGGGAAGACGAGCACCCACCTCTCCCACGGGGCAGCCAGACCACTGTTGGAGCTCCCACCACAACAGGGGTGGGCCAAGGCACCAGTGCCCACCACAGAGCTCACCGTACGGTGAAACAAAAGGGGCCCCAGCACATGGGCAGCCACTCCTTTGGCAGCCTTACCACCATATGGGGGAAGGCTGTTGGTGACACGTCCCCAGACTTTTCCTGGGGACACAGTGCGTAGCAGTCAGCTGTTTGCACTGGTGGTGGGAACATCTGGTGGCAGCTGGTCACACAATGCATTCCATCACATGGTCTAGCTGCCCACACTGGGTTACGGTTACCCAAGGCATGGTAGCCTCCCCAGGGCATCTCGTATGGCTGCACCCTCAGAAACAATTAAATAACCTTGGTTTTAACTATGCATCTACACCAGAGTTTCAGTGAATTCACATCTGGAGCTCACAGGATCTTCAAAGCATCTGCATATAACAAAAATTCAGATCCACTCAACAAGTCACTTTAGAAATTACCTAGGAAAGTCACTGATTTATTCTATGGTTAAAAGGCTCAGTATTAGCCTGGTATAAACACCATCTGGAGCAGCTCAGAGGTGAAGAAGACTGTTTGAGCATCATCTAGGAGAGGGGCCTACTGCATGAATTGGTGAATCTTCACCCCATGGGTCAAATCCCACCCATGGCTGGTTTTTATTTAGTCCATTCCTATTCCTGGATTTGGCCCATGGATTCAATTCCTACCCTCAAGCAATGAAAGAATGTGTCTAGGGGGAAAGATCTGTTATGAGGGCATGCACTCAAAGAAAGGGAATGGATCCTATCTTTTCTTCCTCCATCCTGAGAACACCCCGTTAAGCACACACACACACACACCCCAACTCCTATCTGGCTCATGAAGCTTGTACTAGTTTAACAAAGTGGCCCAGGAGGGAAAGTGTTCTACAGATACAGCTGTGAAAATAAGCCCCTAGTAGATCCTTTTTGATCTGTTTGGCAAGCCAAGTCTCCCTTGCTGCTAATTTTGTTTCTAACATGAACAGCTTGGGCAGGAAAAAAAAATCGGAAAGACTCCGTAGGCAGAGGTGAGAAAGCTCAAAATAAAGCTGGGCTCTTTGTAGGCTACGCTGGTGGTAGAGCAGATTGTAGCCGTCAGACGTGTCACATTTCCCACGCGCTGCATGCATGTTTTAATGAAGAAACTCTTGTTACCCATTTAACAATGAAAGCTCCTTTATTAATCCAAATGCACAGATTAAAAAGTGCTACGCTCTCCCCCTTCATGCTTTATTTTTGCACATGATTAAAAGGTTGCTCTGAGTTTCAGATGACCTTCCTTACTCCCTCCTTTCTAGATCCTTCCCTTGTGGACTCTTCCATTGTAGACACCGAGAACGCTGATAACAGCTCTCAGCTGTCTCAACTTGGCCATTGTTTTGTTTACCCTTTTATACGATGTTACAGGTGGCTGAGCCTAGCAGAAGTACAGCATTTCCAACTTACAAAAAGAGATGCAAGTACCCTGGGGCAAGACCCTACCCAGAATGGTGAACAAGGAAATTAGGACTGCTACATGAATGTCAACGATGCGGGAATTTTTCTGGACATGGTAGCTTTTCACCTTTCAAGGCCAACATGCAAACCCGCTATCATACAATTAGCATTTGCTGCTGCTGGTCACTTGTATGATAGCTGAGATTTCGGGTCTCTGGAGACTTCTCTGGCTCAGCCAGGGCACCCAGGTTAATAGCCAGATGGGCCCGTACTTTCCATTTTCATAAACTTTGCTCCGAATAAAGTGTTGGATTGTGCATTTGTCTCCCTGGAAACAGATGGTGAGCCCCCTCGCTGCCAGTGCTCCCAGAATGAAACAGGCCAGTGGGCGTATGCAGCTTGGACGCCAGTGGGCGTATGCAGGGCGACACCAAGTGCAGAAGGCACGAGCACTGTGACTGCAACAAGTGTGAGTGCGATGCCGGCTGGTTCGGAAGCCTCGGCAGCAGCTGCATCGATTGCCTGACACCCTGCGGGGAGCACCAGGACCGCGCTGAGTGCAGGGCCTTCGGGACAGGCGTGATGGGTAAGAACGGCAGCGCCTCCTGCAACCAGACTGGGAGAAGATGATCAGCTAATCCATCTAAGAAGTGAGACCACAGCAAGAGGCAGGTGGATTTCATTGCAAAACTTGCCTGAGAGAACTAGCCTGAAAAGCAAACTGTTTCTACTGAGGAAACTATACAAAATGAGGCTTGGCAAAGAAAGTGAAATGCAGGAAATATAAATGCCATGTTGGAAGTAGTATGAAACAAATATAGAACAAAAAAAAAGAGGTATCAAGAGCAGTATATCCGTACAATTATATACCAAAGACGAAACTGCTTTAAAACAGTTCCTATTTCAGTTAAAGTCCAAAATTTACAAAATATATAGAGGAATCTGAGATTTGTAAACACAGCCAATTTTATAAACAATCACAGTGACAGTAATATGTACCTGACGTATTTGTACAAGAGACAAACGGCGATGGCAACATATAAACATACAAATCACAGACGATTACCTATACAAAATGAAAACTAAAAGTTCATTTCAAAGTGAAGAAAGTCCATTTTCTAGTGATAACAAATGTTAGCAAAAGCAGGAAAAATCAATATATTCAGACTTCTTATAGGGTCCCTCAACAAGTACTAATGAAGGCAGGAGAAATCAATACATTCTTATCCCTCAACGTTTCGTCGCAACATCAGGTGACTTCTTCAGGAGTGGAGTAGAGCCGTATCAAAATCCTGCATTTTACAAATACATTTCTGATCGATGGGTAACTACCAGCAAAAGCAGGCACACAAAAGGGAGGAGTAACAGCATAGTCTCCACAGAAACCTAGTACAGCTAAAACCCCTCCAACCCTTTTTTAGGGGGGTTCGAATGATTATTCTAAGCAAGAGTTCCAGAGCAGAAAGGAGAACCTGCAGAATGATCTAAAGCAGGGTAATGAGTCTGCACTGAAAATCTCAGACAAAGCTCCTAAGAGGGAAAACCAGAGTATGCTTCAGATGCAAAAAGGAGGGACATTTAATGCAGATTGGTCTGGAGACCATTCGGATCCAAAATCTACCAGTGGGTACCTATTTTTGCTTGGTGGAAGACCCATCAGCTGGTGACTCTTTCCTCGACAGAAGCAGAGCACATGGCAGCGGCACACGCCAGCCAAGAAGTTATCTGGTTGCGACAGCTTCTGAATGATCTGGGGCAAAAATTGGACAGACCCACGCCAATCCCGGACGACAACTAAGGATGTATAGTGCTGGCGCAAACCGAAAGAATCAACCCCAGAACCAAGCACATTGATGTAAAATACCATTTCCTGAAAGACTCACAGGAACAAGGACTCATAGATCTGCAATACTGTCCTACAGAGGCTATGACAGCAGGTGTGTTCACGAAGTCACTAGCAGGGGAACGCCATCGCAAGCTATTAAGAAAAATTAACCTAGTGGGTTTGACTAGTGACTGTTGAGAAAGGGTGTTGGATTGTGCAACACAAGTAAAAGCCCACAAGTAGAAGGTATTTCTACTTGTGCAACACAAGTAGAAGGTATTTCTAGATCCAAACACACTGGGTGCAGCCACATGAGACGGGCTGGGGAGGCTACCACTCTTTGGGTAGCCTTACCCCACCCTGGGTAAACGAGCCATGGGATGCAGTGGCTCGTGTGCCTGGGTTCCCCCTGATGTTTGTCCCACCCCAGTGCAGGGCAGGCAGCTGACTGCCCTGTGACACATCCTCGGGAAAATCCCGAGAACTTGCCCCGCCACACTCGGAGCAAGGCTGCAAGTGTGATGGGCAGTAGTGCCCATTGCGCGTGGCCATGTCACAGCCAGGGGCCGGCTCTCAGTTGGGCCGGAGACGGGAGGTGGGGCAGGACCAGGTGGCTGCTCCTGTGGACGGCACCTCAGCTCAGAGATGGGATGAGCACATGCGCCCAGCTCCTTGCACTGGCCCCGCAGTGTGGCAGGGTCAGTTGCCCTCCATGGGGCCACGCAGGGATTGGGCCCGTGTTGTTCATCTGACTGCAGCCAGAATGCAACACAACATCGGTATCCATTTCCAGGCCAATCTAGCACAGAAAGCAATCAAACAGAATTGGTCAAGTGGCTGGACGTATTGTCCTAATCAAACCAATGCTTTCTGCATCCACATGTACCGCAGCCCAATACATTTTCAACTGAAAAGGGATTCCCTTCCCCCTCTCCTATCCCTCTTTTAATGGAAATGCTGAATGGGTTCACTTATGTAAATTCAGTGTTTCATTTTTTAAAAGAAGGAATACGGTGTCAATAAACTATTTGGATTGTTCGTGCTTGTTTGCGTCCTTCCTAAATGGTGTCTCTCGTCCTGCAGCATTGATTAGCTTTGCAAACTACGATGAGGCTTTAATTCAGCTGGAAGAGGTTCAGCCCGAGCGATACTGTCATGTGACCCTTCACTCCCAGGAAAGTTCCAACGACTTCTCATGAAAAAGGGGGTTGCTGGATTGTGCCATTAGAACCAACCCATAATGCAGGGGTGGGGAACTTTCCCCCTCAGCTTGAAAACTAGTGAAAATGGCAGATTAAATTCAATGTTGATAAGTGCAAAGTGAAGCATGCAGGAAAAAACAGTCCTAATTATACATCATAACCCAACTAACGTAATATTGGGTTCCATATTAGGCGTTAGCACTTGGGGGGGGAAAGGATCTTTGTGGATAGCTAATTGAAAATATCAGCTCGGTGTGCAGCAGCGGTCAAAAAGGTAAAAAAGAATGTGGGAATTAGAAGGAAAAGAGATAGAAAACCTAAAACAGGCAATATCATTTATATCTCTGCTATATAAACCCCTGATGAGCCCACACCTACAATATTGTGTGCAGCTCTAGTCTCCCCATCTCAAAAGAACATAGTAGAAATGGAAAAGATGCAGAGAAGGGCAAAATGATGATCAATGGCATGAAACAGCTTCCATATGAGGAGTGGCTTGGGTTAGGGCTTTCTAGCTTAGAGAAGAGATGACTAAGGGGGGGGGGGGATTGGATAAAAGTTGACAAAATCATGAGTGATGTGGAGCAGAGCAGGAAAACAGGGAGCTGCCTATTTCCCGTCTTATAATTCTAGAACCAGGGGACACCTTGTGAAATTAACTTGGCAGCAGATTTAAGACAAATAAAAGGGCGTATTATTTCACCCAACTTACAATTAACCTGTGGAACTCATTGCAGGAGGATGTTACGATGACCAGTAGTGAGTTCATGGCTAAATTGGGATTTGAACCCCAGAGTTTTACTATGAGGTATCATGCCTCTAATTAATCCAGATTACATGTTCCTGGTAAATAAAGCCAAAGATTACTTTATACCAATGTAGCTATAACAGCCCCCCCTTATACCCCTAGTGTTGATATGCTGCATTAATGTGGGCAGCAACAGGATGATTTACACTGGTTTTAAACCCATGAAAATATATCCAAAAAGACAGTGTGGACAAGGACTTACTACAGGATAACAACAACAGAGAGGCAGTAAAATAGCTTCAAGGAGAAAAGCCAAACACATCCACATCTCAGAGAAACCTCCACTGTCTGCTATAAGTAGGGCCTTCAGGTCTAACTAAACAGCCATTTTGAACACTGCAGCAATATGCACTTCTGCACAAGAGATGTCTCTATTCTGACTCTCCCTATTCTTGAAAAATATGTCCCATGGAGTGTACGTAATGGAAAATGGACCCTTTTTATATAGGGGTGGGGAGATGATTCGTGAATTAATCGCTTCTCCTGCACTCCCTACACCCCAGAAAGCCAAGTCAGAGGTTTCCTCAACTTTCATAAGCATAAAAATCTAATTTACCAGGGGTTTGGCATGCTTGACAGAATGGAGCATTAAGCTCGTCTTGGCATATTGAATACTTTCCCATATAGTACAGACCAAAGGGACTAACACGGCCTTTGTGCCACACCCAAAATTTCTACTGACTTCAACAGAATTCGATCATGAAACAAAAACTTTTCACTCGTGGCCAATGGTGTTGAAAGTCTGACTGAAAAGCATCAGCTTTCAGACCAACTACCACAGACCTGTCCTCCATTGAGGCCAGTATCCCATCTTTGATAGTGACTGGCAGTAGGAGTTTTAGAACAGAGGTGGGGAATTTTTTTCCACCTGTAGGCCACTTTGAAACCTAGCACAAGCTCCGTGGTCTAGATACTTATTTCAGTGTACACCCTACTCTTCCCCTAAGGCTCAGAGAAGATAAAGCATACATAAAAACATACATAAAATGAAACCAAATTAAAAAACCCTGACTGTATAAAAATATAAACATGAACAAGGCCGTGATCCACTATCACCTGGAGAACCACAGAGAAGAACCCCTTGAAGGCTCAAGTGATTGTCCTTGATATGGGGTGGGCAGATGATGGCGATTTGACTCACATCAATCACTCCTATACAGTTTGGGAATCCCTCCCACCGAAAGCCCTCCATTATCTCTGCAGCGTCAGCCAACTGCATCACCTGGTCCAGCAGCACTTTCACAATCGCAGCTGTACAAACTTCAACAAGCATGGTGCCCACCATGGAGGCTCCAACGCCAAACTGATGAGTGACAGAGCGGCAGGAGTCCGGAGTAGTGAGCTTCCAGATGGCGATGGCCACATGCTTCTCCACAGGGATGGGTGATGGCATCATCGTGCTCGGTTTCTCCAGTCAAGGCCTGAGGATGTCAGCTATCTGCAGGATGAGGTGATGGGGTATCCTAAAATTTGTGACCCACTTGGCATTTCCTCACAAGGACAGTGAGGTCTCCGACTAGTCTGTGCTTTTCTCCTTAACCCAGAACAGCCTCTCAGTGGGTAGAGCCTTGCGAATGACATCGATGACAGAAGCCGCATCTCCCGACAGGTACCTCTCAGCATGCATCAGCTCCCCTTGCATGGCTTTGATCCTTCCCAGCACGATCTATTGTCGCCAGGAGGTAGGCAAAATCAGGGGCCGCCTCTGCGGTGTGGTGCGGTGCGCCCCACTATCCCAGCCAGGGCTGGCCTTATCGTAAGTGGGGCCCAGGGCAGGGAAGAAATGCGGGGCCCTACACCTTCCGCCGGCGGCTTTGCCTAGGAGCGCTCCCCGGCTCAGGGGCGGTGCGCTACCCGGACCTGGGCTTGGTGATGGGCAGAGGGGCACTCCCCTCCGCCTAACCCCAAGCCCGAGAGGCCATACAGGTTCCAACCAGATCACTTACCTGATCCATTGCCGGTGCCGCTGCTGTTGCCACCGTCACCTCCGGCCTGGGCCCCATGCCAGGCTCAGGTCCGCCCCCCTCCACTGCCTGGCACAGTCTCTCTGCTAGAGGGAATGAGGAAGAGAGAGGCAGAGGCCCCGCCTCTCCCTCATTTCGCCTGGCTGAAACAGCCAGGCAGTGGAGGGGGCCGGCAACATGAGGGAGAGGCGGGGCCTCTGCTTTCTTCTCCCTCACTTCCGGCGGAAGTGAGGGAAGAAGCAGAGGCCCCGCCTCTCCCTTACTCGGGTGCCCCCACCCCCCCAGTGCTTGTCAGTCTCTTGGCCAGGGGAAATGTGGGAGAGGCGGGGCCTCTGCCTCTCTCTCCCTCATTTCCCCTGGCCGAGACTATGCCGGCAACGGAGGGGGGGAACAGAGTGTGGGAGAGGCGGGGCCTCTGCCTCTCCCTCACTCCTGCTGCCCCCCCTCCCCGCCCGACCCAATTTTTTTTAAAAAACAATTTTTTTTTAAAACAAAAAAAACCCACGGGCCCCCCCTCCAAGCGCAGGGCCCTGGACGGCCACCCCTAACCACCCCACGGTAAGGCCAGCCCTGATCCCAGCAACAGATCGAGCAAGAGCCCATCTGTGCCTTGAAATCACATTGCACCAACAGCAGAAAACTTGGATCTGTTGGATCGCTCAGAGGTTCTGCTCAGTAGCAGTAATGAAGGCCTAGAACGCGAGAATGAGCCACATAAAGTTTTCGGCACGCATCTCCATTGGCTGCGGCACCAATGTCTGTGAACTTTGCAGACCACGTGCCAAATGTTTTTAACAGCATCAAGAGCTGGCTGGCTGCCTAGATAGGATTGGCTGTGTGCTGTATGTGAGGAACTATTGGTCATGTGTCCTCACAGAACTTGCTGTGCGCTGAGCGTACGTGTGCTGGTATTGGCTGCTATTGGTTGAAAGTTTTTGCAAAGCTTTTGCTGGGGGTGTTGTTGCACTGGCACCGTCAATCCAGGCGGCTATTAAACTGCATAGACATTTCTGTCAAAAGCACATCAGTGCACACGCCAACTCACTGCAGATGTTAGCACCATGGAAGCATGGATTTTTTTTAATTGGGGTGGGGGGAATCACTTAATGCTAAGAAATGGGCAGGTGGAGGGGGGCTCTGCAAGGCAGCGAGGGTCACTGTGCTCGGAATGTATGTGGGAGCCAAGTTGCCCATTGGTTAAAAGCGACTACATATTTTCTCATCTTTTGAAAGTAGCAGTTTTTGCTTGTAATGAGCAGAAGAAGTCATACTGCCAGAGAAAGCTATTGTTGCGGGTTGTTTGCCTGGGAAAGCCCAATGGCTTTGACCTTTGTGGGTGCTGTGGCCACCAGGGGTATGGGACCCAGAGAAGTTGGGGGTGATGGGTACCCTGGCCTTTGCTGACATTTGGGTGAGGCCTGATGTACAGAGAACCGCCAGACTCCTCTTCTGAGGCAGCCTATGCGCTCACAGGGTGGCACATGCACGCAATGGGGTTCTATGTCTGCATGGTGAAGTGCAGACACCATGCAATTCTGCGGCAGTTCAAAATTTAGCAGAATGGAAGAGCGGGAGCCCCGCATGAGATGAGAGAGCAGGATGCAAATGAGATCATGACTTTTCTGGACGTCTGTGCCCTGCCAGAAGCAGGGCAGTCACTAACAGAGGCTGGACCTTCCCTGTCATTTTTTCTCGTCACTGTCCTGATGACAGAGAGAGGATACCCGTGGCGCTACTAGGAATGCCTCAATCAGAATCTCTTTGGGGACACAACTGGGGTACAGGGAATGTGAGCCAACAGAGAGCTTGTTGCCCTGTACGAGATTTGGACACTCAGAGAAGTGCATGGTGCCCTGGTGAGTGGGGATGTTTTCTGTCCCCACTGTATGGTAATGCACGAGATGCTAGAGAGGGGGGACAAGAAGTGCATGTTTGACTAGGGGGATTTATGCAAACAGAGGGATTTCCAACACTACGGTTGGTGAGACCCCATATAAAACCGTATGCTGCTTCCTGCCAGTACCTCACTGTGAGCCGCGGATGCAATAAACCAGGCTGACAACATGCAAAGACTGATTGCTTCCAATTTTAATTTTCACTTTCGCGTCCCATTTTCATTATGTGCTCCATAAAGTGTACAATTTGCTCAATAAGCTCAGCATTCTATGCACAGCAAAAAGTTATGTTCCACCACCAAACGGTGGCATGTATAAACCCAGGTATGAACCTCCATGGGTGGGCTGGGACAGCAGATGCTGGACCACCTCCTGATGTCATAATAGCCTGGAAGAAAGACACAGTTGGCGTGGCATCTTGTTCCCATGGTTCGCCATGGTTGTGAGTCATCATAGGGGGCGGGATACTGAGAAGGGGGGGTTGGTGGATGGAGAAGAACACCTGCCTGTGTATTAGGTTTGTCATACTAGACCTGTGAGTGGGGACCGAGCGGAACTGCCTGAATGCACAAGAAATACACACAGGGAGCTGCCCGCTTAATCCGCCTCTACACCCTAAGCATGGGGGCAGGAGGCTGCACAGACCGAACCGGGACTCCAGGGGGCTACCGTCTCATTTGTTAACACCCTAAGAGATAGAGATAAGCTTTAGCCTTGGAGCATGGGCCTTTGTACCGCTAACAGATTTAATCTCTACACTGTAAAGATTAATTCTTCCTCTGACCCAATGTAATAGCCAAGAGCACTTCAAGTCTGACTTCTACGCACAGCAAAGGCATAAAGCAACTCACAGATGAGATCCCATGACTGGCATTTCTCCCGTGTGCTTATCAGAGGGCAGTGCATCCTGGTCTATCCACAACACCTGCTTCACCTTCAGATTGAACAGATCAAAGCTGAGTTCAGAGCTGCTGCTGCTGCTGAGATCAGAGATGCTGTTGGTGCCGCAGATCAGCTGTTTAGGTGCAGAACACTCTTTCTGCTAAACAGCTGATCTGCAGCATCAGCCCCCCCCCCCACTCCATCTGCAGCAGCCACAGGCAAGGAGACACCACAGTTGCTGCATCCAAACCCGTTCACACATTCAGGTGGCTAAGTGGGAGCCATAAAATATTAAATATGGTCAATTGTTCTAGTTTTTCAAGCTTCAACCGGTACAGTCCTGTGTCAGCACATTCACACAAACATGAGCTTAGAACCATAATGAGCCAACTAATAAGAACCAGTCTAGCCTAGGGGATACGGTGTTAGAACTGGATCTGGGAGATCAGGGTTTGCATCCTGCCTTAGCCATGAGCTTGCTGGGTGGCACTAGGCGAGTCACTATGTCTCAGTCTCAGTTTTCCCTTTGTAAAATGGAAATAATAGTGACTGTTGTGAGAATAAACTAGATAAGGATTGTACAGAGCTTTAGAACACTGAACATGCCATAGAAATGATCAATACTAATAACATGACGTGTCAAACTAGCCTATAAAACAGCTTGCTCTGGTTCAGCAAGATCACATGCTTCGCTTTAATGTGACTACTTACGTTCCTTAAAATTAAACCCCTGCTTAAATATTTTGCTGAACAGAGGCCATCGAGTAGGTATGCCTCCTGAAATCTCACATGTGCAAGATGCTAAATTATGTAGCAATGATTGCATGAGTGTGGATTACTGTGGATAAACAAGTAAGAACACTGCTGCCCCCTGCAGGCAGACAGATCCAACACCCAAGTAACAAAATAATTTAATGTCCACAAATTGAATTAGTAACCACCTTCAGGCCTGATCGGAAGAAGTGCTGAACACCCACAATCCTTACATGCATCAGCAAATCTTAGACCAGGCTCTAATTCAGTTCTGCAATACAAATAAGTGTTAAATGGTCCATCTCCCTAAGAAAACAGAAATAAAAAAATACTGATAAGGCTTCATTTAACCGTCATCCATGTTACTAATTAAAATAGACTCAGGAGTCTCTTGCTTCCTTTAAATGGAACATTCCCCCCCCTCCCCCAGCCCTACGAAATTCAACATTAATCCGCATGGACCATACACAATTTCCTAACAGACGCTGCCAACATTTTGGTTAATACAGTTCGCTTACATATTTTAAACACCTTTAAATAATTCACCATTCGTTTGTGCGCATCGCAGCCACACACCTGCCACCTGCAACAACGCAACTCAGACAATGTATCCGCTCCGACAACAGAGTTGGGCCGCTCTTGCCCTGTGGTCATTCTGAAGCTGCAGGAACCATCTATTCACGGCAAGAAAACTAAAGAGACTTGGAAAACCTTAAGGAAGCGTTTGCATTTTTATCAGTGCTGAGCAGAGGACGGTGAGGGAACAGAGAACCCCAAGCTATAGGGGCACTCCACAAAAAGGGCAAGAATTTACACAATATGTTTGGTGAGTCAAGTAACTGTTGCACTCTGACAGCAGCGTAACATTGTATTTTAGCACTCGTTAATGACAACAGCCCACTGGAGTACATGTTTGGTTGGCGCACCTCCACTCAGATGGTTTAGTGGGGCAAACCTAACAAACGGGCTGCCCTCTACCACCCCCTTCATGACTTACAGCCACAGCAAACTCTGGGTACAGGAAGCCGGCCCCACTGTGTCTTTCTTTGGGTTTTTTTTTTGTGGGGGGGTGGTGGTGTATTTTGGAGTGCTCTAAAAGCATTAACATTCAAAGCACCTTAGAGTGAGAGCGGAGAGTGCACTTGCTCCTTGGACCACTCTAGGTGCTTCGCCCAGGACTCTATGGTCCTGGCAGACTTGTATGCGTGCAGAGGCTGCATGCACCCTAATAGATGGGAGGCAGCCACATGGGTGCACATTAGCCCAAATCAGCTTGTATTCGCCCGCATGGCAGGCTCGAGATTCTCCAGACCATGCCGTGAGTGGGGGCTGTGGGGCGGCGAACATCTCGC
This sequence comes from Sphenodon punctatus, assembly GCA_003113815.1. Classification (NCBI taxonomy): domain Eukaryota; kingdom Metazoa; phylum Chordata; class Lepidosauria; order Sphenodontia; family Sphenodontidae; genus Sphenodon; species Sphenodon punctatus. The sequence continues at coordinate 4,056,990 of QEPC01007559.1, read as the reverse complement.
AACCACCTAATAAATGGGCAGGTGGACTTGCACCTGGCGGGGGGGCCACTGTCTCATTTGTTTTCACCCTAAGTTCCCCTCCTAAAGAAACTGCTCCAGTTTAGAGTCCTGCAGACTGAACTGAGCTCAAACATGAACAGCCCTGTCAGGCTCAAGGATCCTTGGACTTGGGCTGGGCTCCCCATGGGTAAGAGGCCCTGCCCCCTGGAGTGCAGTGATGTCACAGCGCTCCATGGGTGTAGAACTACATAAGGGGCTAAGTGAAGGAGTTCTCTCGCACCTTTCCCGACGTAGCCCTGCTGTCGTGGGGCGTTGTGATATCACTGTACTCTGTGTGGGCAGGGTCATCTGCTGGTTACATTGGGAAAGGGTGGGATAGAGAGAGAGAGAGAGCCTGGGCTCCAAAGTGCCTGGCTGCATTGGGATTCAGACTGGGCCAATCTTGATGCAGTAAGGCTCAGACTGGGCTTGAGGCTGGCTAAAGCCAAACAGGGCTGTAGCTTTTATTATTATTATTATTATAAACATTTATATAGCACCAGTCATGTACTTGGCGCCGTACAGAACAGTTAACATTGCTCCTTTATAAGCAAAAGGGCATTCTCATATTATTTTATCATTTGTATAGCACTCTCAGTGTTTAGATTGTTTTACAATCCTTGCCTAGTTCAGCCTCACAACCACCACCCTGTGAGGTTGGTCATGATTAGTCCCATTTTACAAACGGGGAACCGAGGCTGCGAGGGTGACTTGTCTGAGGCCACCCAGCGAATTTGTGGCTAAAAAAGGATTTGAATTCCTGTCTCTCAGGCCCAAATCCAAGTTCTCTTCCATACGGGGAGCCCGGGAGCCCACCCTCTTCAAAGCAAACATTGTTTTACTGGATTCTAGGGATGGGGGACCTTGGGAGTAACTTCAATGGAGGCAGCGGGTAGCATTCTTTTGCTTACAGGCAGCCTGGGGTTGGAATGCAGCATACAGCTTTTCCTAAGCATGAAGGTTGAGGCTTTGAGCGTCAAAAATCCTAAAGTAAACGGGGCAGAACTCACTTCTCAGTCATCAGGAAATTACAAAGACATCATCCAACACTAGAAAGTCGGATAGCCCCAATAATACACAGCGCGAAACAGCCAGTCACGAGATACTAACAACGCCTCTGCTGTCAGCTGTGCCGCAGCAACTCCATTAAAGCCAGTGACATTAGCATAACTACAATTTAGCCCGTACTGTTTATTAGAGGGGGGACATAATAATTAGCGGCAAGTGGCGGTGGCTTGACAGTTATAAATCTGATCTCGCCAAACCTACGATCAGAATATAAAATCAATTTTTCCAGATTTCTCTTCATTAAGCTACTTTCTGAAACATCTGTTAATGCGAAGCTGCAGATGGAATTCTGATTTCTCTGGGTACAGATTTACACGCTGGCCTGTCTCTCCAAGCTGCTGCCTCCCACAAGTTGAAAACATTAACATGGTTTCAGAAGTCAGAAAACACTTTCAAATGCAAAAATAGCACTTTGAGGTAGGCAACTGAGTCCTTTTTTTTTTTTTTTCCTTCAGAAAATCTACCCCTCTTTTCTTGGGAAATGTCTATTTCCCCATCTGCTTTGGCTGCAAAGGGAATCCAGGAGACTGGCCTGCATGGCATTCTGACAAACCATGTGATCTGCCATGGATCTGTTCCCTGCTGGTGGGCTTGGAACATCCAGCTCAAGCATGGGCCATGGAATTCAAACCTGGCTTGGGTCAGAAATTTGGGCCTCCAGCTCAATAGAGCTGGACTTTGGGAATCCCGATCCCATCTGTCCAAGTGGCCCTGCCCTCCATATTAGGAAAGGGGTGGAGTTAAGACATTCCTCCACTCCTTGCCAGCATGGCCCCACCCCCTGCAAAGTGCCACGATGTCACAGGGGCGAGTTTGATGAGAAAAGGGGTTGGGCTAAAGCATTTTCCCCTGCTGTTTTCCAATGTCGTCCTGGACCCCCACCCGCAGTGCTCTGTGGGAGAACGGGGCCTCCCACAGCTGGGAATGCCAACCCAGCCCAAGGAAATAGGGCAGAGAGTGCACCTAACCTGACTAGAGCTGAGGCGACGCTTTGCCACAAGGGCTATTTTGTCAAAAACTGACAATTTGCGGCTTTGCCACACAATGTGGAAACGTGCCCATTTTTCACAATATTCCTTCATTCCCATTTGGGAATGCCCTTTGGTATGTCGGTGGCCTATTTAGTGTAGGTACTATATGGGCATGTTTCATTTTCATTACACGTGGCTTGTTGGTGGTTACTTTTGTCTTTTACTCATTTCCCTATACCCCACTGCCCGACCATGACCCATCCAACCCTCGTCTCCCAACCCTTACACTAAAAGGGAATAACAGAAGCTCTGTCTTCCAAGGTGCTAAGCCCTGACCCCCACCCCCCAATCCAGAGAAGCACTTATGCACTTGATTCAGGCTAAGCATGCGAGTAGTCCTGTGGGTGTCACTATTACCACCATATGTTTAAAGTGAAGCACGTGCTTAAGTATTTCACTGGAGGAGGGCCACAGTGATCAGAGTCTTGGACAATTAAGCCATGGCTCTTGGGAACCCAGGGATGGGTTCCAGGCAGGAGTGAGGACATCAGCGGTGTAATTAGAGTCAAGAAACTACTAGAGCTAGGTAACAGGCCAAAAGATAGAGTGAAACCAGGGAGCAGCCAAAGAGGGGATAAGCCCCACACATTGGACAATAGGCCCTGGCCCCTCAGTGAATAAGCTTTGTTCCCAACGTGTTCCCAACATTCCAAGTGCTTAAAGAGGGCCAGGCCCCCTCCTGCTTCTCATTCCACTTATCTTCTTGGATTCAGCACCCAAAGGTCTGTCCCTCCAAAATAGGGACTGTCAGAAGGTATGCAGCCATCAAATTGCTCAGATAACTTCCTGTTCTCCTCCTTATCTACCCCTAGGCAGCCTATGACAATACAGGCTGGCTAGACCAGGAGCCTAGTCACCAGGAGAATGGGTGCGGACGTGGTGCTCCAAACAGTCCCCTACTTGTAACAAGACTGGAGCTTCCCCCTGAAGCCCCAAGTTCAAGTCCAGCAAGGTCTTATACGTTTGTTCTACCCTTCCCACCCGACTACCATGGCAAGATACTCTCCAGGATGGCAAACTGATTATTTTCTTTTTCTTTTTAAACCCAGGTTAATCTCCTGACTCTTTGGAAATGTTAAACTAAATTAATGTCCACCAAGTGAAAAAGGACAAAATTAATAATTTGAAAGATGCTCCATTTTCAATCATTCCTCTGTGTGTTATTACAAACAATAGTGCAGAAGACAAGCCTATAAAATTCTACTTGACATTCCGTCGTTAAGTGGCACTTCGTGACATTCACAGCAGCAAATCAATTATCCAACAGGCACCGTTTTTTCCTCTGGGTTCCACTGTTTGTTTTCTAATCAAAAAGGCATAATAGAATTACAATGATCGCATATCAGAGTATACATGAACCAATATAATGTTGGTCAGAGAAACTAGTCAATTGTGAGTGTTAGGAAAAGGTAATTTGCTATTAGATGTTCCCTTAAAACAGTTCCTGTTAGGGATGTGCGAACAGAACGGGGTTCGGATGTTTGGCCGTTCAGTCCAAAAACTTAGTTCGGGTTCATGGGTCGGCCCCGCGGAGTTCAGACACCCACCCCGAACGTTCGGAAAGTTCAGCCGCAGCAGAGGCTTGGGGCGCTCCAGGGGTGCCCGTGGGGGCATGGCAGGCTGTTGGAGACACGGCAGCAACAGCAGCAGAGACTGGGAAGGCTTGGGGCTTAGCACCCCGGGTTGCCCGGGCAGGCGCTTAGTCCTTGGGGTGCCATAGCTGGCCGTCTGAGACCCAGTGGCAGCAGCAGCAGCAGAGGCTGGGAAGGCTTGGGGCTTGGTGGCTGGCCTGGCACCCCTACCTGGCCTGGCATTGCAGGCTGCCAGGCATCGGTGGAGCAGCGGCAGACATTGGATTGCCCGGTAGCAGAACCCATGGCACAGCAGAGGCAGCAGCGGCAGCAGCAGCAGCAGACATTGGATTGCTGGGGCACAGCAACCATGGCACAGCAGAGGCAGGAGAAGTGGACACTGGATTGCTGGGGCACAGAACCCATGGCACAGCAGAGGCAGCAGAGGCAGCAGCGGCAGCAGCAGAAGACATTGGATTGCTGGGGCACAGCAACCATGGCACAGCAGAGGCAGGAGAAGTGGACACTGGATTGCTGGGGCACAGAACCCATGGCACAGCAGAGGCAGCAGAAGCGGACATTGGATTGCTGGGGCACAGAACCCACGGCACAGCAGAGGTAGCGGCGGCAGCAGCAGGAGACAGGCAGCATGGCATGAGCAGCGGAAGGCAGGCTGAGGCAGGGTTCAAAGTTGGCAACCAGGGTGGGCAGACAGGCAGTATGCCATGAGAGGCAGTACGGAAGGCAGGCTGGGACCTTGGCAGGGCAATCAGATAGGCTGGTGAAGACTGTGCAGTGAGAGACAGCCAGTCAGATAGGTGGGCCAAGATCATCTAGCCAGAGGCCGGCTATCAGGCTTACAGCTTCCCAATGCCACCCGCCATCACGAGGTCAGTCAGATAGGCCGACCAAGGCCATCTAGTGAGAGAGAGAGAGAGAGGAGGCAGGGCGGGTGTTGGGCATTGGGAGGAAGGGACAGCACCTCAGCAGCAGCCGCCCAGATTAAGGAGGAGACCCGCCCCAAGACTGCCCCTGGCATTGGATGACATGTGCTACTGCACCATCAGTCCATGTCCAGGGGTAGCTCGGGGAATCCCAGAAGCAGAAGGTTCACCTTGATGAAAAGAAACTGCTCCACCAACTTGGCTCAGGCGGTGTGACAAGCAAATGTCCCCCACCATAGAGAACGCCCACTCGCTGGAGACACTCGGTGGGCAGCCCTTCTCAGTGGTCGGCGGCATGGGGTTTAGGCGCCTGATTGGCTTCCTGGCCCCTAAGTTTAAGCTGCCATCGTGCACCATCTTGAGTCGGCAGGTGGTGCCAGGCCTTAAAGGAGCGGGTGAGGGAGCAGCTGGCAGGGGCTGGGGGTGCCACCGTCCACTTCACCACTGACCTGTAGTCGAACAGAAACGCACAGCATGCCTACCTGGCAGTGACGGTGCACTGGTGGCAGGCCCCAGAGGCAGCATTTGGGTGTGGCAGGAGGGGTCCCAAAGCAGGGTATAGGTGGGCCGTGCTTCACACGGAAATCATAGACAGACCCCCACACTTCTCGGAACATTGAGGCAGCCCTGACCGCCATGGTGAGGGACTGGGTCACGCACCCCTTCACCAAGGGGTGTGTGGTAACTGGGGTGCGTGGTAAAGGACAACGCAGCCAACATATTGAGGGCAGTCCGCGAGGGGGTTTCACCAGCATCCCTTGCGCCGCACACACCCTTCACCTGGTGGTCAGGGATGCTCTGGGCTTGGGGGAGAAGGGGATTGGGGCGGGCACCCTTAGCTCCCTGAACAAGCAGGGGAGGAAGCTGGCCCGTTTCTTTAACCGACCAGCGACCTCCTCTGGGCGAAGCAGGCAGAGCAAGGCTCCCCAGTGCACCAGCTGGTGCAGGATGTGTCCACCAAGTGGAATTCCACGTTCCTGATGCTTGAGCGGCTTCTTGAGCCTTGCATCAGGTTCAACTGGTGACGGACAGTGGGGCACTTCCAGGGTACAATGGGGCGGAATGGGAGATCTTGGCTCACACTGTCTTTGTTCTCAGACCATTCCTGGCAGTGACGGAGACCATCAGCTCCTCCATGGCCAGGGCCCCTAGCCTTCCGCGCTTCCGCGAATCGCGTAATTTGCGCAGAATCCTGCCCTAGGCAGGATTCTCGCAGAAAATGGGGAAATCCCCGCGGGATTTCCCTTCCTTGGCGTCCAGCCAAT
>QEPC01007559.1:4019411-4048879 GCA_003113815.1 Sphenodon punctatus | reverse complement strand
GCGGTTTGATGAGCTCCTGTAGCGGGAGGAATATGTGTTGGCAGGCAACCATGCTGGACCCCAGGGTCAAGGGCAACGTGGCATGCCAGACAGTGCTCTATGGACACTGGAAGAGTGAGCTGGTGGAGAGGGTCCGGGAGGTAGAGAAGGAGGGCTCTGGAGAGTGCGCGGCAGCAGCAGCAGGATGCCCCTGGGAATGGTGGGAGTGGGAGCAGCCACCCCTTTCAGCCGACGGGGTCTATCCCTGCCCCCAGTCCTAGCAGTAGCAGCCCTATTGCTTCTGGATGTAGATAACATAGATAGACAGCCCTCCCTGCCAGTAATGTAGGCCCCAGAACCCTGATGGTGGGTCTTGGGGCTGAAGTGGCTGCTTCTTGATGTGGTGGAATGACAGCACCAGAACCGTGATGGTGGGTCCTGGGACAGGAGTGGCTGTTTCTTGATGCTGTGGAATGATGGCTCCCCTTGACTGTAACATAGGCCCCAGAACCATGGTGGTGGATCCTGGGGCTGGAGTGGCTGGCTGTTTCTTGATGTGGTGGAATGACAGCTCCCTGTGAGCAGAATGACAGCCCCAGAATCCTGATGGTGGGTCCTGGGACAGGAGTAGCAGCTTCTGGATGACGTGGATGGACAGCCCTTCCTGCCTATAACGTAGGCCCCAGAACCCTGATGGTGGGATCTGGGGCTGGAGTAGCTACTTCTTGATGCCGGGTATAACACCTAAATCTATCTAATCTAATTTAAATAAATGAAACTATGGAGGTAAATGTGTGGAAATGGGTAAAATAGGAGGATGGCAATGGATTGGGAGGAACACAAACTGCTGGGAGAGGGAGAGTTCTGAAAACGCCTGTTGACAGGATCAGTAACTAGCTCAAAACAAATTGGAAGGGGGGAGGGTAATTACTTTTGTTACTTGCATTGGCAGAGCAGCGGCACAGGCCTGGCCAGGGCTTGGTGGCTGGCACCCCTACTTGGCTGGGCATTGCAGGCTGGCATCGTACTCAACCGAGCTCAAGACGCTCTACTGCAAACTGGGCAAGCCTTCCCAGTGGTGAATCTCGTCGACACCCAGCCCCCACCCGCCGGTGCACTTGTCCGAGCTATGCCCGTCTACAAGAGTGAGGAGCAAATGGCTAACGTGTAGTACCAGCAGCAGCAGACGACATTGGATTGCCAGGGCACAGAGCCCATGGCACAGCAGAGACAGAAGTGGACATAGGATTGCCGGGGCACAGAACCCATGGCACAGCAGAGGCAGCATTGGCAGCCGCAGCAGACGTTGGATTGCCCGGTAGCAAAACCCATGGCACAGACAGCAGAGGCAGCAGCAGCAGTGGATTGCCCGGGTACAGTACCCATGGCACAGCAGAGGTAGCATTGGCGGCAGCAGCGGAAGACATTAGATTGCCCGGGCACAGTACCCGTGGCACAGCAGAGGCAGCATTGGCAGCAGCAGCAGACATTGGATTGACCGATAGCAGAACCCATGGCACAGACAGCAGGGGCGGCATTGGCAGCAGCAGCAGACATTTGATTGCCCGGACACAGTACCCGTGGCACAGCAGAGGCAGCATTGGCAGCAGCGGCAAACATTGGATTGCCTGGGCACAGAACCCATGGCACAGCAGAGGCAGCAGAAGCAGACATTGGATTGCCAGGGCAAAGAACCCATGGCACAGCAGAGACAGCATTGGCAGCAGCAGCAGACATTGGATTGCCCAGTCACAAAACCCATGGTACAGCAGAGGCAGCATTGGCAGCAGCAGCAGACATTGGATTGCCCTGTCACAAAACCCATGGCACAGCAGAGGCAGCAGAAGCGGACATTGGATTGCCAGGGCACAGAACTCGTGGAACAGCAGAGATGGCAGCAGCAGGAGTTGCCTGTGCACAGAACCCACAGAGCCAGGATGGTAGGATTTGCCAGGGAAGAGCTCCAATATAGCAGGAGACAGCAGCAGCAGGATTGCATGGACACATTTGGATTTGCCAGGGCAGAGTACTCATGGACCAGCAGACAGCAGCAGCGGGTTTACCAGGTCAGTGGGGCACATCACCCAGGGTTGTCAGGGCAGGCACCTTGGCATGAGAGGCAGGCAGGCTGGGGCAGGGCTTCAGCTTTGCCCACAGGATGGACAGACAGGCACTTTGGCATGAGCAGAAGGCAGACTGAGGCAGAGTTCAAGCTTGGCAACCAGAGCGGGCAGACAGACAGGCAGTGTGGCATGAGCATCGGAAGGCAGTCTGAGGCAGGCTTTGATCTTGGCAACCTGGGCGGGCAGACAGACAGGCAGTGTGGCATGAGCATCGGAAGGCAGTCTGAGGCAGGCTTTGATCTTGGCAACCTGGGCGGGTGGACAGACAGGCAGCATGGCATGAGCATCGGAAGGGAAGGCAGGCTGGGACCTTGGCAGGGTACTCAGATAGGCTGGTGAACACTGTGCAGAGAGAGAGCCAGTCAGATAGGTGCACCGAGATTGTCTAGCTAGAGGCCGGCTGGCAGGCTTACAGCTTCCCAATGCCACCCGGCATCATGAGGTCAGTCAGATAGGCCAGCCGAGGCTATCTAGTGAGAGAGAGAGGCAGGGCGGGCGCTGGGCATTGGGAGGGAGGGACAGCACCTCAGCAAGAGCAGCCCAGGTTGAGGAGGAGCCCCGTCCCAAGACTACCCCTGGCATGGGATGGTGTGTGCCACTGCACCATCAATCCATGTCCAGGGGCGCTCAGGGAATCGCAGCAGCAGAAGTTTCACCTTTATAAAAAGCAACTGCTCCACCAACTTGGCCCCCAGTATCAGGCAGTGCGGCGAGCAAATGTCCCCCACCATGGAGAACACCCGCTTGCTGGGGACACCCATTGATGGGCAGGACAACAGACCCTTGGCCACTTTGGACAGGGCCGGCCACACGTTGGCCTTGCCGGCCCAGTAGGCCAAGGGATCGCTGCTGGGATCGATGCACAGCTCCTCCTCCAGGTAGCTCTCCACTGCTGCTGAGGTGCTGTCGTACTCCCTCACATAGCTCTACTTGGGCACCACCTCCACTACTGCCCTCAGCCATGCTGCCTGCCCTGCTGCGCACAGACCCATGCTTGCCAGAGTTGCCTGCACATATGAACTGCTGCTGCTGGCAATAGGAGTGCTGCTGCTGTTCAGCCTGCTGCTGGTGCTGCTACTGCTAGGGCTAGGTAGGGATGGGTGAACAGAATGTGGTTCGGATGTTCAGTTCGAAACCTGAGTTCGGGTTTGATAGTTCGGTTCAGCCGAGTTCGGGTTGGCCGAATAGTCAAAAATAGTGCTATCGAAACTGAAACGAAACCGTAACCTAATTTTTGGCCCTGAAGAGACATTTTTCCTGCCCCCGAACACGACTAAACTGTTCGGTCATTCAAGAGTTCAGTTTGGACGTTCGGTTCAGACGTCCCAACAGACTGAGTTTGGTCTGAACTCCAAACCGCGTTCACCCATCCCTAGGGCTGGGGACAGAGATAGACCCCAACAGCTGAAAGGGGTGGCTGCTCCACTCCCACCATCCCCATGGGCGTCCTGCTGCTGCTGCCGTGCACTCTCCACAGCCCTCTCTGCCTGCTGGACCCTCCCCACCAGCTCACCCTTCCAATGGCCATAGAGCAGTGTCTGGCGTGCCACGCTGCTCTTGACCCTGGGTCCAGCATGGTTGCCAACACATATTCCTCCGGCTGCAGGAGCTCATCAATCCGCACCTTCAGCCATGCCTTCAGCTGTTGCACCAAGGTAACCGCCGCAGCCACCAGCTTCTTACCCTGAGGGACACAATCCCGCCCCTGGAGAATTTCCTGCAGTCTCTTGAGGAGACTCTTGACCAGAGGGGTCACCTGGCTGATGGTGGACGTGGAGGAGCCAATGGTCTCCATCATGGCCAGGAATGGTCTAAGCACAAAGACCGTGTGAGCCAGGATCTCCCATTCAGCCCCATTGTACCCTGGAGGTACCCTGCTGTCCGTCACCAGTTGAATCTGATGCAAGGCTTCGCCCGGAGGAGGTCGCTGCCCTCCACGCTCCGGTTAAAGAAATCGGCCAGCTTCCTCCCCCACTCGATCAGGGAGCTAAGGGTGCCTGCCCCAATCCCCTTCTCCCCCAAGCCTGTCTCTTATACACATCTAGATGTGTAGAGGTTGGGGCATCTAGCCAGTGCCTGCATTTTTACCTGTGAAATAAACTGGAGGTTCAAATCTGGGTGGATTAGCTGCTCCTTTTGAGTGATTTATACCTGCATTTAAGGGTGATATTGCTCAGATCTGCACCTAGCTAAAGAGTAGGCTACCCTTCTGAACAGCTAAATGTTTCTCAGGTGCAAGAAACTATCAGGTATGATATTTAAGCCAACCTCCAGAGTACAGCTTTTGATGGTGGCATTGAGGAGGGGGACATTTGTGTCAATAGTCAAATCATCCCCGGGAAGGTAATTATACTATCAATTCCACTTCAGACAGCTTTATTAGCATAGCAACGGCATTGAAAGCTTATTATTAGGGAGATAAGAGAAACTGACAGACGGAAAACCTACAAAAGTCATATTACACATGAAGGGCTTTGAATGCAATCCATTATTTTGGAGGTGAGCTGGATAATAAAGCGACTCCCCCACTACAGCAGATGCTACGCACCATCTTAAAATTAAAGTCATTGGCGTCTGGGTTCGAGAGACAGACTCCGCCATCAGATCGATAGCTATGCTGCAACACGGGTATGGAAACGAGCACAAACACCATGTGGAAAAGGAATGCTGTTCATACGCTGCACCATGATTAGTGATGTTTGGAAGAGCTTCAAACGCCAAGCATTCAAAAATCATAAGTCAACACCCCCCCCCCACTCCCTCCCTTTCCTTGGCTGAGTGGTAAAAGCACTCAACTTCTTTCCCTGGAGGATGCAGGTTCAAGTCCTGCTTGGTCTCCCACAAGATGGCTGCCTCCAATCCACCGGTTGTGAACAGGTACCTGATGAAGGGCATAGCTAAGCAGGAATGGGCCCTAGTGCGGAAGATGGACTGGGGCACTCCACTCCAGTGGGTCTATGTATTCTACATGGGTGTGGGCCCCAGTGCAACTGCGCCTATTATAGCAATGCCCCTGGGTCTGATCCATTGGGTTAGGGAAGTCAAAAGTGGTAGGACATGGTGCTGTCCTACTTGCTTGTGTATTGCAGGCTACAGAAACTGGTGTGCTTAAACTGCAGTTTTATGGGCAACATGGCTTGGGATTGACTTTGAATTTAAGGCTGATAGGCAATCCATGACTCGCAGGCCTCATGCAGCCCAAATTGACATGTTATCCCTCCCAATAGCCAGTGAGTGAGGAGTGAGTGGGAAGGGGTTGAAGCTGTATCGTAGGGCTTGGAAAATCAGTCCAAGCTCCACAAGCCAGAGAGGAGCCGAGTGTTCTCAGGATGGCAGAGGGAAGACTGGTGGGCAAACTGTGGCTTGGGAGCCACATGTGGGTCTTGGACAGTTTAGGGTTAAACCTGGGCTCTGTGCTGGGGTTCATCAAACCAGCCTTGGGAGCTGAATCTCAGCTGCTCCTCAGAATCTCAGCAGCCAGGACTACAGAGCATGAGCTTTGCCAGCCAATCACAAAGCAGGAGAGGGTTGCCTTGCACAAATGCACCTGTCTCTTGTGGTTCTTGATCACATGAAGATTTGGATTTTGATACACGGCAACTGGGCATGGGAATTTTGCCCATCCCTGATCGATGCCATGGGTCCAGCACCTGTCCTCAAGTGCAGGCCCTTATGTCCACTCCGTTCCCCTGAGTTCACCCTTTCAGAGCTTGAGGGCTGGGACTGGGCCGGATGCAGGAACTGGAAAGGGGCCAAAGAAAAACAGTTGCAGGGCACAATTGGCCACAGGCTGTAGATTTCCTGCTCTGCGGCAGCTTAACTATTACTACTATTGGGATGCAACAGAGAACACCAACCAGAAGCAGCAGAGCTGGCTGCTATCCCTACTGAACCAGGAAGCATAGAAAAGCGACCTGCGGTAGTATCAGTGTGAAGTAATCCCCTCATCCCTCCCCCCGCAACAGTCAGAATACTGAGCGATAATTACTGTGTGTGTGTGTTGGAATCATGCTGATGGAAAGTATCAGGAAGGACATTTCTAAAGGCATTTTGGCTTGTGACTGTAGTAACAGGGGTCTTGTAGCATTTGGGAGGTGTGAGGCCCAGATCTGTGACCCTACCGTTAGCTTAGATTGCACCCTGGTGCTTTAAAACCAGAAACATGTAGTCTCATGGATAAAGTGTTGGACTTGGAGCTGAGCGAAGCTTGAATCCCATCTTAGAAATAGACTTACTGGGTGGCCTTTGGCAAGTCACTCTCTCTCAGCCTTGGTTCCCCATCTATGAAATGGGAACAATAATCACCTTCATCACAGCGTGAACTAGATAAGGATTATAAAACATTTCGGACACTGAAAGTGCTATATATATACTGGGTTCTTTGTATATGAATTCTGTTTTTTGATGCTTTAGAGCACATTTGTGACTTGAGATTAGAAACTTGTTATCAAAACAGGAAACTGAGATTCTTCCTTATGCATATGACTCCAAGAGCTCAGGGTTTTAAGAAAAGCATCAACTAATGGGAGACTCCAGCTAAAATAGCAGGATTTCCCCCAAACTGGGCAATGGAGTTTTTACTTTTGAATCTGGACTCTGTTGAATTTGTTTACTGGGTTACTGCGTATGTCAGCGATGGCCAAACTGTGACTCGGGATTCACATGTGGTGGTTCTCAGGCAGTTCAAACACAGCTCTGCGTCAGGGCCTGTCCCCGACCTCACTGGTCCTATGTTTATTCCATTGTGCCCAAGTCTCAGCAGCTCAGCTTCATAGCATTGAGAGGAAGAGAGGGGGTGAGGCTCAACTTTGGAAATGCTTCAAATGGACACGTGAACATGCATGTGCTTGAGTACCTTGTGGCTGGGGTGGGCAGCCGTGATCAGATTATGCCCACGCTGCGTTCTCTGCATTGGCTACCTGTGGAGCGGTGGACTGAATTTACGACTGCACTGCTGGTTGTTAGGACCCTTAACAGAAGAGGCCTGGGCTATATTTGAGAATGGATCCTGAAAGCCTCGTACAGATGCCTCTCTGCATTTAGAAACCACCTGCTGGCTGGGATCCCACCATTGCACCTCAAGTTGGTGAGTGATCGGGCCTTTGCTGTAGCAGGTCCCTCAGTGTGGAACTCGCTCCCTCCAGCCGTTCGTCTCAGTTCCTCCCTCACCTTTAAAAAGCAATTTAAGACTTACTTGTTCTCCAGGTGCTAGTTTTGTGTGTTTTCCCCTCCCTCTTTAAATTGATTTTATTCTGGTTTATATTAAGCACGCCACGTGCCCATTTGGCGGGCAGTGGGGGAGGGAGGTACAGGGCTCTTGGGGTTGGGAACTCTTCCCATACCCTGTAGTATGTGCTATGGCTACAAACCTTCAGTTTGCACTACTGTCAATCTGGCCTCTTCCACAGCAAACATTTTAAAATGAAAGACAATATAGTAACCACCTTGGCAAGACAATCCTCCACCATTAAAGTCAGTGGGCACAGGGCCAGCCTTAGGGATGGCGGGGCTCAGGGCAGGGGAAAAATGTGGGGCCCTCTTTTGCCACTGGTGGCTTTGTTGCTGGTGGCTGGCAGGCCTAGGGACGCTCCCCGGCTCGATCTGGGGGGCGCTCCCCGGGCCTAGGCTCAGGGACAGGCGGAGGGGGCGCTCCCCTCCGCCTATCCATTTTTCGGAAGGGGACCCCTCCACATGTAAGGGGCAGAGCCCTTTCCCTCATCTGCCGCTGGTCTGGGTCCCGCGCCGGGCCCGCTTGCCTTGCTTCGGTCCCGACCCGACTCCGCATGCTCTCTCTCCCTGCACCAGCCTNGTTCTGAAAACGCCTGCTGACAGGATCAGTGGCTAGCTCAGAACGATATGGAAGGGGGGGAGGGCAATTACTTTTGTTACTTGCTGCGCCCGCCTTACCACGAGTCCCATTGGCTCTGAGAAGCCTGGCCCGTGGCCAATCACAGACTGCCAAGCCAGTGGCCTGAGGAAAAGAGGGATGGTGATTGGGCAGACTGGCTGCTAGTCCAAGCCTCTCTCCACCTCTGGGCCAGGAAGTCTGCTCCTCAGTCTCCCCCCACCCCCACTCCGGGGCCTGCCAGCCAGGTTTTCCCCACCTGAACTCATCCAAATGCGGCCGAAATGTTCGGGGGGTTCCGTGTTCGGTTCGGACATTCGGTTCGGACATCCGAACTGGCTGAGTTCGGGCCAAACCATGAACGTCCGAACTGCGTTCACACATCCCTAGTTCCCATCACTGCAGCCTGGAAATCAAAGTCCTATCTCTGAAAGAACAAAGGGAAGTGGTGTGATTTGTGCTATGTATAAATATGAACCTAAGAGAGACACATACTAAAAAGCAGAGGATGCCCTATGGGAACATGAGAGGTCGCCGTGTCAAGAAGACGTGTAAGAGCACAGAGAGCTCCAGACCAGCCACCAGGAATATCTCCTTCCGCACATTCAACACAATGGGGAGTAGGCAACAGGAAGAGCGGATCTATGGACACCAGTTCTAGCTGTATGCCATTTGACTTGCCAGTGGTGCTGCCGGAAGGAATGTCGATCAAGGATGGGGCCATGTTGAAAAGGGATGGGGCAAAAAAGGCTCTCCCACCCCCCGACATGGTCCTGCCCCCTGCAGATTGTTGTGACATTACATTCCAAAGGGGGCATGCCCACATCAGAAAGGGAGTCCCTTTGTTCTGCCCCTTTCCAAGATGACCGCATCCTTTATGAAGCATTGTGATGTCATGGCATGCTAATGAATCACTCCGAAGTGTCCCCTGCTCCCCCCTCCAGGGCCCATGTGAACTGTCCCCTCCTGCCATTCTATGTGCTCGGGGGACCTCAGCTGCCCATTTAGCACAAGTCTAGGGCCAGGCAAAGGGATCTATTGCGGATGAAGATGTGGCCCCCAGTATACAAAAATCACCTGAAATCTGAGGGTCCATTCTCACAAAATGGAGTCCTACACAGACAATCTGCTGGGTCACTTTACCCAGAGATAAAACTAGTCGTGAACATTCTGACCTGAGAGTTAATTACACCCACTCAATGACAGCAGATAGGCACAGGCTGTAATAATTCATATACAGAGAGGTAAAGTAGTACCCGCTTTGCCAAGACTTTGAGGGTCATTCCTTTGGTAAAGTTCAGGAGCAGTGAACACTTGTACTATGGCCCATGGGCCAAATCTAGCCTGCAACTGTGTTTTATTTGGTCCTTTTCCAATTCTTGGTTTTGGCCCATTGATCTAGTCTCTACCCTCAAGCACTGACAGAGTGAACTCCTGGGAAGGGAATGGAGATGAGGGCATCCACTCAGGGACAGGGGATGGAGCCATGGCAGAGATCCAAGATCCTTAGCAGATCCCTTAAGCAGTCCTGCCCCAACTTCTTTCTGTCCCGTGGTGCTTGTACTAATTTTCAAAGTGGCCTAACAGAGGGGTACTTTGCCTCCGGGTTAAGTTACACAAACTGTTTGTGTGGGTGGTCACATTGTCTCTGGGGCTAATTACCCCCTGCTCAGTCAATGCTAGTAGAGAAAGCTATTAATAGGAAAGGCACTCCTTTCTCTCCAGGGTGCCTCATTTCCTGGGAAAAGACCCTGTATGTTCAGGGCTTGCAAGTCCTGGGGAGGATCAGGTCCAGAATCCTTGATGCATTTCTATATTTTCACAAATATAGCTACCGCGTGGACCCAGAGCAGAGCTGTATTGACTAGCACACTAAAACCAGCTTTAGTTCCAGTATAAGCAGCATTGTGGAGCTTAATATTAAGTCAATGAAACTGTTTGGCTACAAAGGGGACCATCTCTCTCCTCCAGATGAAATTTTGGGTATCACTGTCTACTTACCTTTAGGCCTTTGCTTCTATGCCAGCTTTGGTTGATATTGGTCTGCAGGATCTAAAGTTATTAAGGGTTTGAACAGACACACATATGCTTGCAGAGAGAGAGAGAGAGAGAAAAATTGCATAAGTCAGGAGCAGGGAACCTTTTCCCTCCCAGGGGCCACTTTAAAAATTCATACAAGCTCCAAGGGCCACACACAAGTTGGAGGCAGGGGTGCTTAAACGGTGCACTCAGGAAGAAGTTCCAGCTCATGGATCTGTCCCCTAGCCTTGTGTGCATGGCCCTCATCTCTGCTCCCTTACCCAAGCTCAGTCTTTCAGTGCTTGGGGGTAGGAAATGGACCCAGAGGGCAGATCTCAGAAGTGAAAAGGGACCAAATAAAAACTAGCAGCAGGCCGCATTTGGCCCTGGGCCCAGCACACGGTCCACTTTTGACCTGCGACACCCCTCCAGCCAACCCTTGGAGGCTCCCCCCATCATAGACCTTCATTGCCTGCAGCCTTGTTTTCCAGTGGCTTGCAGGGAAGGGAGAATACTCGCTGATGGGTCCCATGCCTTTGTAGAGTGCTCCGGGCTGGGGCTCTGCCCCCACAGAGCATTTCCAAAATGTTCTGCAGGGGCCCAGGCTAGCACAGCCACACACCCCTCCATGGACGACCTGGCCCACTGAACCTAGAGGTGGATCAAATCCAGCCCATGGGGGAAAGGGTTCCCCACCCCTGACACAAGCCGCCTTCTTATTAAAAAAATGACTAATGATAAAATATTAAAAGGACACATTTTTCAGCCAGAAAGGAGGTTGGGGCATCTAGCCAGTGCCTGCATTTTTACCTGTGAAATAAACTGGAGGTTCAAATCTGGGTGGATTAGCTGCTCCTTTTGAGTGATTTATACCTGCATTTAAGGGTGATATTGCTCAGATCTGCACCTAGCTAAAGAGTAGGCTACCCTTCTGAACAGCTAAATGTTTCTCAGGTGCAAGAAACTATCAGGTATGATATTTAAGCCAACCTCCAGAGTACAGCTTTTGATGGTGGCATTGAGGAGGGGGACATTTGTGTCAATAGTCAAATCATCCCCGGGAAGGTAATTATACTATCAATTCCACTTCAGACAGCTTTATTAGCATAGCAACGGCATTGAAAGCTTATTATTAGGGAGATAAGAGAAACTGACAGACGGAAAACCTACAAAAGTCATATTACACATGAAGGGCTTTGAATGCAATCCATTATTTTGGAGGTGAGCTGGATAATAAAGCGACTCCCCCACTACAGCAGATGCTACGCACCATCTTAAAATTAAAGTCATTGGCGTCTGGGTTCGAGAGACAGACTCCGCCATCAGATCGATAGCTATGCTGCAACACGGGTATGGAAACGAGCACAAACACCATGTGGAAAAGGAATGCTGTTCATACGCTGCACCATGATTAGTGATGTTTGGAAGAGCTTCAAACGCCAAGCATTCAAAAATCATAAGTCAACACCCCCCCCCCACTCCCTCCCTTTCCTTGGCTGAGTGGTAAAAGCACTCAACTTCTTTCCCTGGAGGATGCAGGTTCAAGTCCTGCTTGGTCTCCCACAAGATGGCTGCCTCCAATCCACCGGTTGTGAACAGGTACCTGATGAAGGGCATAGCTAAGCAGGAATGGGCCCTAGTGCGGAAGATGGACTGGGGCACTCCACTCCAGTGGGTCTATGTATTCTACATGGGTGTGGGCCCCAGTGCAACTGCGCCTATTATAGCAATGCCCCTGGGTCTGATCCATTGGGTTAGGGAAGTCAAAAGTGGTAGGACATGGTGCTGTCCTACTTGCTTGTGTATTGCAGGCTACAGAAACTGGTGTGCTTAAACTGCAGTTTTATGGGCAACATGGCTTGGGATTGACTTTGAATTTAAGGCTGATAGGCAATCCATGACTCGCAGGCCTCATGCAGCCCAAATTGACATGTTATCCCTCCCAATAGCCAGTGAGTGAGGAGTGAGTGGGAAGGGGTTGAAGCTGTATCGTAGGGCTTGGAAAATCAGTCCAAGCTCCACAAGCCAGAGAGGAGCCGAGTGTTCTCAGGATGGCAGAGGGAAGACTGGTGGGCAAACTGTGGCTTGGGAGCCACATGTGGGTCTTGGACAGTTTAGGGTTAAACCTGGGCTCTGTGCTGGGGTTCATCAAACCAGCCTTGGGAGCTGAATCTCAGCTGCTCCTCAGAATCTCAGCAGCCAGGACTACAGAGCATGAGCTTTGCCAGCCAATCACAAAGCAGGAGAGGGTTGCCTTGCACAAATGCACCTGTCTCTTGTGGTTCTTGATCACATGAAGATTTGGATTTTGATACACGGCAACTGGGCATGGGAATTTTGCCCATCCCTGATCGATGCCATGGGTCCAGCACCTGTCCTCAAGTGCAGGCCCTTATGTCCACTCCGTTCCCCTGAGTTCACCCTTTCAGAGCTTGAGGGCTGGGACTGGGCCGGATGCAGGAACTGGAAAGGGGCCAAAGAAAAACAGTTGCAGGGCACAATTGGCCACAGGCTGTAGATTTCCTGCTCTGCGGCAGCTTAACTATTACTACTATTGGGATGCAACAGAGAACACCAACCAGAAGCAGCAGAGCTGGCTGCTATCCCTACTGAACCAGGAAGCATAGAAAAGCGACCTGCGGTAGTATCAGTGTGAAGTAATCCCCTCATCCCTCCCCCCGCAACAGTCAGAATACTGAGCGATAATTACTGTGTGTGTGTGTTGGAATCATGCTGATGGAAAGTATCAGGAAGGACATTTCTAAAGGCATTTTGGCTTGTGACTGTAGTAACAGGGGTCTTGTAGCATTTGGGAGGTGTGAGGCCCAGATCTGTGACCCTACCGTTAGCTTAGATTGCACCCTGGTGCTTTAAAACCAGAAACATGTAGTCTCATGGATAAAGTGTTGGACTTGGAGCTGAGCGAAGCTTGAATCCCATCTTAGAAATAGACTTACTGGGTGGCCTTTGGCAAGTCACTCTCTCTCAGCCTTGGTTCCCCATCTATGAAATGGGAACAATAATCACCTTCATCACAGCGTGAACTAGATAAGGATTATAAAACATTTCGGACACTGAAAGTGCTATATATATACTGGGTTCTTTGTATATGAATTCTGTTTTTTGATGCTTTAGAGCACATTTGTGACTTGAGATTAGAAACTTGTTATCAAAACAGGAAACTGAGATTCTTCCTTATGCATATGACTCCAAGAGCTCAGGGTTTTAAGAAAAGCATCAACTAATGGGAGACTCCAGCTAAAATAGCAGGATTTCCCCCAAACTGGGCAATGGAGTTTTTACTTTTGAATCTGGACTCTGTTGAATTTGTTTACTGGGTTACTGCGTATGTCAGCGATGGCCAAACTGTGACTCGGGATTCACATGTGGTGGTTCTCAGGCAGTTCAAACACAGCTCTGCGTCAGGGCCTGTCCCCGACCTCACTGGTCCTATGTTTATTCCATTGTGCCCAAGTCTCAGCAGCTCAGCTTCATAGCATTGAGAGGAAGAGAGGGGGTGAGGCTCAACTTTGGAAATGCTTCAAATGGACACGTGAACATGCATGTGCTTGAGTACCTTGTGGCTGGGGTGGGCAGCCGTGATCAGATTATGCCCACGCTGCGTTCTCTGCATTGGCTACCTGTGGAGCGGTGGACTGAATTTACGACTGCACTGCTGGTTGTTAGGACCCTTAACAGAAGAGGCCTGGGCTATATTTGAGAATGGATCCTGAAAGCCTCGTACAGATGCCTCTCTGCATTTAGAAACCACCTGCTGGCTGGGATCCCACCATTGCACCTCAAGTTGGTGAGTGATCGGGCCTTTGCTGTAGCAGGTCCCTCAGTGTGGAACTCGCTCCCTCCAGCCGTTCGTCTCAGTTCCTCCCTCACCTTTAAAAAGCAATTTAAGACTTACTTGTTCTCCAGGTGCTAGTTTTGTGTGTTTTCCCCTCCCTCTTTAAATTGATTTTATTCTGGTTTATATTAAGCACGCCACGTGCCCATTTGGCGGGCAGTGGGGGAGGGAGGTACAGGGCTCTTGGGGTTGGGAACTCTTCCCATACCCTGTAGTATGTGCTATGGCTACAAACCTTCAGTTTGCACTACTGTCAATCTGGCCTCTTCCACAGCAAACATTTTAAAATGAAAGACAATATAGTAACCACCTTGGCAAGACAATCCTCCACCATTAAAGTCAGTGGGCACAGGGCCAGCCTTAGGGATGGCGGGGCTCAGGGCAGGGGAAAAATGTGGGGCCCTCTTTTGCCACTGGTGGCTTTGTTGCTGGTGGCTGGCAGGCCTAGGGACGCTCCCCGGCTCGATCTGGGGGGCGCTCCCCGGGCCTAGGCTCAGGGACAGGCGGAGGGGGCGCTCCCCTCCGCCTATCCATTTTTCGGAAGGGGACCCCTCCACATGTAAGGGGCAGAGCCCTTTCCCTCATCTGCCGCTGGTCTGGGTCCCGCGCCGGGCCCGCTTGCCTTGCTTCGGTCCCGACCCGACTCCGCATGCTCTCTCTCCCTGCACCAGCCTNCGCTTCGGTCCCGACCCGACTCCGCATGCTCTCTCTCCCTGCACCAGCCTGCCAGGAAGTTGCATAAAGCAATTTCCTGTGATGGGAGGGGGGGTCATGAGGGAGGGAGGAGGAGCCAGCGGCGCTGCGGCTGAGCAGCCAGCTTGCGAATGCTGGGGCCAGTTCACGTGGACCCTGGAGGCTGGTTGGGAGGAGGAGCAAGCAGGCAGCATTCCCGGGTGGGTGGTGGCGGGGCCCTGGGGCAGCACTGCCATGCCCCCCGCCCCCCTCAAAAAAAGACAGGCCAAGGAGGAAGCCAGGACAGACAGCCAGTCAGGACGGCAGGGGCCCCACCGAGCTGCTGCCCCCTCCACCAAAAATATATATTTTCCTTTTTTAAAAACTGGTCCAATGCGAATGCGGGGCCCCCCAAGGGTGGGACCCAGGGCAGCTGCCCCTAGCCACCCTGCAGTAAGGTCAGCCCTGAGTGGACATTTTGTCATAGATTTGAATGGGTGAAAGACTGTGTCCTAAGCTACAACACTGGATGCCCAACGTGCCAGATCTCAAGGGATGTATTTCTTGGTAAATGAACGAGTCAAGAGAAGCTGTGGCCAGGCCACCAGCATCCCAATCCTTGTCCACAGTCCAATATCACAAGAGTAGGAAGAACAT
The DNA here is from genome assembly GCA_003113815.1 of Sphenodon punctatus. Lineage (NCBI taxonomy): Eukaryota > Metazoa > Chordata > Lepidosauria > Sphenodontia > Sphenodontidae > Sphenodon > Sphenodon punctatus. The sequence goes on along the minus strand of QEPC01007559.1, from coordinate 4,033,728 downwards.
ACTTTGCAGAGAGATACATCCGAGAAACAAGGCTATAATTACTGCAGACCTCAACGGAAAACAGACTCACATTCTTCTATGTAAAACAATGCATCTCATGGCGACAGAACATTGGGTTTTGGAAAGAATATTTAGTAGATTGAGATTACATCCATGGTTTCCAAGGAGGCAACAAGGGACATTTGTTAACACACACAGTAATGACTGACATTTCATCCTGTTTCATTAACAATGCACCCATTTTTGATGGGTGCGATGGAGGCATCACTTACCAGCAAGTTATGTGCTTTGCAAAGCTTCATTAAATTCTCAGTCGCCCTTTGCACAAATGGCTACATTTAGTTATGTGTTTGTGCTGAACGCAGGGGCAGGGGAGGGAGAGCAGCAGGGAAGGAAGCTGGAGCGAAAGCTATAACACTTGAATGGGATTAATTTTTCCTATGTGTATTTTTAGGATGTTTTTATAATAATGCTGTTGGAAGATCTTTTGAGGTATAACTCCATTTGGTTGGTTTTTATTATGAATGGCATGATCCGCCAAGCAGATAGCACTGGCACTTAGCACAGGCAGGAGTCCCATCCACTTCAATGAGACGCATGTTCAGGCTAAGTGCTAGTGCTCATGTTATCTGGTCAAAAGCGCACCCCCTAGATCCTAGATGGAATTTCTCTTTCTTTCAGAGCCTGCCTGCACCCCATGATTGGCAGTCCAGTCGGAGAGGTGGTAGTGCAGGTAAGACAATCAGTGCCCCTCCCATTCCCGGCTGGGATTGTTACTGGTAGAAAGAGCTTTTCTTCTCATGCCCCGACTCCTCTAAGGGAGGTCTTAGTCATGAACCCAAAGGGGGGCATTAGGAAAGTCATATCTCAGCCTCAGCTCCCCAGGAACTAATAATTACCTACCTCACAGGGTTGGTAAAACAGGACTAATAATTACCTACCTCACAGAGTTGTTGAAAGGGAGAACTAGATATGGATTGTAAAACACTTTGAACACTGAATGCGCTACATAAATGATAAATAATAATGTCTCTGAATGGGAAACAGAGGCAGGAAGCCCACGCTAAGTGGAGTCTGCTTGCGACAGATACACAGGAGGTTTCCATTTGGAGTCATGGTCAAGGGACCAGGAGTAGTTTCAAGACATCCTACTCAGCGGGCAAGGCTACTACAGAACAACATCCAAAAAAGTTTCATAAGTGACTAACTCCATCACAGAAGAAAAAATTCTACCCTGTTCCAAAGCCATATTGAGGAGAGCACAGCAGATACGCAAAATAAAGCACCTCAAAGAAGCAAGACAGGGACAGGTGACGCTATGCCTTGGCCCTTTTTACACAGGTGGCACCCACACACGAACACCCAGAAATCTGGGCGTTCATGCGTAGGTGAGACTCGTGTAAAATCCACGGCGGGTGGGTGTGTGGGTGCGCACTCCTGCGAACACACATCGCACACGCATGGAGCTACCCACTGCCACCCATCGCAACCAGCGAAAACGGCAATTTCTCCGTGCGTGTGCGATGGGCAGAGGTCAGTGTGCGCCCATCTACACCCTCCCCCAGCCCACCATACTGAGGAGAGCACGGCACATATGCAAAATAAAGCACCTCAAAAGAAGCAGGATAGGGACAGGTGATGCTACTCCTTGGGCACAGCACCAGCGCAAACACCAATCCCTCCCCCCACCCCCGTGCCGTGGCCCGTGTAAAAAGGGCCTAGTCATGCTTGGCTAGCCACTGGAGACAGTGTACTCTGAGTCACATCACGAGGCCTACAACACCACATGATTTCTAGGAAAATCCAACTCTTCTCTTTTGCAGACTGGTGTGGCATAAAAGGAATAATACGGAAATACCCCTAAGCATAATGATAGAGAAGGAGGAAATCTTGGGGATTATCTAGTCACAGTACGAATCCCTTCTCTAAAAGATGTTCCTCTAATCTATTTTTAAAGGCCTCCTTTCATGAAGCTTCTGTAACCTCCCTTGCCAAATTATTCCACTGCCTAACACAGGGGTGAGATCCTGGGGCAGAGGACAGGGACAGCTGAAGGAGGGGCCACTAGAACCCTCTGACAGGGACCCAAATTGACTGCATTGCTGCAATTTGCAGTGATCTTCGCAGAATCAGCCAATTCTCAAAGAATCCTCACAGAATCAGTCAATCCTGACCATGACCTGAGGGTAAAGAGGCCCCTGGGAGATGAATTGTGGGTGGGTGGGGTCTGAAGGCCCTATGGTTGCGTGAGGGAGGTGCTGAAATTCCAGAGGATTTAAGTTGTGTCAGATTAGCAAAGCTGTCATTCTATGTCAAACCTATTGCAAATTTGCTTCCCAGCATGCATAGTTATGCAAATCAAGTTAATTATGCAAATATTAATGCTTGCGGTGAATTTGCAGAATTTGGCTTCACTAGTTGCAGAATTTAAGATATTTTGGTGCAGTCAACTCGGGTCCCTGCCCTCTGAGGCCACAGAGTGGGGAGGTTGGGGCATCCAGGGATGGAAGTGGGGGCAGGGCATGCCAGGGCACAAGGGGACCAGAAAGTTCTGCCAGCAAAAGCCAGCAGTCCAGAAGTTTCACATCTCTGGCTTAACTGCTCTGATATCTGGAAAAAGTTTGTCTTAAATCTTTTCTCATTTAATTTAAACCCGTTCCCTCCTGTGTATCTCTTCAGTGAGTGACCAGAGTGAACAACCGGGCACCAATTTGTTTAGCACAGCCCTTGACGTATTTGAAAGCTGTAATTCCGTCTCCCCACTCCCTTAGCCATAGAACTTAGGCTAAGCAGTCACAGTTCTTCGAATCTCTTCCTCAGAGGTCTTTTCCATCCATCACTGTGTATCTTTTCCAGTAATATTTATTTATTTATATGGGTTGTTACTTGCAAAACGAGAACATGATCAAAAGAAGTGGCCAACAGAAATAATCCCTCAATGATCCAGACTGAACTAGGGGGCCCTTAAGTTCTCCCAGAAGGAGAAAAAGAAGGTAGATTACTGCTATGCAGCACAATTCAATTAGCATTTTAACCAAAGGACTGTCCACTCAGCAGAGGTTAATTAGAGCCCTGACCTGTGTTGAGAAATGGCAAAGTGATAGATGGGAAAGAGACACACCGAGTCCTACTAATGATTTAGGAGAAAAGGTGCCTCTGGGAGGCAGGTAAACTTCATCCAAAACTTACTTTAAAGCAGTGGTTCTGGGAATGAATAGTGGTGAATATTGTAGACGGATATTGCATCGTCCAACGCAAACCAGATTTGCTAAAATTGATATTAACCACTATTCAGGTCCATCTTTGCAGGATATCCATTTTTGGTTTCCGGATCCTTTTTTGGTTATTCATGTGTTCAGATTTTCAGATATTCAATTATTTGGATTTTTTTTGTTATTCATTTGTTCAGATATTCAATTATTTGGTTACATCATTTTGGCTATTTGCATATGCGCAGTAACCCAAAAATGAAGTAACCAAATCAATGAATAGCCCAATATCTAACCAAACAAATAACCCCCCCACCCCCAAAACACCCGAGTACCAAACAGCCAAAAACGGCTTTGCAAATATCCACTTTGCTTACCGATGTTGTTCAGATATTCAGCAGGCTATCCAAAAACACAATATCGGTGCCTACAAAATCCAATATTCACTTCAGCTCTGTTACAAGGTCATGGTACATGCTTTGCAGATGGCTCATGGAACTAATCCAGCTTACAAGTCACTGGGGAAGGAAGGGGTTTGGTTGATTTGCTTTACCACACCAACGGCAGGTCCAGCAAAATTAGCTTCAAACCTCTCCATCACCATGACTGTCTCTGAAACAGGGGTGGGAAAAGAGAGCAGAGGGGAGACTGTAATGCAGATTGCCAAGCTGCAGAGAAAATACATCCTGCACACACACACACACACACACACACACACACACACACATTATGGCCTGGCTACCCTCTCCTTCAGACAGCTGAAGTGCCAGAAGGGACTAACAGATATTATCTGCATTTTCATGCAGCCCTTCGAACACCCAAACAACTTCCATGACTGAAATGGGTACTGGCATATCTCTTTTTGGGGGTATTCCATTTATTGTGAGCAGGAGAGATTGTTTTTCCATTTTTCAGTTTGGTTATTTCAGTTGTTCCGTCATTTCAGTAATGTCATTTTCAGCCATTGCATTGATATTCCTGAAATGATGTAAACAAAATACAAAAGTGACCCCCAAACCTGAAACAGAATCACAAAAATCAGATACCCAACAGAGCATAAGCAGATGTCAAGTTATTACGCAAACCACCATTTTTGGTTCGCACAGGCAGAGGGCATATTTGATGGGCTTACTTGTTTTTTTCAGGCAATTATTTCAGCTCAACTAGGAACCTACAAACCCCATTTAGAAATGGCGGGCTGGCTTTGGAGGCATTGTTTTCCAGAACATAAAGGCCCCTTCTGCACGGCTGTTTCCTTAGGTAGGCAATGCTCCCATAATAGCATTTGACATAAACTACCGATCACCCTGGTGGCCTGGACAAATTCCATCTACCATTTAGCAAGAACTAACGGACAATTAATGCTAACATTCACAGATATACGCTGAAAGGCTGCAAGAACACGCTGTACTTCGAGGGCTGCTGTGTTTGCCCGCAAAGAGCCAATCCATGATCTTCGTGCAATTAACCAGCTGATAGAACCCAGAGTCAGGATTACATAGACAATGTGGGTATTTTATATGGGTTCACAGCACTAATCGAGGGAGGGAAATAGAATTTTTCTCTACTAGTAATGGACTCAGTAACTCCCTTCTAGCTGGAAAGGGCTAGTATTAGCAAATAGTACTTCTAGAGAATCTTTTAACTCAAAGGACTTCCTAAACTGTTGACATTTTCAGATGTTTTCACTGATGTTGCATGCTTCTGTTTAGGGGTATACCGCCAAGCACAATTAAGGTTAAGGGGTTAAGGATCCTCTGCCCCCAGTTCTTTAGCAATTTTGAAAATTAGTAAACCGGCTTCAAGCAGAGCACCCAAAAACTGAAGCACAAAAATATATTGCTTTGTACACGATAAGGATATTGTTTATCAGCCGCTGAAAGACAGAGTAGCAGATAGTCAATACAGTACTGGGATAGTCATTCTCTCTCAAATACGAGAACTAGCGGACACGTCATGAAAATCACTGGCAGTATATTTGACAGACAGAAAAGAAAGCACTTTTCACTCAATGTACAATTAATATGTGGAACTCGCTACCAAAGAATATCGTGAAGGCCAATAACATAATTGGGCTCAAACAGGGAATGGATAGTTCTTAAAGGATAGGTCCTTAAATGACTATTAGTCAAGTTAGGCAACGGATGAGACCTCTGACTGTCTGGGGCCGAGAATGAATAGGAGGAAATGGATCAGCCCATTATCACACTGTTTCACACTTCTCTGTAGTAACTGAAGGTGGCCACTATCAGAAATAAGATGCCAGGCTAGATGGCCCATTGGTGTGACCCAATATGGCCCTTCTTATCACGATATACAAAAGGGTTTTTTTGGCGGGCAGGAAGGAAACTTTTGGCTGGTACATGCTAGTGGCTTGTACAATGGGGATCTTGAGTATTTTGAATGAAAAAGTAGGATCTCTGTTTTTAAGATCTGGCCCAAACCATCCACACATGGTGAATTCCATAAAAAGGAATTATCTACTCTAGAACGATACGGTGGAGTCAGTTGTGCCAGGATTTGAACCCAAGGCTCATCTATTTCAAAAGGTCCTGCTTAGACTTGATGCCCCACCCCTCAGTCATATTTCTAGCTGCAGGGACCAATGCTGCCCGCTGTGAGTAGCAATGAGCTTACGCAGGGCAGAGGCCCTCAAGGAATTCTGAGGATTAACAATGTCCGGCTGGTCCAAACAGTTTCGGAATCCCTGGTTTAATTCATAACACTATGTTGGGATTCACTGCCTCAGACTATCCACTCCTGCACAGCAGAGGCAGGGAACCGTTTCCATCTCACAGGTCTCTCTAGTCTAGTGGCTTAGGGCATATTTTGCGTGAAATCGTGATGCGCTGGATTAAAGCACCAAACTTGGTACAGTTAATGTCGACATCCTATACAAACATTTCATATGGTGGTGCCCGACCTGAGTGAACTACTTTTCAAAAAATCCAAGGTTACACTGTATGTCGAAACTTAATATTGTGCAAGATGAGAAGTATGGTAAATGTCCTATTTTCTTTTCTTTGCAGGTGGCAGATAAATGAATGCAGTCTCTTCTACACGGCATAATAGATTGTGAAAGATGCATTATTTGTGGTATGAGTAGTGGGGATTTGAAGTGTCCAGCAGATAGACCTAATGAGGAAGCACTGAAATACAACAATGATTTCCTAAGAAACGTGAAGGGATTCCAGGAACTTGATGCACTGCCCGTTGATTTGGACTTCAGTGGATGTGAAAGTGCTATTGAATTTCTGAAAAACCGTGCTCAGAGGCACACAGCGTGCTGGCTAAAGTTTGCTATCTCTAAACTTGAACAAGCAAGACAGCAACAAAACAAGTGGAAAAGTGAAGCTGATGGGGGGGTGAGGGGAAACAAAAGTCCAAACGTCTATCAAGCGGACCCTCTGCCACAAATACGCCCAATAAATAATGTATCTCCCACAAATATGCCCAATAACAATAAATAATGTATCTCCTGTATGGACGGTCAAGGAGTGCTGCATAATTGCTCAACATTGACGCTAGACAAGTCTCTGAGGGAGGTGGCTACTCAGTTACAAGATACAGATCTGTATCTCACCGGGTTGCCGGTGGAGATTTAGTAGCAATTAAAGCTAAATATCATAATAGATGTTTGACAGCGCACAAGAATCATTACAGAAGTATGGAGAGAAAGAGACTGGTCGTGCCATCTGATAATTACAAGAAAATTGTAGAATCCCATGTTTGTAGAACTAGTTTCCTATATCAAAAGCAGTACTGAAGAGGGCACCTACATATTCAAATTTTCTGACCTACATGCACTGTACGAAGAGTGACTTAGCATTTGGGGATTTGTAAAGATGATCAACAAGTCCAGGCTCAAGAGAAGGCTCCTGGAACACTTTATGGCTGACTGTCAGGAGCAGTTTGATGGAAAGAACAGACTCCTGGTTTTCAATGAGGGGGTGCAGCGACTTTTGAAGAAAGCCGTGGAATCACATGACTTTGAGCAAGAAGCTCTCTCCATGGCCCGCGTTTCAAAGGTTGTGAGAAAAGAAATGTCTGATGAAGATTTTCTTCCATTCTCTGGCACCTTTGCTTCAGACTGTGAAGAGCACTCAGTGCCAACCAGTCTCAAATCTTTACTGTCAATGCTGCTCTATGGTCTCAGCATCAAGGATCAGACCATGACAAATTCTCAAGCCTACCTGACCAAATGCCAGTTGATCCTATTCAACTACAAAGAGAAGACTTCCAGTACAGCTAAGATGCACCACACAAAGGTCACTTTCAGACCTTTCTCCCCTCCCACGTGCATATTTTGGCTGCGGGAGGGAATGCGCACGCCCGGATATGTGCCGGGGTTCAGCTGGTCTGAAAGCCCCACCCCCAAGCACACAGCTTTGCCAGCACAAACACGCAGCGATACAGAGCAGGAAATCCTGCTCTGTATCTCTGCATGTTTGTGCCAGCAAAGCTGGGGGGGGGGGGGCGGCTTTCAGACCGGCCAAACCCTGCGCATATCCTGGCATGCGCATTCCCTCCCGCAGTCAAAATGCATATGCAAATGCATATGCACGGGAGGAAGGTCTGAAAGTGGCCAAAGTCTCACGAACCTCTGCTTCCCCTATATATAGTTCTAAATGTACATACCCTCACACAAAGCAAGAAAACAGTGACCCAGCTTTATGAGCTTGGTATCAGTGTCAGTTCTGAACGTGTTTTAGAAGTAGAGGACTGTCTCACAACAGCTGCCTGCCAACGTTACACAGAAAATAATTTGGTCTGTCCTGCTCAACTTCGAAGCGGACTCTTCACAGTTGATGGACTTGACAACATTGACCACAACCCCTCTTCAACCACTGCTCAAGGGGCCTTCCATGGGACCAGCATCAGTGTTTTCCAGTTCCCAAATGCTTCCAATTCTGGTATTTGCAGGGCACTGATCACTGTTCCACCTGTTGCATGCACCACTGAACCATCCCTACCGTACAGCTACCGTATTGTCCCAGCTGTGTCATGCAACTTTGACAATGTGACAGCATCAGAGGTGGTGGTGCATGAAATCAGAGGTGGTTTGGAAATGGCCAAGAAAGTAGTAGTAAGATGAATCCAAGAGAGCATTCCTCTCTTTCCAAAGGAAAGCTTGAGAAGAGAGATTATGTCGCCTAGGGTGCTCATCATGCATCTCGTCAACTGAAAGTAACAGTCAAAGCTAGTATAACTTCTCTTTTGCCTCTTTTTGAGGAGAAGGCGGCAACTGTTGTCATGGTCAAACATGGAGTAGCCATTATAAGAGGCATAACTGAAAAGTGCAATCCCAGGCAGATACCCGTGATAGCGGTCAATCAGCCACTCTTCGCCTTGGCGAAATATGCCCAGTGGCACTGGCCAGATACGTTTGGTGAGGATTCCTATGTTGTTATGCTCGGTGGCCTCCATATCAAAATAGCTCTGTGGAGAATGGTTAGTGACCTGCTACAAGATTCTGGGTGGACAACAGGTCTGACTGAGGTCGGCGTTGAATCATCAGGAACTGTTGACTCCTCCATCATGGCATTACATGTAACTAAAACAAGACATGCCCACCAAGTGACTGCTCTGACACTCGCCAAGCTGCAGCAAGATGCGTGGCAAGCGTTATATGGTCCAAACAACGAAGAAACCTTTGAGAAATGGAAGAAAGAGATAGTAAAAAAAAAAGCCCCATGTTCGAGTACTGAGATCTTATCCTTCACTTAGAACTCCTGGTTCTGATTTTCGTTCATTCTCACTGTGAACGTAACTTCTCACTGTACATTCAAGTAATGAAGACACTTCCCCCTGGTTTTTCATCCTATACCACACCAATTACACCCACTGGCTTCCCGTGCATATCAGGGATATGAAGGTTATTCCTGAAAGCATCAAGGAGGAGTTCTAGAGATGTTGGGCCTTCCCTAAGACCAAAGAAGTGTTCTATGCTAGGCCTTTGCAGCAGGCACAGGAACAAAACATCAAGATCATAAAGGACTTGGGCGGTACAGTGGAACTAACAGAGAACCCTGCGGCATTGAAAAGGTGGATGGTGTCTGGTCTGAGTTCGAGAATCACTCAGAACTTGATGACAGTGATTCCAATAGTCATGAACAAGGTCTAGCAACCCAAGAGACTTTCAAGATGCAAGCCAACAATTTATTGGATCTGATGTCCTCAATGGACAACCCATTCCTGGAGTCTCATGAACTTTGTTAGCTTTATCAACGCAGTCATAAGTGTGGCAAGAGCACTACACAACATGGAAACACTGGGGAAGGACAAGTACACAAGGTATGTAAAGGGATGTTCTTGTGGATAGGACTGTGTCCAGCTACAATCCGATCAAGAAGAATCAGCTGCCACTCTTCAAGCGACCACATCCTCAAACAAAATCCAAGACAAAAAAGCAGATGGATGATCTCAAAAGCAACTATGGGCTCTTCAGCCAGCTCTTCTTAGCTTGTCAGGTTTGCCAAAGCGACTTGGGTGAGTTTTCTTCCCATGAAAACCATCCATGGCCTCCATCTTTGTCTCAAGATGGCAAACTCCAGCTGCCCAGCTGTAAATCTGAGTTACTATGCTACTTCAGGCCAAATATGGACCAAGATGTTCCTCACTTCGATGAAAAAGTATTTGATGAGGCAGCCGTTGTACATGGGCTGCCAAAAGCAAAGCATCTACTTTTGGAGACTACAGTGTTTTGGTCTTCTTGCCATGGATCAAGAGGCAACTTCAGAACCGCACAAGACTCAATGTGGTTTGGGACATATACAAGACAGGGAATCTAAAGGAAGCCATTCGAGAGAAAAGAGGGAAGGAAGCAAGGAGGAAGGTGTCATGTCAGACAAAGCTCCCCATAAACTTCACTTCGTTCCTACGGGATTCCAAGAATAAGGAAGAACTCTTTGCTATTCTGAGGATGTGGCTGCCTGTGACTACACCAAGCTGACAAAGAAGTATATATCACCTGTGGCCAATCTGTTGTGTCAAAAGGCAGCAGTGACCTGATGCCAGCCACTGACCATGAGGAAGCAGACACAAGAGTTTGTCTTCATGTCCTGGATGCTGCACAAAATGGTGCAACTAATATTATGGTTGGCATAGTGGACATGGATGTCTTGATGATCCTGGTGGGCATCTTCTTCGAGCTGATAACTCACCATCCCACTATCCAGCTATGGGTGGCATTTGGTAAAGGGAAACACTTCAGGCATTATCATATCAACTCCATCTGCCAAGAGATCAGCAAAGATAAGTCACGAGCACTTCCCCTTTTCCATGCTTTCACAGGGTCTGACACTATGTCACAGTTTGACGGGAAGGGGAAGATATCAACGTGGAATACGTAGAAAGCATACCCTCCAGCGACCAAAGCTTTCCTCTTCCCTATGCAACATCCCTTCAAGCCACTGGAAGTCAAAGCAGAGGCATTTGCTTTGATAGAATGATTCACATGCGTCCTGTATGATAGTACAACAACACTTGACAGCGTGAACGACCTGAGACAGGAGCTCTTCTGCCAAGGAAAATGAGCAAGGATGATGCAAAACCTACCACCAATGCAGGATGCCCTTATCCAGCACACCAATCCAGGCATCTGTCAAGCCAGCATCTGGTTAACGAGCTTCATATCACAGCAGAATGTCCCAAGTCCAGAAACCTTAGCCTGGACAAAAACCGAGGACACTTGGCAGCCATGGTGGATGACGATACCAAAAGCAACAAAAACCTGCAGGGAACTAATCAAGTGCGGCCGTAAGGCTGAGCCTTTGTGCTCGAGGAAGTGAACACTCAACTTGAATGCACAGCTCTTTGACACTGCAGTGGAAACTGTGACCTTTGAATATGATGAGCATTTGACTTGTCTTTGAAAAATAATAATAATAATAATAATAAATTAAAACTGAACAGAAACTAAAAAACTGATGTCCTGATATGTAAATTCACACCTCTCCGTACTTATTGTCACCTGTGCGTCAGTCATCTTGAATTGTGATGGAATCTATTATTCTAACCTTTTTGAATTAGTCGTTTATAGATTCTTTCTCCCCCAAAACATATATATTGCCACTATTCCAGCCCAAATACTTAGCAAACATATAGGCATTTGTATATTTGGCAGCCACTGCAGACGCCATCTTGGATTTTATGGGAAGGTGGTCGACCAGGTCGGGCACCGCCCCAGAATATGTTTATATATGATGTGCACAGTAACTGTGCAAAGTTTCACACTTTAATTCGATGTGTCACAATTATTCACCTAAGCCACTACACTACTCTGAAAATTAGTACAAGCTCCATGGGCCAGACAGGAGTCGGGGCGCTTACATAGCATGGAGGGACTGATCATATGATAGGGAAAACCGAGAATGGGGGGGAAGGAACTGAAGGGTAGAGATCATGGATCTCTGCCATGGATCCATCCCAAGTGTATGCGCTCTTCTCCCTTCCTCCTGAGCATGCTCCAGGAACTGGCTCAAGAAGTTGGAAGGGGCAAAATAAAAGCCAGCTTTGGGTTGGCTTTGGCTCGTGGGTCAGTGGTTCCTTCCCCCCTGTTCCTGCACAGTGTCTGTTCTGCAACACCCTATGCCAACTTCCCTGCCGTAGGATCAATCCCTTCATGTCGCATTGACTTCAATCCAGCTGTCTTTATAACCGAATCTAACCATTTCTTTTTACGAGTCTGTTTCCGATTGGCTCTCTTCTTTACAATCTATCCAGAACAAAGGTCAGAAAACATGCAGCAATCTGGCATCCTTTCCATTTGCTATAATGAATCAGACTATAGTTCACTCACTGCTCCTCAATACAGAAAGCTGATGTGCTGTAGAGTTGAAAAAAAGAAAACTGAAAAAATAAAATAAGGGGGAGAGGAGTATTTTGCCTTATCAGAATGCAGTCACCCAGTTGAAGACTCCAGGAACACACTCCTCCTTTTGCATGAAAGGGGATGCTCAAGATGGCACATATTCAGAGCGCTGATTAATTCATCTTTTTTTTTTCCCCCATCAAGGAAAATCTGTGTGCATGAAGGACGAGATTTAAATTGCTGATCAACAGCATCACATTTGTTGTGAAATGTTTGGAAACAAGCTGATCGACTGAATTTCAGCTTCTCGTACCTAGGGTGACATCTGCTTCTGCCATGAAAGGAAACCCGCAGAATATTTTCTTTCTGGTGCCCATTTTTTAAATATAGATACATGGTTGAAAAACACCGTGGAAACGGAGTCAGAAAATAAGTTCCTGCCCTTTTTTTCTCTCTCTTTATTTAAAGACTGTATTTATGTCCCTGCTTTATGAGTCATGTTCTTCAGGATCCCCTTCCTCTCCCTATAAGTTAAGCACATGCACCTGCAACATCTCAAATTGTTGAATGTATCCCTGTCTTTCCCTCCCTTGTCCAGCCTAGATTGTAAGGCCCTTGGGGCAGGGGCCTGTCTCTAAGCACAACTGTTCAGTGCTGGGCATATTGTTAGAGCTTTATAAACAATAAATAGTAATAATGTATATGCATAGGGCTTATCTTCCAGAGACATACTATGTTGGTTGCTGAGAACTCAGATGCTCAGGGTAACTTTACCCATTGCTAATTCATCCCAGGACCCAGGGTAGCCGAGTGGTCACACTGCTCTACAGTACTAGGGTAGCACAAGCACTTATTCCTGGGGTAAATTACCCCACTTTGAATCAGGGGTAGCTGACAAATCGCCCATGGTAAGTGGTTCATGGTGTGAGGGAAAGAGGAATTTCCCCAAGTGAAGTGTCTGTGATGGCTCTCGTACAGGATGTCTTGTCTTCACACGGACAGCTGCCCTGCCTCTGCCTCGCCTCACCTCTGTATGGGCCGTCTGCAGGATGTGCACTACTTCTCCTACAAAGAGCACAGATGTGGCCATGGTCAGCTAAGCAAATGAGTGCAGGGTTTGTGATGCACAGGGAGAACAAGCCACCGCATCCTAATGGTTCGGGCAGAATGCACCCCAGAGACATGGAGCATCTTGAAAGAGACTTCCTGCCTGAGACAGTACTGCTGCTCCTGCAGTGGATTAGCTCTCTGCTGCCGCCTGCAGGAAACCATGGCTTGGAAGCTACACGTAGATCTCGTACAGTTCACAGTTAGCGCTCAGCCATGGCTGGTCCTGGGGCCCTCATTGCCTTAATGGTACCGTGTCTTACTTTACTGCATTCAAGTCTCAGCATCCAAAATCCCAGCTGCTCCACAGAATTTCAGCAGCCAGAACTTCAGAGCCGCAGCTCCGCCAGCCCGGAGAGGCTAGTGCCCACTCTACCAGCATTACTCCGGTGAAACTGCACTGGTGTCAATTAGGAATGGGCATTACGGCTTCAGATTAATCCATAACTGTCCAAAAATGGCAGTTACAGATTAAATCTGCAAACGCTGCACCTATTATGGATTCAGATTAAGGATCTGTATTAAAAATAATTAAAATACTTTAAAAACTCATTGCGCTTGCGCAAAATGGCTGCCACGCCGCCCTTAACGAAAATGGCGGCAACAGTATAGCCACCATTTAGTTATAAAAACAATGACCCAGTGGCCATTTTGTGCATCTGCAATGAATGTTTTATACAGGTATTTGTTAATACAAATCCGTAATACGAATCCATAAAAACAAAAGTAAAAAAAATAAAAGAAAATATTCAAATCCGGAACAGATCAGAATCTTGGAAATCCATCCCAAGTCCTATCCCTAAAGTCAATGAGAAGAGAATCAATCCGAGCTCTTCCAAGCTTGGTATTAAGTATACTTGGGTATGAGAGTAAAGGGAGGGGAGAAGATTCAGAAGATTCAGATTTCATACTTGGGTATTTATTTATTTATTTATTTTCCAGATTTGTACCCCGCCCCTCCTGCAACGCAGCTCGGGGCGGCTTCCAACAATAAAAACAATCACATATACTAAAATTCATTTTAAAAACAATCAAATATTAAATATAAAATATAAAAAAAAAACCGGGCTAGACATATAAAATAAATAAATGGGTGGGGGACTAAAATCCTCCCTCCCCTCCCTTCCTCCCAAAGGCCTGGGCAAACAGCCAGGTCTTACAGTTCCGCCGAAATGTTAAAAGGCTTGGG
>QEPC01007559.1:3991810-4018507 GCA_003113815.1 Sphenodon punctatus | reverse complement strand
CCAGACCCCCCAGGTCACGCAGCCGTCTCAACAGCAGCCCATGGTCCACGGTGTCAAAAGCGGCCGAGAGATCTAGCAGGATGAGAAATGTCGAACATCCTGCGTCCATCTCCCGGCGGAGGTCGTCTACCAAGGCCACCATGAATGTATGAAAGTAAAGGGAGGGAAGAAGATTCAGAACAACCACCAAGGTGGTTTTGTTGCCTTGATCTTCAGTTTGGTGCTTCCTCTCCTTAGTTATAAAAGAAAGCAATGGAATCTAGGGCACCTCAATGCTACGTTACCTATCAACAGAAATATTTTTTTTTTAAAAAAAATCAGATTGATCCAAAGAACTGGGAAACTGGATCGATCAGGGTGTGGGGAGGAAAAGGGGAGAGGTGTTTGTCACTACAGTCTACGTTCAGTATAGCAATCCCTCTGGGACTGGAGAAAAGTTTATTCTCTCAGAGTACTCGCTGCAATAGGGTTTGGCAAAAGTCAGTTGACAAATCGTTCTTGACGTTGGGATTGCTATAAGCAGGGGTCCATTATAGTAAGGTTTGACTCCAGTTACACAGCCTCTCTGTTCTCAGCCACCAATTCAAACCCAGCTGAATCAACAAAGACCAAAATTCCTATTAATAAATAATAAATAATAATAATAATAATAATAATAGTTTTTTTAGTGCCAGCAATGTGTCTGGCACTGATCAATCATTTAATCAGACATAGGTCCCTGCCCTGGGGGGCAGGGGGGCTAACAATCGAGGATGGAGAAGGGAGGGGAGACAAGGGAGAGAGGGACAAATTCATGAAGTTGAGAAGCTGCAGGTCACACGTACTTAGCTTAGTTCCAGGGGAGAAGGGAGCCCTGAATGATAGGAGAGTAGAAGGAGCATGAGTCAGCAGTTTGTGCTAGGAAAAGCCTGATGGAAAAGATAGGTTTTTTGGAAGGATTTGAAGATTGGGAGGGAGCAGAGTGTATGTATTCAGGGAGAGACTTCCATGGATAGAGGGCAGCATCGGAGAAGAGACAAAGGTGATTTAGGGAGCAAAGACTCTGGAGTGGGCGGCTGCTACCATCCAATTGCTACCCAGTGGTTGAGACAAGAGGAGCTCTCTCAGTCTTTGCGCACTTCTTAGGGAACAGGTGTCCATGTGACAAAAGCCACATGATCAATCTTTGTAGGGAGTGTTGGGAGACGCGACAAGGACTGGGGTGTGTGAATACCACACGATGGCTTTGTCTCTTGTGCAATAAGTCAGGTGTGATGAGCCTTTTTTGTCTGTAGGCCTAGCAGAAGGGGAGGGAGGGGGAAGGGAGTTCCCCATCAGTTGCTTATCCAGTCCACCCAGCAAAACAGCCACTCAGTCTAGCAAATAATGCTCATTTATTTACAATGTCTCCATACAATTGTAGCCAGTCAGTTGCTTTGAGGCCCCTTTCAGGGATGGTGAGCCTTTCCCTAGGCTCTTAACCATGGCTCTCAGCTGGCCTGCCGTGTCTCACTGGATACCACCCCCCTGCATCCCCAGGGCTTCAGCACCCTGGCCAGCTCCAAGGAGAGCCCAGCCTCAGACCCTTCCAGCTCGCTGGTCAGACACAGACTGCCAAAGTTCCAGTCTCTTGCTGCTCTTATAGTGAAAAAAGGGGGCAGGACCAAAGCACAGGCAAGGCCCTCTTAAAGGAACCAGCACCTGTCCATCACAGGGCCACACTGGGTATTTTACACTGGGTGTGGGTTAGTATGCCACACCCAAAAAAAAGAATAAGTAGTGTGGGCAAGGTTTTTCTCTATGCCTTCAAAATTTCTGGAAATTTTACATGCTTAGGACCAAGCCAAAGAATTTAATTAGCAACGCCTCTCTTCTCTGAGGAAATTTTTCCTAGCTGCCCCAATTAAGAATGAATCTGAGAAAGGCTATATTCCTAGACAGTGTCACTGTACAGATGGCAAGGTAATGTACTGACGGGTGTGATGCTAACGAAGCTCCTGTGGCAGATGCCAGAGCTGGGTGTTCTCTAGATTTTAGTTGCTGGGAAGTATGAAGTCTCATGTGGTCTACAGTACACAGAAGGGATGGCTAATTTATCCACCTTTGAGACAGCCAAAATGAGGTTGAATCAACAGCCATAATGTACGCACCTGTAAATACTAAGCTGGCATTTTCCAGTTCTTCTTGCGGAACCTTGAAACTGAAGGACTCGTTATAGAAGGGATCTATCGTGCCTTTCATGCAAGACGTCTTCTTGGTTTTGGCCAATTTTAATCCATGAACCAGCTGAACTTTCACAAAGGGATCTGGCAGAAAGATGAAACAATTCCAGCTTTGAGATTTGTATTAAAAAACAAACAAACAAAAACCTAGAGAGGATTTGCGCAGTTCAAAGCTGAATTGCATGATTCAAGGAAATCGCATTTAGGAATGGCCAAGCTGCTAGCCATGTCGAGTCATCAGAGAAGCTACAGAGATGTTGGGCTCTCAGCAAGCAGACTTCAAAGCGCTC
The DNA here is from genome assembly GCA_003113815.1 of Sphenodon punctatus. NCBI lineage: Eukaryota > Metazoa > Chordata > Lepidosauria > Sphenodontia > Sphenodontidae > Sphenodon > Sphenodon punctatus. The sequence goes on along the minus strand of QEPC01007559.1, from coordinate 4,016,016 downwards.
CCTGTTCGAGCACCATTAACGTTGGCCTTGATGGTGGTCATATGCATAGCTCTCAGCAGCAGCAATACTTGGAAGAGGGAGGCAGGAGACTCTATCATCCAAGCCATGGAGAATAATTAGCGCCTGCCAGAATAATGAAATAGGCTTTCCCACACTCAGAAAGAGTCAGTGATGGGTGAGTGGGCACTGTCAGGAACAACACAGCAGAACAAACTTTGCCAAATTAATCTGCCTCTAAACAGAACTGCTTGCAAGGGCATGTTGCAGACAAGAGGAGAACCAGTCAGAAGCAGGGCAGGAATTTCAAAGCTCCTGAATCCCACTACTGTGCTCAGACCTGCAGCAGGCTTCTTTCTCAATTTTGAGGACAAGGGATGAGAAAAGTCTCTCTCCCAGGGACCACTTTGAAAATCAGCACAAGCTCAGAGGGCTGCATAGAAGTGAAGGCAGAGGTGCTTAAGGAACGCACATAGGAAGAAGAGGGTCTAGATCATGAATCTGTCCCTTTTCCTTGTGTGCATGCCCTCATCTCTGCTTCCTTCCCCGGAGATCAGGCTTTCAGTGCTTGGGCGTAGAAACAAGATCCACGAACTGGAAAGGGGTCAAATAAAAACTAACCATGGGCCACATTTGGCCCCTCAGTCTGAGGCTCCCCCACCACAGTTTAGAATATACTCAATCCACACTAGGGGTGAGATTTTCAAAGCTGCCTAGGGAATTTACCTAGGCCACGATTCACAAACTGGAGGAGTCCCACTGAAGCCTACTCCAGAGCAAGTGGTCTGTGAATCGTGGTCCTAGTCCCTATTCATTTTAACAGGAACAGGGCATCAAAATCCCTTAGATGGCTTGTCCGTCTCAGCCCTAAGACAAACAGAGCAATTTGAAAGTATGTACAAATATGTGCCCCAGGAAACTAAGAAACGCATTGCCTTTTACCTGAACCTTGGCTCATATCTGTCTGCAGAAGCTGTTTCGCTCGAATAATGTCTACGTTCAGCCTTCCTGCGCTGGGTAGATAGTTCAGCAATACTAGCAGCTCCCCCAACTCGACCTCGTTCTATAGTGGGGGGAAAAAATAAAGAGAAAAATTAAAACTGCAAACTCGCATCCAAAGGCTGGAACATACAAAATAAAAAGGCCTCCTATAGCTCATTAGTTGTTAATGGGTGAAAAATAGCTGGAGCAGTGTTCTCGCTCATCATCTTCAAGGGTCATAAGCTCCATTCCAGACTGCAAGCCCTGGGGGCAGGGGGTCTGTCTCTAATCACAGTTGTTCAGTGCCAGACACACCATACTAGCACTATGGAACGAACGGGCCCCAATCCTAAACCCGCACGCATGGTCGTGCACATTGCATGCATGCTGCAATCCCTCCGCACAAGTTGCGAGCGGTTTGCATGTGGGTTGCAAGTATGTGACACACTCACCTTTTTTGTGCAGCGCACTGGGTTAAGGATGCGGTTGTATAACAACAAGCATTTCCTTGCACTGAAAGATGAGAATGCTGCTCCCTGCTAGTAGTTTGTGTTCCATCACATTGTCCTGGACTCTATTGTTTGTTTATTTGAACTTATATCCCGCCCTACCCCAAGGGCTCAAGGCAGGTTACCAAACATAATCTAAACTCAGTATAGCTAACCCCTCCCCCACAAAACATCACACACACACACACCCTGACGCCTATCCTCTGCCTACCAAATGCCAGGCCAAATAGGAAGGTCTAACACTGTCTCCAGAAGATGCTCAGCCTTGGGTTTTGGCAGATTTCCAAGCAAAGGGGAAATCCCAGAGCTGTGGGGTAGCCACCAGGAAAGCCTCATTGAAGGCCTTGGCTGTACCCATTTGGCGCCATCATTAAATTAGCAGGAAGCTGTTCTTGGCCGACCCTAGGGATTGTGACGGAACACAGGGACGAAGGGGGTCTTTTAGGTAGGTTGGGCCCAGGCAGTTTAGGGCTTTGTAGGTCAAAGCCAGGACCTTGAGTTGTGCTGGGAAAACCATTAGAAGCCGGTGCAGAGTACAACGCCCAGGTGTAGTATGCTCCTGGTGTCTGAACTTTGGCAGGCAGCCACATTCTGCACCAGCTGCGGCTTCTATGAACGACGGGTAGTTTAAAGCCTCCTGTCATTCCCCTGCAGTGAGTTACTGGGATAGAACATGCAAGGAGAAGATGGAGCAAAATTGGAAAATTTTCCTTTCATTGTGTTTGAAGTCAGCAATGCATTTTGAATGGAAGTAATCTAACATGACCAGTCATGGGTCACTACCCCCAAAGCACGGACCCACTTGTATATGCAAAAAAGTTATTCACAGAATTGCTACTGCCCATCATGGACAATTCTGGTACAGTGAGGAATCCCATTTTCAAAAGTGATTTAGAACACGTGCAGGAAGTTCTCTTCCATCTCACACTTTGTACGGGGTCTGTGCTTAGGTCCATGTCTCAGTTTCCTCCCAAACACGCATCCGTCTCTCAAGCTATGCTCACATGAACAGGCTAATTTCCGCCCCACCCCCACCCCCCTCCCCAGGGTACGTAACTTCAGTTCTAACAATCCACTTTGCAAGCATTCATGCTTTGTAGACTAATTACCCAGGGAGAGGTTACCCAGGGAGCTAATGATTGTGTGAATAATTTGGCATTAGCTGTTCAAGCATCTTAACACACTTTAATTAACCTCTGCATTTCTTTTTAAAACAAATGGGGTGAAAACAGACATGCATGTAACTCGGCTTTAACATTTCTTATGCATGTCGCAGGGCTGTATTGGTGTCCTGTGCAGCCCTGCAACATGCATAAGAAATGTTAAAGTGGAGTTAAGGTGCACGTCTGTTTTCACCCAGGGATTGAGTCTTAGAATGACATTCACACATGAGGCTACTCTCGTTGAGGATGCTGTGCTACTGCACAAACCCAGCCACGAGGTGTGTTCTCGTGATCAGCTCTTCCAAGTTATGAAGCTCAGAAAACACTCTTAACACATTTTTAACTTCCCTGATGTTCTCATGGTCAGGGTGATTTAATTTGGGGATTTATGCTACTCACCAGCATGGTTCAATCATGGTAGTTATTCCAGAATACAGACTGCAGAAGTTCATGAGAACACATCTTAAGTGGCAACTTGCCCTAGAACTCTACACACTGGGGAGATAACCTCCTGGCAAGACCCAAACTGGGGGGCAAGCAGGCTCGGAAAGGAAGCAGGGGCATGGAATCCAAAATCCACATAATGCAACAGCTTTCACAAGGGTTTCCCTGAAATGATCCCCTTACTCTGCATCCCAGCAGATGGTCACATAGGAGTATTCTGCTGCAGCACGTACTAACCATGCACCACAGCACTCTCATTTTTATTCCCATAGCGGCCTTTATTTTCATGTAAAGATGGAAACAGCCACTCCTGTTCCACTTCCCAGCTCCACCTTTGTGGAATTCACGCTATAAATCCAATCTGACGTACCAGCGAAACCTCATTGCACAGAGAAAATTCTCTCTGGCCTTGCAGGCATTGTGCCCTGGAGATCGAACACCAAAAGCTTACCTCAGTCTGCTGGGACTTGGCCCTACTGACAGAGCAAAACACTAAGCATGCTGCTGGGCTTACTTTCAGCACAGTGTTGGGAAAAACATTATGATGGAGAGGTTTAAAACAATTAGTGGAAGTACACCGTCTTGACACGCTAGTAAAACCGGAGAAAGATGCTCATGAATTCTCATGGGTTCAGAGCTGTTCTCCACCCCCACCCCGCAATCAGGCTGCTGTTGCCTTCCAACCTGTTCTGGTCCTGGCCCAAGATAGTTCCCACACACTCACTCCCATAGAAAACCCTTTGGCGGTGTCCCTCCCCACTGCTGACTGCAGACACACACCAGCCACCGGGAACTGTGTTCATTGTGAGATCACCAGCATCTGATCAAATCACCCTTCTTCTTCCCCCAGCTCTTCTGCATACTTGCAGACTTTTGACTGGAAGATGTCAGCAGAATCCAGGAAGTGGGTGGACATCAGGGAACAGGTCTTGGAGGAGGGTCAGTCATTATTGGGTCTGGGCAAAGACAAAGAGTCAGGACAGGAGCAGGGCTAAGTCAAATTAAGGCAGGGGAACAGGAGACCAAGGCTGGGAGCTAGAACCAGGGCAAGGCTGGAAGTCAGGAACAGGAAGTAGTGTTGTTCCACTCAGCTTCCTGTAGCTGCTGGACATCCTTATATGCTGGGAAGGGAAAAATCAGGAAGTGAGAGGTTGCAGCAAGGCTGGATTCAGAGAGCCAACTGAGTGCAATTCCCAAGCTAAGCCAAGGACAGGTGGTGGCGCTGTTGAGCCAACTACCCCAGAGATGCCAGTTCAAGACCTGGTACCTGGGAGAAAGCTTCTCCACGATGCTTGTTAGACAAATGATCTACAGCACTAAATTTTATTAATACTTAGCATCTTTCTGTAGAATATCAGTCACACTTAAACCACCACCGAACATCTTTGCGTGTGGAACACCTAAAACAATGACTGTACCGTCCTGTGCTCCGAACCCTTTAGGTAATATTGTGACAACCTTAAGGGCACGGGTGGGGAACCTGTGGCCCGTGGCTGGTTTTTATTTCACCCTTTTTCAACTCCTGGATCTGGCCCGCGGATCCAGTCTCCTACTGTCACTCACTCAAAGAGTGAGCTCAGAGGAGCATAAGTGCCACATTGGGTCAGATCAATGGTTCACCAAGTTCATCATCCTGTCTCCAATAGTGACCACCCTCGGCTGTTTCAGAGAAGTACCCAACAGGTCATAATGGAGTGATCTATTCCCTGCTGTTCACTCCCAGCTCCCAAGAGTATGCAGCATGCACCCAGGGATAGGGGATGGATCCATGATCTAGATTCATGATCTGATCCTACAGACCTTTGCCTTCCTTCCCTCATTCTGAGCATTCCCGCACTCCTATCCAGATCACAGAGCTTTTACTAATTTTCTGCACATCACGCTGTCCGTTGTAGATTGCTGCCAGAGAGAGTCACAAAAAGGCTCTCAAGACCAAAGATCTCCCATGCTTAGCTTCTTCCATCATAAAACAGGGTCAAACTGCTGCTGCCCATGACAAAGCCTGCCTGATTGGTGCATCTGCTCTGTAAAGCTAGGGATGGGGCTATCGGCGAATTATCAATTACCGGTTTTATCGGTATCGGATTCATCTGATATCGGATTTATCGGTATCGGTATATTGGTTTTTTAACATTGTCGATTTTTTCGGATCTTTAACATTGCGGCCATTTTTAAAATGGCCGCAATGTTAAAAATAAAAAAAATCAGCAATGTTAAAAAACCAATATACTGATACAGATATTATCAGTATTATTGGATTAATCCGATATCGCCAATTATCGGCATTATTGGACTAATCCAATACCAATAGTCTCATCCCTATCTAAAGCAGTCAATCGCAGGACTTGGCAGATAGAGTGCAAGTCAGATTTCCAAACTGTAGGCCCGGATCCAAAGTGGACGGTCAAGTCATCTACAGGTGGGATTACAGTCCTATTCACCTTGGTTACTGTCTGGGGTTGTGGAATTATATTTAACTCTCAAAACGGAGTTATACAGGCAAAAAGAGTTGGGAACCCTCAGTTTAAGAGTTCGCCATGCTAGGATTCAAGAGATACCCAATCGCATCTTACCCACGAATTTGCACACAAACTGAATTTTCACACATCCCTATTAAAACCGTCATGGCGTTATTAACTGTTTGTCATGTGTCTGGTCTTTTATTTTTCAGCTGCATTCATTACGTTGTTTGTTTATGGCACTGTCCATATGTTCAAGCTTTTGCAGATTCTGCCACATTTAAATGCAGACTGAGAAACTCTGAAATATACCAATATCTTCTCCTCCTCTTTCCTGTTGTAGCAAACAATGAGCAGAACACTGCCAAGCATATCTAAATTGTAAATATCAAGAAGGTCGTACATGCAAGCGGCAGGGAACAGATTCTAAGACCCTGTATAGGAACAGGGTTCTTTCTTTCATTGCCTTTGCAGGGAAGCGACATACAATTCAGGATGGGTTCGATAGGACATTGGGGGGGGGGGGGAGCAATAGTCTCGGCTGAATTCTTGTCAAGTACAGAGTCAAGTGTACTTTCCAGAATGACAAGTAGCATTTTTAGAAAGATGCTGAATCGCTTGCCATACAAATGACTCAGTGACTTGAAAAGGTATTTAGCTTCGGCAGTGAACTGTATCTCAGCTTATGCACATATTTTCCTAGCTCCATTATAGGAATCTGGAGATGGGATAATCCAGTCCTGCCACAATGCAGAGAGATGGAACAGGGGGATCTATTAGCAACTTCTCCCAGCCAAACCACAGATGTGCTCCCTTTGAATCCATACAAAATCATGCATTTCTCTCCTGTTGCATTCAACGTCTGCTGCGCTGTTGATTAATAAGGTTTTATCTGGTGAGCTATAGTTACTTTGTTTTGCTCTATGGTCCAGTCTCTACCATTCACAAAATTGTCAATAGCTCCACATGGGAGCTAATTAAAAACCAAGCTAATACTTGTATCAGTTGGTCTAGAGAAGCCAAGGCAGGCATTAGACCTTCTCAAGGTTTAGTTCCCTGCACTCCTTTCTGCATTGTAATGGGAGTTCTAACTGCTCAAAACCCAATATCTGATAGTCTTATTCACCGTCCAACATTCTAGAGGGATTTTTGACTGCAAGGCCAGATCCAGTCAAGGGCAAACTCTGCAGCTGCACAGGTCCCATGTGTTATAGGTGACCCCAATACATGTGGTCCATGAATAAACTTGAAATGACAACATGAACGCGAGAATCACTGGCATACAATAAAGTTCACAGAGCCTCAAATGTAGAGTCAGTGTGGTGTAGTGGTTAAGAGGGCAGTACTTGGACCAGGAGATAGGGGAAGGCCCTGGTTCAAGTCTTGCTTCAGTCATGAACTCACTGGATGACCTTGGGCCAGTCAAAGTGCTCAGCCTAACCTACCTCACAGGGCTGTTGTGAGGTTGTTGAGTCAGTTAGTTGTTAACGTTACAGTTATAAATTAAAAAATTGTAAGCCAGGATAGGGTAGGATAAATAAAAATAGTTCAAGAGTGGACCCCCAACACATGGAGGCCATGAGTAAACTAGAAATAACATCTTCATAATGTTTGGGTCTGCAGTGCCCCACCCACTCAAGCTTTGCACGGGGCCCCTCAACTTCCCTGGGTCTGGCACCATACGTGACAGAGTCCCTACTGAGCAGAATGAGTGCCTTTTAAAAGCTGCCATCCACGAACAATTTAGTTCAAAGTAGTCTCATTAATTTTAGCGGTGAGACCAAGCTATCTGCAGAAGACAAGGTCATACAGGAGAGCAGAAGCAGTCGGAGGACATTGGGAGAGGTTCCACAGACTGGCTCCGATTCAGTGAGCTCGGAAGGAATCAGAAGACAGAAATTCAGAACAAGCAAATCTTGACATGAACGTTTGGAGGGAAATTCTGCTTGCTCATAACAATCTGTTAAAAGCTGGGACAGGGAGAATGGTCTACCTAAAATACAACATGGGTCCTTGCCAGTCAACATTGCATAGTCCTGCTTTATTTTATACATACACAAGGCAGTAGCTAGATTGGAATGGGCTCTGGGGCAAAAAATGGAATGAGGGTTTGGGAAAGTTTTGCAAGAGCTGTTGCTCCCTAGAATTGCCACCAATTCCTTTCCTAATTAATAGCAATAATTAATTAGATGTTTCTTGCGATGCAACTACATCCTTATAATTTACCTGGCTGAAATCAGCTCCATTGGATTCTGTGCCCATCCCCCTCCAGTTGCATGGGACGCAGCTGCACCAAAGTGTGTGGGCCCCACCTGCACCTATTATTGTGTATGTAACTCAAATGCTGAACAAGGAGCAAAACTTCTTAAACATTAGTTCCTGCACGATTTTCTGCACTGAAAGTCATTCATTCCGATGACGTTCAAAAGAGCAGCTTCTCTCTGTTAAGAGTGCGGAGGGTGAGGCCTGTTCAGGCAAGATGGGAAAGTGCAATGTTGAGGTCCCTTAACCTTCCCAGGTATTTGTAGGATTAAGGGAAGAGGGAAGTTCCTACATACAATATCCATAGTTGTTTTATTTGAAAACTGAAACCCCCTGACTCAGGCATGAGCTTCCCCACCCCTGGTGTAGATCACAGAGAATCAGGGATGCAAGGTTCCTATACATTCCCCTAGGCTGCTTAATGAGTTTTGGGAGGGTTTGGGAAAGTTTTGCAAGAGCTGTAGCTCCCCTAGAATTGCCACCAATTCCTTTCCTAATTAATAGTGATAATTAATTAGATGTTTCTTGCGATGCAATTACATCCTTATAATTTACCTGGCTGAAATCAGCTCCATTGGATTCTGTGCTATCGACTAGCTTTATCCGATACAGGCCACATCGCTCACTAGTACAGCTGGTCTTGTTCTCAGTTCAGCATCGCAACACCACAGAATCCCAAAGGGTACAGATTTGGGGCCTAGGATATTTGTCGTATCAATATTTCACCACTTAGGCACCATCAACTACGGGGGAAATTTTAGTTCCCACTATTCTGCCTTGGTGACACAGCAGCTTGCATTTTGATCGATCCTATCTGACCCTGGGAAAGCAATTTCCTCTTTGATTAGATGCTTAAGTGACACTGAAGCTCAGCTGCTTGACATCTTCCTGAGTTGCCATTATTGATTCACCCTCTGCAATGGGTGTATTATGAAGCCAGTTGCTCTGGTTTATAACTTTGGGTTTGTCTTTCCAGGCAGAAATGGCCTTAACGAACATTTGGATTCAATCCCAGGAAATGCCATTCTTGGTTTGTGATTCCTAGAAAGTAGCAAGGCTATTTCTGGGGGGAGCTTTCTTTAATTGATGCCATTTGCACAACTCATTTGGATCAGTGCAGTCTATTGCTTAAAGGCCTTCTGCATCTCCTCCAGCTGAACGGCTCCCTTGACCCAGAAACGCAGAGCCTATTTCAGCTGCATGGAGAGCTATACAGGGCTCCTAATGAAACTTCAAATTGATTTTCCCCTTCAAGGTTATCATGGCACTACCCCTTGACGTATTTGAAAACCTGGCTTTCTGGACTCAGTTTCTGGAGGTTTTCTATTAATTCCCCAAGGCATTTGTAAGCAATTTGGTCTCACGACGCACTGCAGTCATGGATCCAAGACTTGCCTCATCAGCCCCCAAATAAGACGCCACAGAATTAGGACCAAAACAAGCAATCGCAAGGAATGCCGTTTCCGCTGGAAACAGGTCATTCGCCTCCATTCGCGTGACAAAGTAACTTATTGGCTTTTTTGTTATTTTTCCACTATTTCCCAGCATTTCACTATTTCAGTATATTGCAACTGTTTGTTAAATCGAACACCCCAGTGAGAGGGGGGTCTCTCACTGTCCTTTCCCTATCTGCGGGACCACCTCATCCCCTGGATTCTCGATCGACCCCTGTGGTTGGCCAGGGGCTCCCATCTTAAAGTTCCCTGTCCCATTTTAAGGATCTTCTCCCAGGCCTCCTCGTGACCTGGAAGCAATTCCTTACCGTTCCCCATCTCCAATCTTCCATGGAAGGCTCTGGCTAGGCTCCTAGCTGACCTACACAGTCCTACTCTGATTAGGGTGTTTTTACATGTGACCAACCCCATAGCTAAGGGGTGGGTAGCAACACATGTGGACTCCTATAGCTGTGACTTCACAGCAATACCAAACATGTGAGCATACCCATGGACCTGTTGACAGCTTCTTCCTGGGGAAGAGTTGACTCATGACAGCTGTTCAATTGGGAGACAGGAAATCCCCTGCTGATGGGATTCCCCCATCCCACATTGACCAGCTGTCAGGCAGAGAGCCCAGCCCATGGTGAGTCACTTAAAGCAGCGGTGGGAAATCTCACATGGCTCATAGTTAGTTTTTATTTGGCCCCTCCTGGATCAGGCCCCTGGATCCAGTTCCTTCCCCCACACATGAAAGATGGAGCTCGGGGTAAGGGAGCAGAGATGAGGGCAGGCATACAAGGATGGAGCATATATCCATGGCACAGATCTACGATCACCAAAGACTTGGTGAAACTGACTAGCCTCTCCCTTTCCCTGGTCAAGCCTCAATTCACAAAGCTTCGACTCAGCATGGGCTGGGCTTCCTCCCCCGTCCCTGCCGAACAGCTGATAAATAGGAGGGATGGGTTCCCGGCTTGTCAGCTGTCAGGAGGAAAGCAGAGACCCCAGCCCACAGGGCTGAGAGGCTGGATCAGAGGAATGGGAAGCCCAGTCAATATCACTATGGAAGGGTGCCTGTCGGTGGCTCCCCACCCTATGAATGAGTCTACAACAGGCATTGCTCCCAGAGCAGGATGGTGTTTGCATGAATACAGGCAACACAAAACAGGAGCTTAAGGAAGAAAACAAGTGGCTGTAGGCAATTACACACATTAGGGCAAACAGGCTTCAAGAGAAGGTGCATCTGTAGCAATCCAGGTCACTCTACTGCTACAGCGTCTAACATAACTAACGCCTATGTTTTATCCATAATGCATCCAAGGGAGTTTACGCTTAGCACAGCTAAAGCAGAGTTGTATTTCTACTAACTTTGCCATATGACCTTGGTTAAGGCACCGACCTCTCCTCCAGAGTTGAGGAGAGGCTAAACTTCCTGAACTTTAACGAGCACTAGGGCTTCCTTCGTTCACACGAGAGTCTCCTCCCACCTGCACTCTCCACTGCAGGAGAGTTCGCATTCGCCTGTTTTAGCTGTCCTCATCTTCCCTGCCCCCCGCACATTTCGGCCACTAATATGTATCCCATTATGCTGCAGTTTGTTTTTCTCATCAACAGTGCATTGTCCCAACCAGGCAAGCAGTGGGAGATTCATCCTCCATGGGGGGAAATTACCTCTACCCCCTCCTGCAGCAATTAAGGCAGACAGACAGGTGGATTAACCCCTTCACATGTTACAAGGAACGTACGTAATGGATTCAGAACAACTGTTATACCTTGCTTTCCAGTTTTACTTTTTGGGACCTAATGCACGTTACACCTGGCGTATTCTGTGACCTATGCCTTTCACACATACAAAAAATAAAGCAAGAGGAAGAATTTTTCACGTACTATGCATCGGATGTGAATGCACCCTAGGATAGCCTCAGTTGGAAGGAGCTAGTGAAGGAACAGTATCACTTAAGTGTCACTTCACTAGGAATTTTAACTGTTCAAATCCCATTTCAGCAAATGGGACTCAGAATCTGATTAACCTCAGGCTGCACACTGAGCATTCATCCTAGATGGAGCTGAATCCAAACTAAAGGACTGTTGTGTTGGGGTTTTCCATAACACACACACACACACACACACACAGCTGAGATCACACATTCGAGCGCTGTCCTGCCTCCCCCTCCTTTGCAGGGAGAGGTCATTCACCTGCCAGAGTCCATCATGCTAGAACAAACCTTCAGATCCACAAGACACACTGAGCTACTTTCCCTTACACATCCCCAATGCTCATGGTCTCCAGGAAGCTGGCCACCCACAATGCATCCCAGGAGTTAAAGAAAGGGGGAGTAAACTATCCTCTCTGTAAGAGTTTAGGGTGAAGGGCATGGAGTCAGGATCAGAGCCAGACTGTTCTGATTTTTCAGACGTTCTGATTTTTGCGATTTTTTTAAAAAAACGAATGTTTCATGCATGTCTGAACACATAAATTCGATTAAATGCGGTCAATATCGCACTAAAGAAATCCGACTTTCAAAGCTACTCAAACCTACCTTTTTGCTGTCCGTTTTCAATAAATCCGCACTTAACAGCAGTGTGAAAGCAACATCGTACTGGTTTTAACTGGTGTGAAATCTTTTCTGATGTGAATGCAACCGTGCTTCCAAGTGCGCTGTTTTACTCCTGCCCCTACCGGAAGCAGTGAGACCAGCTGGAGCCCTGTAGTTGCCTCGTTGGGTGCAGGCTGCAGCCAGCTTCTCCCCCAAAAAGTTCTTCCCCTCCATGCGTCCCTTTCAATCATCTGCCTCTGCCGTAGTGCTGCAGCAGTAGCAGCAGCGGGATACCGGAAAGAAACCAGGGAGAGAAGCAGCGCGCCTCACTATGCGAGGGGCTTCTTTCCAGCAGCCTCAGGCTCTCCCTTTTTACTCCCTGATCCCCCCCCCCGCCCCCCAGTCTAGAAGTCCCGTGCAGGAAAGCAGGGGGCACCCCCTCCGATCGGACTGCGAGATAAAGCAGAAGGTTGCTACCTTGCAAGCAACGTTCTTTGAGTTGGCTCCGAACATTCTCATAACTGGGTTGTGCATGTTCACCCTATTCAAATAATAGACCACATGATGGTCTCAGCTTCTCTAGTATAAAAAGCACTCTACCCTTCAGAATGACCATTCCTTCCAACCCTTTCTAAACATACAAGGAAAAAAAATCCATGTTGGCTGGAAGGTTGTGTGTTGTGAGAATGTTTAGAGCCATCTCAAAGAATGTTGTTTACAAAGTAGCAACCTTCTGGCTCCCCACAGGCCACTTCCTGTAATTGAACCGTACTGAGCAGCCGGGTAAGCTCGCACTACAAGAAGGTCTGAATGCATTATTTCGCTGTACTTAAAATCGGTATGGCATGCATGTGAATGCAACAGGACTTGTTAACAGCGAACTATTGAGAACCAGTTTTTAAAAATCCAGATAATTGCTGCACGTGTGAATTTGCCAGAAAGAGCAGGCACCAGAGCGTGTCAGGCTGGAGCCAGAGCAAGGTCAAGGTGTAAGGGCTGAAGACAAGGGAGGAGCCACAGACAGGAAGCAATATGAAGTATGTTGCTCATCCCGCCTTCCTGTTGCTACTAGCCAGCCTTATATGGTGCCAGGAAGCCAATCAGGAAGCTGAGAAGCAGAGGGCAAGGCTGGGATTCAGGGACCTTGCCTAGGCTAGAAATGTGGCCTAACAGGCACAAGGAGAATCTATCTGGTAGCTTCCAAGTCAAAGCACAGCAGTGGTATTGGTGAGGTGGCTGCTACAGAGGTGCCGCAAGGTTGCTAGTTTGCCTGGTCTGCGGGAAGGGCGGCATAGAAATATGAATGAATGAATGAATGAATAGTTCAAGCACCAGTGCCCAACACTCATGTGTTAAAAGCAGGGGTTTCTCAACCCTGGCTGAGAAAGTGCCCAGGTGAAGCGAGGATTGCTGAGCAAGCAGATCCAAAATGGAAAGGCAAGTGGCAGGTTAAGGGCTCCAGGGATTCTTACCAGCAGGTGGACCAGAAGCCACACCGTTTGATGGAAGAAAAGGTATCTTCCTTGTGCCTCTCCTACGCAAACATAGGACTCCACGATCCATGATCTGGACCCGCTTCTCCTCCCATCCTGACCACACTGCTTAATTGCTCCCACCTCCAACTCCTAACCAGCCTTCCTTACAGTGCTTGGACTAATTTCCAGAGTGGCTCACGGGAGGGAAAAGGTTCCCCATCCCTGCTGTAGAGCAACTAGTGCCTTGCTATTGTGGGAAGGTTAAGATCCAATATAGATGTCGGAGGACACAACTACGTAGGAGGAGAGGACCGAGATCTGATGCACACATGCAGCTGCCCAGTGTTCTTACAAAGAGGCGTGTGGACAGCCTGCTGTGGCTTTAGCAGAAGGAGGTCACAATGCAAGAGAAATGGTTTCATTAATGCCTCCTATCACTGTTCATCTCCACTCCACTGATCCACAGGGTCTCCAACCAACTGAGATGGCAGCAGCTGGAATCCTCCAACGGTCCTACCTTCCTCTGCACACTCCTCTCACCCACAAATCACTCCACGGGCAACCGGCAAATTGCCCCATCAATTTAAAAATCTCATTCATGATTAGGATTCTCAGCAACCAAGCCCTGCTTTCTCTTCCTAACTGGAAGCTGTGCGTCATCAGCAGCTGCTGGGGTTTGGGCCACGTTTGCAATCTCAACCGAGTCTCCTGAATGTTCACTTTGCCAGGATGGTGGGATTAGCTTCATGCTGACGCACAGAATGCTGAATCAATTCCTGCTTGAGAACTTCTCCTAAAGCAACATCTGTTCCGATAGTAGCTTGCATTGGGTTTTAGCTTTCTGCATCTACAATGATTTAGTCTCCCACTAAAGGCTATTCTAGAAATATTCTTTTAAAAATAAAAGCTTCCATGCTTTTTTTCTTCCATGCAAGAAGCTGGTTTATATCTGGGAGTTCAGTAGATAAGAAACCCACAGTGCAAAATCCATCAGTATTTGATTAGGAAAGACCATGAATTGAGATACTGGCTGTTTTTAAACGAGACGCATCCACCCATCTCCACCCAGAAACCAAACACCCCTGTGAAGGTGGTGTGGGTGGGTACAAACTCCCATGAAGTACCCCTCCTGACCACTCACAGACCACTGGTGAAAAAGCCAGAGTGTGCTGTGTGATGCGGGGGCAGCCGAAAAACTATGTGGGAGCCAACACCCACGCATCCCCAGCCCATGTGAACAACAGCTGCCAGCCATGTCAGCAGACTGGTCTGCCGTTCAGAGTCACCGTGGATGGGGAAACAGCCTTTGCAAGACACAGGAACTGGCCGGGAGCGCTGGGGAGCTGGGTTTCCCGGTGCTCATGGCTGGGACGTGTCAATTTCAAAAGTCAGCCCTGTCCGCTTCCCCCTCCCCCATGGTCCATGGCAGGGGGAGTGTGGGGGCTGCCGTGGTACCCACCGAGGGAACCACCGGTACGGAATACATATACCCCTGCACCATGCTCAATTTAAAATGGCCTATGATCCACAAACCACTTATTCCAGAGTAGTCTTACAGGTCTACTTGTGGATCACATCCTGAGCCTCTAAACTTCTCTCCCTTCAAGGGCATGGAAGGGCTCCCGTATGAGGAGAGGCTTGGTAGGTTGGAGTTCTTCAGCTTGGAGAAGAGACGACTGAGAGGAGATATGATAGTGGTCTATAAAATCATGAGTGGGGTGGAACTAATAAACAAGGAGCAGTTATTGGCCACTGTCGGAGACAGGATGCTGGGCTAGATGGACCATTGGTCTGACCCAGTATGGCATTTCTTATGTTCTTATGTTCTCTTCTTTCCCAGCTATTCTATCTGTCAAGGTCAGATCCGAGCCAGAATATTTTGTGCTGACTCTACAGCCAGGAGCCAGAGCCAGATTCAGAGAGCCCATGTCTGGTCAGCTGTTCCTGCAGGGCTGAGTGAAAAATTCAGACAGGAAGTAAACCTGTTTTAAGCTCTGTCCTGAACTTCTACCGCTCATGTTTCAGAACAGGGCAGGTCATCCAAATATACCGTTAATGGGGTGGTTCAAAAGTAATACAGAGACACAGGAAACAATCCTTCTCTGTTATCAAACATGTCAACATGGTAACATATCTTTTTAAAAAGAATGATGATTTCTAAGCTCTACTCTTCATTGGTCCAAAAGATTTATTCCACCATGTATTCTTTGAAAAAAATAATATATTTTTTTTACTGCCCCAGTTTAAAAAACAAAACAAAAAGTGTTTATAAACCTACAGGCCCAAATGGGAACATTATACTCACTTATTTTAATTAGTCCTTACTCCTTGAAGAACACCACAAGAATTTGATCATAGCTATTACAGGTGGTGTGTTTTCAATGTAATCTACAATACTTGGGTAATACTGCAGCACAGCAAACGGTACAGTGCTCCCTAAACCACCTTCACCCATTCTGCTCCCTATGCCTGGAACTCCCTCCCTGACCAGATACGCCCTTGCTCTCTCGCTGTCTCCTAAAAACCTAACTCTTCAGTCAGGCTTTCCCCAGCTCTTCACCCACCCCACCAGGGTGGCGAGAGATGCACATTTTAGAGGACACTTACAAGAAATACAGGTTGCAGGGTTGCACTGGAGCCAATGCAGCCCTGCAACCTGTATTTCTCGTAAGTGTCCTCTAAATTTTGCATATCTGGCCACGTTACACCCCACGGAGTCTTCCTTTATACTTCTCTTTATAAGGTCTTATTCACCAGGATCACCCTCATCTCCTTGTATCTAAGCTAAGCACATGCACCTGGACCTCTTCAGCATTGTACATGTATCTCTGTCTCTCCCTATGTTCCCCTCCCCTCCCTTGTCCATCCTAGATTGTAAGCCCCTCGGGGCAGGGAACCATCTCTAATTATAGTCGTTCAGCATCGGGCAAATTGGTTTTGATGTATAAATAATAATAATAAATATGCAAATGTTAAAGTTAAAAAGGGTAAAATGAGCATTTACATGTAGGTAAATTAAGTGACATACTTCACCAACGATCGAAGTCAGCGGCAAAACTCACGTGGGCTTTAATGGCAGAGACCCGCTTGCTCCCCTAGTGTCCAGATGAAGGAGGGAAGGTTGACTTACTCCCAAAGTTAACAACTTAATGATGTCCACAAACAGGACCAGAGCTGGGCCATTCTCCAAATGAGGTCAAGAAAATTGGGAATAACATGGATGCAGGGAGCAGAGGAGCAAGAGGAATGAAATCAACCAGGGAAAGCCTTTGCACAGCCGAGGATTTCTACAGGCCGCTGATGATCATTCGGATTTAGTAGTATTTCACACCGATTATGCATCAGAGTAAGTGGCAACCAAAAAAAAAAAATTAAAAAAAAAATCTAGCCCTCCATATTTCCCTCATCAAATTTCCATTTATTTTTGAAAAATACATCATAGAACACATCTTGCATTCTCTGTTCATATCTTGCCCATGATTATTTTTTTTTAAAATTTCTCTTTTAATGGTCTTATGGCGGAATGCTTTTAGCATTTGTCACCAGAGAGGTCTTTCCCACTTCTGCTTTTGGTTATTTTATCATATAAAGCCTACTGCCTTGAATTATTGCTTAATTCTGTAAAGTGTTTAGGGATACAAAATAAAGTTTGATGGCATTGCATTTTGACAACATAAATTAAACTTGAGGACAACTGTGTGGCTAATCGCTATATATGGCTGAAAGTTTGACTTTGAAAAAAGAAAGAAATTCAGAGACTAGAAGAATTTGAAATGCAGCAACTGAGGAATATTGCGAGTTCCATGGAAACCAAAATCAAGAAATGAGCTAATGAATGGGTACTGAAGGCGGCAGTTGTGAGAGGAGATCCTGTCAATACAATTAAGAGAAGAAAGTTACAAAACCTTTGGTCACGTCATCCAAAAAGAAGGACCTTGCCTAGAGAAGACGATCTCCATTCATGGATGCATGGAAGGAGGGAAAAGGAGAGGATGGCCAAGAAAATCACGGATAAAGGACATAGAGGGGTGGACAGAAATGGGGATCGGTTGAGCAACAAGACTGGCAATGGACAGACAGCCGTGGAGAAAGATAGTTCATTGTATCACCAGCCCTGGAATCAAGGACGGTTGATTAGGGAAATCTATCTTCTAGCCTTAACAAACGATATGCTTTTGCATATATAAAATCGGGACAGATACGATTTAAACTTAATTAGCTAGGAAGTTAAGGGACTGACACCAAGTTTTGTTTTGATTGAAGATTAGTCTATGTTTTATTTATTTGAGTTTTTAACTACTACTAATAGTGCTATTAGGTGTACGAAGTGCTTTACAGCAACAGATTTTTCAGAGGCAGGTCCCTGCCCAGTGGGCTTACAATCTAAGAAGCACAAGGGGAACGACACACACACTCACATTCCCATTTTACAAATGGGGAACTGAGGCTGAGAGGTTGTGACTTGCCTATGGCCACCCAATGAAGTCATATGATGCTAGGGTGGGATTTGAACCTTGGTTTCCCAGGTCCAAGTCCAGCACCTTATCCACTACACCACACTGGCTTTCTAGGCTGAGACTTGCCCAAGGCCACCCAGTGAGTTCATGGCTAGGACAGGATTCAGACCCTGGCTTCCCAGGTCCAAATCCAACAATTTATCCACTACACCACACTGGCTTAACCCACCTATCCCCAAAGGCTCAGAGCAGATAACGTAGATAAAATGTGTAACACTTAAAGGAATGTAAACAATACAAGATCTCCACTGAAACAGCACTCTGAACCCTCTCCCTGCCTGCTAAATGCCTGGGCAAATAGATAGGTCTTACGTTGCCTCCAGAAAACATTCAGATTTGAGGTTTGGCAAATCTCCGCAGGGAAGGAAGTTCCAGAGCTGTGAACATTTGAAATGAGGATGTAAAGACGTAGTAAAGTCATTATAACCTAATGGATGAATTGTGGCATTTGAAGAGACCTGGATTCAAATCCCATCTTAGTCATCATGAACTCACTTGCACGGCATTGTAGTAGTTTTATTACGGCATCAGCTCTCGCCATAGCCAATACAATAGAATACAATACAATACAAATGCAAACACAGAACAAGCTAACAAAAGAGAACTAAAATAAAATGAACCACCCAAAAATAGCATCTGATCACCAGTAACAGACTTAAGCCTGAAATAACAGTCAACAAATTCTACAAGTTCCATTAATAAACTGCCAGGTTGTTGGCCATCATAAGGACAATAATACAACAACAGATCTAAGGGAGAATTGTTCCCCTAGCACTGATTCTACAAAATGGTTGGTAGGTAAGAGGGGTTCAAGAAGATGTCACAAACACTGTTCGCACTGAGGGAATGCGAACAGTGCGGCTCAAATCATTACCTCCCCTTTGGTTGTTGCCAATAACAATTTAATTTTCCGATCTACTGGAAGGAATACTTTCCCATCCCACAAGGGATCAAGCCAGCATTTTCTTAAGTTTATATATAAGGGTCAAGTAAACAAAATATGTGACAAATCTTCTATCTCCCGCATACCACAAGGGCAAACTCGTTTATCAAAAGGTGTGCCCGAATATAGACCAAGCAGAACCTTGGAATTCAATAATTGGAAGTGTAATAATATAAAGTATCTACGTAAACTTTGGTCAGAAATCATGTCCACATAGCTTTCAAGCTTATGTTCTTCCTAAACTTGGGGATACCATGGTGCCGCCTTCCACTGCGAGACCGTAGCCATATCAATTTAACAAATCTAGATCTTGCAGCCAATCTTAAAATCCCCTTATAAACTACTGTGGCTTTCATTGCTATTTGCTTCCTATGTCTTTCCCAGCTTCCATTGCTGCTTAAGACAACACCAAGGTAGACATAGGACCGCACCTGTAGAATTTCATTCCCTTTTACCTTCCAATTACAGAGGTATGCTTTAGGTTCCATGATCATGACCTGTGATTTCCTATAATTTATGACAAGTTCGTTTTCCTCAGAATAATCCAACAGTTTTCCCAACTGATGCCGGAGGCCCCTTTTAGTTTGGGACAATAAAACAATATCGTCCACATAAAGCAATGCTACGACAGGATGGTCGTTAATCTTCGGGGGCAACACTCTTTATCCAGTAGTTTCTTAATCAAATCACTTAAATAAATATTAAATAGCCAGGGAGCCAGCATATATCCTTGTCTAACTCCTCTCAAAATCGACAGTGGACACGACAACTGCCCTAGGTTTCCAAACTTTACTCTAGCCATGTTGCCAGTGTGGAACTGAACAATCAGGGTAAGTACCTCTTCATTTATACCAAGTTGTTGAAGCTTCCGCCATAACTTCCTCCTGGGCACTGAATCAAATGCTTTTTGAAAGTCTATGAATGCCAGGAACAATTTCCCTTCTTTAATTCTGGTATATTTAAAGATAATATGCGACAGTATAAAACAGTTATCTGTCGTAAATCTGCCACTCCGAAAGCCAAATTGCTCTGCCGAAATAATTTTTTTGTCTGCCACCCAGTTCTCTAGGTGTCTGAGAATTATCTTAGCATAGAGTTTTCCCACTACCGGAAGTAAACTAATAGGTCTATAACAGCCAGGATCCTGAACATTCCCCTTCTTAAATATTGGAATAATAATATTAGAGCCCCAGTCGCGGGGGATCTTTTTCCATTTACTAATTAAAGTAAAATAATTTGCCAAAAGTGGAGACCACCAATCGGGGTTAGCTTGCAGTGCCTCCGCAGTTATATAATCGAACCCAGCAGATTTGTTCTGTTTTAGGGTCCCAATCAATCTAGTAACCCTCCTCTTCATCCACATGGGGGTCAAAACCTGAATTCCTATTGAGGAAGTTAAAATTTGGAGGATCTAATGTTCCAACTTCCTTATCCTTTTTATTATATAGTTCCTCAAAAAACTCAACCCAAATATCTTCCTGTATTGGGGCTACTGTTTGCAACTGCTTAAGATTCAACTCCCGATTTAATAAGGCCCAGAACGCCCCTGAATCATTCCGACTGGCAGCAAGAGCGAGCCTCACCCACAAAAGATCCATATACAACTTTTTCTTTGCCTTAATTAGGGCTTTATATCCTTTCCTCTCTACGAGAAGTTTCTGCTTTGCCATATCAGAATCGTTTTCCAGCCAACTGGTCTTGGCACGGGAAAGTTTAGCTTTTGCCAGCCTACATTCCCTATCATACCACTTACTTACATAGACATTTGTACCCTGAATTCGATGAGATAAGATGGAATGCCTTATTTTAATTAGCAAACAAACAAATGTTCTATTCACAACATCCAGATTTTGGTCTTCCTTGAACATTAATTGGCTTCTTAGCAAACAAAACTCCCTCCCTCAAATAAGGTCCAGCAGCTCAGTATTCCGAACCATCGTCCATTTGACACAGACCCGGTTCCTGGTTTCCCTTCTAGCAAAACATTGGGACATTGAACCTGACAAGGCATAATCCATACTCAAAATCATATGGTCACTTGCCAAAGAGGCAGAAACCTTAAAATTCTGGAACTCGTCTCTATGGGAGATGGGGACAACTATATAATCAATCACACTTCAACCATTTGAATTTGCATACGTAAAATCACCTTCCGGGGTCCTTTTGACCACTGGCATTCAGCATCATCAGGCTACATGCCTGTAGCATTTAACCATACGGGTCCCGGATTCGTTTATGCATACATCTTTGTTTTTCCTCTCAATAAACCAGTCCAGACAATGCAAAGGTAAGTTCCATTCGATATCACAGGCACAACCAGTTCTGGCATTCCAGTCACCCACCAACACAGGGATTGCAGCAGGATACAGAACAACCAGTTTGTCAAGCAAATCTTCTAAAGCAACCCAAACATCCGTATTATAATATGGGGTGCTTTTAGGGGGGATATATATATTTATTAACAAAAATTGGTAGGGGTGGGAATTCCGGTTCGTCTGAGAATATTGCCGGTATTTCGGTGTATCGGCTTAATCCGATATTTACCTGTACCAGCATACCGGGTTTTTAACACTGGCCACTTTACTGGATTTTTTACATTGCGGCCATTGAAGTCAATAGCCGCAATGTAAAAAATACGGTAACGCGGCCAATGTTAAAAATCCAGTCTGCCGATACCGGTAAATCTGGTACCAGGGAGATCCGATACCGGTACATCCGGTATCCGGTATTCTCCCCGGTGTCCCACCCCTAAAAATTGGGTTCCATCTGGAGATATCCAGAACTCAGTCTGCACTTCATTTCGATTGGTTATTAAGGACTTCGTTACTGGCAAAAACATATCCCTAATTAATATGGCTAAGCCCCCTGATAATCGTCCTCGAGTTTTCGTTCTTACACCTGGCTGAGAGTAGGAAAAAAATCCTTGTATATAAATTGACTCACCTTCTTGGGGCCAGGTTTCCTGAAAGAAAATTATATCATAGACCCTTAAGGGGTCGGCCCAAGTTGGATCAGAAGATTTGGATTTGTAACCTCAGATATTCCATGAGGCAAACTTTATTTTAAGTTCTAAAGATGCCTCAGTCTGCTGCAGAGAAGGGAAGATTATCAGTGGAATTTGGAGGCTCTGGTAAAAACTCAGGGCTTTCCAGGAAGCTCCGCCCCAAAGAATTAAGGCTGGTGGTTTCCTGTGGATTAATACTAGGTATTGACCTATCCAAATGAGCTAAACCGCCTCTGGCAGATCTATTGAGTCATTGGTCTTGGGAAGGACTTTTGGGCCACCTTTGCACTGACAAGACTCTGGGCTGTTGCAGTGACAGAAATGATCCCTATGTAAGTTAGAGCAACCCCTGAGTGGCCCTAATTTACAGTCATCTTGACATAAGGCTGCTCTCTTCTGCTACAATCCTCATAGCACCGTGCTACATGGCTAACCTCCATCCTTCTCCAGCCTACTAAGTCTGGATAAAGTGCTTCTTTTGCAACTCAAGTTTATGAACTAAGTAGAAGTGCTCTCAATTTCAAAGGCAAAGAACATTCAACAGTCCAATTAATTTTGGCAGGAGAAAGCCTGCGCTATTAATGCTTCAAAAGAAAGTCAGTCCTTGCACAGAGGAGACATAGAAAGCAAAATTTAAGTCAAAATAAACCGACAGTCTACAAAAAAATCTTGGCTTAGGGTCAACATTAGAAAGGCTATCTCTAAAAGCAGAAACACAGGTCATGGAAAGCTCACCATGAAAAGGACAATTGGGTCCCTTACCTTGGGAATTGTCTTTCTATCACCTCCGAGGGAGGTTATTCGGGCGTAGGGAGCGTTCTCCCCCATGGCCAGTAGAAGGCAGTATCACAGCCAAAGGATCAAGATGTCTGTAATGAAAAAAGAAAACACAACTTCCCCCAAACAACAGGGTGGGGAACGACAATCAACTACCCATGAAAATAAGGGTGCAAACAGAATGTTACTCGCTCAGAGACTAGGAGAGAGACACAGAAACAGTATCCCCGGGTGGGCCGAATAACCTCCCTCAGAGGCGATAGAAAGACAATTCCCAAGGTAAGGGACCCAATTGTCCTTTCTATGGCCTCCTCGTCCAGTTAGTCAGATGTAGGGAGGTAACAGAGCAGTAACGCCCATTCGGCAAGGGAGGGACAGTGTGCTTAAGAGGATCCCAGGACTCCCTGTAAAATTTGTCGGCCAAAAGCAGCCTGGGCAGACTCAAGGAGATCAATCTTATAGTGCTTGGTGAAGGTATGAGGGCTTTTCCAAGTAGCCGCCTTACATATCTCACCAAGCGGGGCCCTGAATCTAAAGGCCCAATTAGTAGCAGCTCCTCACGTGGAGTAAGCAAGAACCCTTGCGGGAGGGGGGGGGTAAGAGTCCCACTGCCCTATACGCATCAGCGATACAGGCCGAGATCCACCTGACAATAACCGCCTTGGAAGCCCTTCACCTTTTGAGTGAGGGTGGTAGCCAGGGCCCCGAGGGAAACGTGGGTCTGCGATTCACAGATTTCGCGCAGAATTCCCCTCCCCCCCACAGAATCTCCTGCCCTGCTTACCCCAGCGCAGAATTTGTAGCCTGCGCTGGGGAGACGCGGGGCAGGAGATTCCACGGGGGGCGGGGAATGAACAAACTCTCGGGGCTTCCCCTCGCCAGCCTCCAGGGCTTGCCTCCCCTGTTTAGAAAATTAATTAACTTAGCAGCCGCAGCAGCTGCTTCAGTGCGCTCATCCCCAGCTCGTCCCCATCTGGCTCCTGGCCTCTTCCTGGCCCCTCCCAACGGGGCCTCCCAGAGCAGCGCAGCCAGATGACATCATCTAGCTGCGTCGCCCTGAGAGGCCCCATTGGGAGGGATCAGGAAGTAGCCAGGAGCTGAATGGGGACGAGCGTCCTGGAGCAGCAGCTGCCGCCGCTGCTCCTAAGTCACTGCCGCCTCCTCCAGCCATAAGGTAAGTGGGTTGGGGGGTTTTGCTGTGCCCTCTGCATTGTCATGTGGTGTGTTGGGGGGGGTTTACCTGCTGTGCCCTCTGCATTGTCATGTGGTGTGTTGGGGGGGGTTGCCTGCTGTGCTCTCTGCATTGCCATGTGGTGTGTTGGGGGGGGTTTACCTGCTGTGCCCTCTGCATTGTCATGTGGTGTGTTGGGGGGGGTTGCCTGCTGTGCTCTCTGCATTGCCATGTGGTGTGTTGGGGGGGGTTTACCTGCTGTGCCCTCTGCATTGTCATGTGGTGTGTTGGGGGGGGTTGCCTGCTGTGCTCTCTGCATTGCCATGTGGTGTGTTGGGGGGGGTTTACCTGCTGTGCCCTCTGCATTGTCATGTGGTGTGTTGGGGGGGGTTGCCTGCTGTGCTCTCTGCATTGCCATGTGGTGTGTTGGGGGGGGTTTACCTGCTGTGCCCTCTGCATTGTCATGTGGTGTGTTGGGGGGGGTTGCCTGCTGTGCTCTCTGCATTGCCATGTGGTGTGTTGGGGGGGGTT
>QEPC01007559.1:3947532-3991323 GCA_003113815.1 Sphenodon punctatus | reverse complement strand
GGGGTTGCCTGCTGTGCCCTCTGCATTGTCATGTGGTGTGGGGGGGGTTGCCTGCTGTGCCCTCTGCATTGCCATGTGGTGTATGTGTGCTGTGCCCTCTGCATTGCCATGTGGTGTATGTGTGTGTGTGGGGGGGGTTGCCTGCTGTGCCCTCTGCATTGCCATGTGGTGTATGTGTGTGTGGGGGGGGTTGCCTGCTGTGCCCTCTGTATTGCCATGTGTTTTAGGGGGGCACAGCATAAAGATGTTAGTACTGCAAATAAATAAAGAACTCATTTTTTAATTTTAGTAGACTTGTTTTGTAACTTTATTGGATCGCAGAATTTCCAATTTTGGGTCGCAGAATTTCCAATTTTGGGTGGCAGAATTTTGGAATTTTTTTTGCAGAAGAATCAGGGCCCTGGTGGTAGCTTACCAAGAGGGAGGAAGAGTGCCGAAAAGGCTCTGTGCGCTCCAGGTATATCATAAGGACACAGCATACATCGAGGGTATGCCACAATTTTTCTAGGCAGTGACGAGGGCGAGGACAGAAGGAAGGGAGGACCACTTCCTGGGACAGGTGGAAGAGGGAGGACACCTTAGGCAAGAAGGAAGGGTCTAGCTGTAAGATGACTGATTCCCTCCGGAAAGTGCACAGGGCCGGATCCATGGAGAGGGCCCTGATTTCGGAGACCCTACTGGCAGAGGTAATGGCAATTAGAAACACTACCTTCAGGGAGAGGAAGTAGAGAGAGAAACTTCCCTTGGTGGTTCAAAGGGAGCGCCTGTAAGCGCCCTAAGCACCACATTGAGTTCCAGGAGGGAAACCTATGGACAACAGGCAGGGAGATGCATGTGGCGGCCTTTAAAAATCGATGTACGTGGGGACAGTTGGACAGGCGAAACCCGGTGAAAGCCCCTAAGGTGCTATCTAGCGCTGCTAACTGTCTGGCGAGGGTGTTGGGTCGGAGCCCCTTGTCCAACCCCTCCTGGAGAAACTGGAGAACTTGAGCTATGGAGTGGGTCTGGGAAGACACCTGATGGGTGTGGCACCATTTAACGACCACCACCCAGGTGCACTGGTAAATACACTGGGTGGACTTGCGTTTGGATGCCAACAGTGTCCACACGACAGTGTCGGAATACCCCAACCTCCGGAGGGCTACGGTCTCAAGAGCCAGGCTGTCAGTCTCAGGAACCCCGGCTGACTGTAGCGCAGGGGACCCTGCGACAACAGATTCGGGTCAACTGGAAGTTCCAGGTGTTCCCCGGCGGATAACGTGATCAGGTCTGTGAACCACGGTCTGCGGGGCCAGAAGGGGGCCACCAAGATGACGGTGGCTCGTTGTTGCTTGCACCTGTGGATAGTCTAGTTGAGAAGGGGAAACGGGGGGAAGGCGTATAGGAGGCCCGAGGGCCACTGCTGGCTGAGAGCGTCGTGTGCTTCTGCTTTGGGGTGGGGACCCCTGCTGAAGAATCAGACTCTCTTGGTGTTGGAAGGAGAGGCAAATAGGTCCAGAACTGGGGGGCCAAATCTGTGTACAATCAGCTGGAACGCTGATTGGCTGAGGGACCATTCCCCGGGGTCCACAACTTGTCGGCTCAGCCAATTCGCCTCCACATCATCCACTTCTCGTATGTGTAGAGCAGACAGAGAGAGGAGATGGTTCTCTGCCCAGCGTAGCAGGCGAGTGGCTTCTTTGTGGAGTGTTCGGGATCGTGAGCCCCCCTGGTTGTTGACGTAAGCCATGGCTGTTGTGTTGTCCGTGAAAACTAAGACATGCCACCAGTGTACTTGATGGGTGAAGTGCTGAAGGGCCAGTCAAATGGCTTTGAGCTCCAGCCAATTGATGCTGTGATTGTGATCTGGCACAGAGAGGTGCTCTGTGTTACGTGTGATTGTAGGTGGGCACCCCAACCGGATAGACTGGCATCTGTCGTAAGTATTACTCTTGTCGGTTCCATCAGAGGGACGCCCTGTTTGAATCGGTGAGGGTCTTCCCACCACTTGAAGGAGAGGAGGGTCTGCGGATTGACTGTGAGGGTAGCAGGCGAGTTGTTGATGATATGTGCCTGCCATGGTCGAAGCAACTCCTGAAGTTCTCGTGAGTGGAATCGTGCCCACTGTAGATGCTGAATGCAGGACACCATGAGGCCTAGTAGAGATGCAAGTGTTTGTAGGGGGGACCAAGGTCGTGCCCGTACCAACTTCATGAGTTTCAGGATCTGGTGCCAACATTGCGGAGGGATGAACACTCTGTCTTGGGTAGTGTCGATGATCACTCCCAGGTGTTCTAGCCATTGTGTGGGAGTCAGGTGGCTCTTGTCTTGGTTGATCAGGATCCATGGTACTCCAGGTAGTTGATGGAGAACTGGAGGTGAAGCAGGGCGAGTTCTCGTGATGGGGCCCGGACGAGCAGGTCATCGAGGTAGGGGAATATGGCTATGCCCTCTAAGCGAAGGTTTGCAATGAGAGGAATTAGTATCTTGGTAAACGTCTGCGGTGCCGTGCCGAGGCCGAAGGGCAGGGCTCGATATTGCCAGTGCTGGGCTTCATAGCAGAAGTGGAGCCATCGTCTGTGGGCTGGAAGGATGGGGACATACATGAAGGTAGGCAGCCTTGAGATCCAGCAAGGTCAGCCAGTCGCTCTTCGAGAGGGAAAGGGAAATGGAGGCTAGGGTCTCCATCTTGAATCGCTGCGCTTTGAGTGCCTTGTTCAGGCGCTTCAAGTTGAGGACTCCTCTCCACTCTCCGTTCTTCTTCTACATGAGGAATAGAATGGAGTAGAGACCCCTTCCTTTTTCGTACCATGGTACCATTTCTATGGCTCCCATCAGTTGTAGTCTGTTTAATTCCAGGCACATTGCTGTGTGTTTGGAGGCAATGTGTGAGCGAAGAGATACTTGGAAGAACTCCCTTGGATTGTATTTGAGTTTGATCGACTATCCCCTCGCTGTTTGCAGAACTCAGGCGTCTGTGGTTGCTTGCTCCCACCTGTGAGGGAAGCGTAGTAGCCAGCCGCCAAGCCGGGTGGAGGCTAGGAAAGATGATCCGGAGCAGTCAGGAATCTTGCTTGCAGGTGGAGGATCCGGAGCGCCTGGGATACGAAGGCTGGGTTGAGAATCTGCTAGGCCTCGCCACGTGTCCATGATGGTCTCTACCGAGTGCCTGGAAGTTCCAGGAGTTGCCTGAAGAATGGTCTCGTCTCGGTCCCTGTGAGAAGCGTTGAAAGGGGCGAAAAAAGTTTTTAAAAGACTGAACCTGGTTAAGAGAGAGCTTCCTTTCCTTATTTGACGCCTTGGCCAAGGCCTTATCCAAGACAGGGGCCGAATAGTTTGCCTCCTTTGAACATACTGTTAATTAGGAGGTTCTTTGCATGAGGGTCTGCACGCCAGGAGCGGAGCCAGTCTGCGTTTGACTGCCACGTTGGCCGCTATGCCTTTGGCAGCCCAGGTGACTATATTCATCGATGAGTCTATCAGAAAGGCATGGGCGAGGGTAACGTTATTGGCAAGTTTACGAGACAGAGAGATCGATATGTCGGGGTCTTTGCCAAGTTTGAACCACTTCATTACGGCTTTGGAGACATAAGAAGCTGTAGTGGCCAATTGTAGGACGTTCGTTAAGGCCTCATAACTCTTCCTAAGCCCGATCTCTACTCCCTTGTTGGTGGAGTCTTTGGGAAGTAGGTCTCCCTCAGAGGGAATATGGACTGTTGGGCCAAGAAGGCAGTCACTACAACGACCTGAGGTGGTTTAAAGATAGGGTTGCTGGGTTTGGAGAAGGTATACAGGGACTGCTGAACCCTGGATAGCTTCAAGGATTTGGTGGGCTGTTTCCATTGTGCCTTTATTATTTTTTTGAACGCCCTGTTTAGACTGGCGCCCCTTGAGCTGCGATCTAATTTGGGGATATAGTCCCTATTGGAATCCTCTTCATCAGAGGAAGAGTCGGAGTTCCTTTTTTCCAGGGCTCTGGGTGTGATCCTGAGGACCCTTTCCACTCGTTTTAGTAGCTTTGGGCCCTGGTCCGAAGGTAGTTCCCTACCCAGTTCTTTAGGTCCCCTTGACAGGATGTCCTCCCACTCGGGCGGCTCACTGTCTGATAAATGAGGGGAGTGGTCAGAGGATGCCGGGTCCGAATCCTCCTCTAAGGTTGCGTTTACCACCAGTGGGGTTCTGGTGTTGCTGGCTCTCTTTCTTTGCTTGGGGGGGTTGGAGGAGCCGGGGTCAGACTCCTCAGGCGGCAGTTCTCCCTCTTCCATGAGGGAAGAGCCCACATCGTCTTCCGAGGAGGAGGAGCCAATGAGATCCTTAAGGGATCGCTTCTGGGAAGGTTTGCGGGTGCTTTTTTGCTTGCCCTTTCCTGAAGACTTGGATGTCCCCTTGAAAGAGGTTTTGGGAGGAGGGGAGGGGCGGGCAGGCGCACTTGCGGGATCGCCGTGCCCGGGTCTGGTTCCCTTCTATGCAGGCCAGTACTCCCATCATAGATTTTAGGGCATCCAGCTGAAGCTGCTGGATAGGGTCAATGGAAGGGGCCCTTCTTACTTGCTGGGAGGCAGAAGAGGCTGCCTCCTCGTCCTCCTCCTCCACCTCTGATAGGCTGTGAGGTTCCTCCTGCTGGTGGATGCAGGCCACGGCTTGGATTTGGGCGGGAGGGGGGGCTGAAGCAGTTTCACTTTCCACAGGCGCTGCTGCGGGGCCTTCCCGCTGCACCGCAGTTCGGAGGGCCGCAGCCCTGCAGGTCTTGGCGGTCTCCGCCATGAAGCAGGTGCCCCTAAGCTGAGGGGGGCATACCCAGGGGATCGATCCCCCACGCCTGCTCTCCCCTGGACCGTCCCCAGCGACCGGCACAGGGGAGGAAGGAGTTGAAGTGGGAAAGCCGCTCTGTTTGATGGCGTTGCCGGGCATTTGCAGTCCGGGAAGGGATATTCCTTCGTTTGTAGCTACAGTTTGAAGGAGCCCCCGCTCATAGGAAGTGAAAGGGGCTCAAAAGTCGTGCCGGGCACGCTGCAGCTCCTACCAATCCTGAGGCAGACTTTCAACTGGGGAAGCGAGGGCACGCTCTCCCTATGCATGCCTAGTGAAAGTCGGTGCTGCCTCCTACTGGCCATGGGGGAGAACACTCCCTACGTCCGAATAACCGGACAAGGAGGCCACAGAAAGCAGATGTACTCTAAAAAGCAGACAGGAGCCCAATCGAGTCTGAAGAATCGTCCAGGTGTAACCAAAGGCAGAATTTGACCCATTAAATGTTATTTTCCAGTTAGAAACATGCTAAGCTGGGGAGAGGAGAGGGAGAGGCTCAAATTATTCCAATTCAACTGCTCTTGAATCCTAAACTCAGCAACAGTTATCACCCCACACTGTGTTTGAAAGTCACATTCAGTTACTGGGGACCAGCTTCTCTTTGCTACCCCAGAAAGACTCTACCGGAATCTGAGTTGGAGTATTCCGATAAAATGTCCATTGTTCATCACTTCTTGGGATCATGCCCTAAACGTGCATGTTATTAAAACACTGCTTTGCTGCACAGATCAAAGGGAACTGTTAACCAAGGGCAGCCCTTTGTACGCTCTAATGGGCAAAATATGCTATCCGTGCTACTAATAGTGCAGTCACTCCCCATTAATGAGGCGCAACATTCTGTTTATAGTCAAGTTTCAAAGTTCTGTCTAGTCGGATGTTTATAGCATGGCAATGCTCTTCTTCTCCAATAATTGAATGCTTAATACACACTTAGAACAGAGAGACATTAAACCAAATTCCACTCACCCCCAAGGTCAACCAAATTGGAGGTGTATAACTTTGGTAAGGGAATATATCTTATCATATAGGCTAGCTGAGTACTGCTTACACTTTCAATTAGTTTTCATGGTGAGCCGTAAAGGCCAACCACCTGACTGATGTACTGAAACAGACAGATGAATCTGCTTATGTGAATCCATAGTATGGCAGCTGCCTATGTTGAATCTGCTGTTGTATGTTGGCTATTATGTTTTTCCTGGAATGCTGATGCAATACAGATTACATTAGTAATGGAGTCTCATGCGTGGGCCTGTCTCTACGCTGGAGACACCTATAACCAGGGACGTGTTAACTGCATTCTCTCCATTGGCAGCAATGGAAAAAATGCAGCGTAAACTGGTCTGTGCCTATAACCAGCAATTTATTACACTAACCCGAGTCCAATAGTACCCGACATGTTCCACTGGGCGCTGGCTGGAAACACACAGTCTGTAGGGGTACAGCAAGTACTTCAGTTGGTACTTGTGAGTAATACCTGCATTTTCGGGCACTCCATCACGTACCCAGTAGGATGCCGGGGGGGGGGAGGGGGAGGATCCATCCTGAAAGTGGACTTTCCTGGACACCGATCCCCGCCGCACCTGCATGCTCCCTGGGCCAACTCACCCACGCAGCTGCTCAGCTGAGCTGGATTCTTACCACTCCGCTTTTCTGATTGGGGGGAGGAGGGGAAGTGAGGCAGCCTCTCCCAGCATGCCAAGCCCTGGCTTCCGGATGGAAAAAACCAATGGATGCATGGCACACCAGTCCCCATAGCAGGGGTGTGTGCAGGCTGCGTAGGCTACCACCTATGTATATTTTCCCAGGCCACTTATGAAAAATACATGTTGCAGGGCCTGCACTGGCACCTATGCAGGCCCTGCAACATGCATTTTTCATAAGTGGCCTGGGAAAATATACATCGGTAACAACCCTATGGCTCCGCGCAGGTCGTGCACTCATTGCATGGGTCGTGCACACATCCTGTGCACACCCCCGCTATGGGGATGAACTGTGGCGTACCATGCACCCACTGGATTTCTAGCAAGAAGCCAGCGCTTGGCATGCCAGGAGAGGCCTCCTCACTTCCCACCCTGCTCAGAAAAGTGGAGGCAGAAGAGCTCAGCTCAGCTCAGTGGCTGGGAGGATCAGCATCCGGGCAGAGCAACTGGACAGGTCAGCCCAGGGGAGTATGAGGGTGCAGAGAGCCCACTGGGTTGAGTTGGGCACCCCAGAATCAACGGGGGTTTTTGTGGGCCAGCCCAGACTCCTTTGCTGTAGACGACCTGCCTCTTACAAAGTGCCAGGACCTCGCGGCACTCCATAGGGGGCAAGGCCATAGCCCCTGTCCTTTCCTCATGAAGCTGTCTCTTATGAAGTGTTGCCACATCATGACGTTCCATGAGGGGGGGAGGGCAGCGGTTATCCAGTCACCTCAGGCTCAGAAAAAAACAACTGCACTGGACCCAAGTCAAGTTGAACCCAATGCAGTTAGGCCTGGGCCTAAATTTCTGGCCCAAGCAAGGCAGTGATTGAGAAAGGACATCATTTTGCGAGTCAAACGATCGATCTGCATCAAATTAAATATGGATATTTTTCCGGGGGGGTTAGTAGGGGAAAACTGGGCATGAAATGGGAACAAAGGGGCAGGGGGAAAGGACTGGAGTGGGAAGGCAGCTAGCAGGATCAGGACTAGAAAGAAAGTGAAATATGGCAAAGGGAGAAGGTTTGGAAACAATCAAGGGGACCCAACACCCGAGTGGCTTGGGCAGCAGGGGACGGGAGAGATGCATCATCCACAAATTTCCCCCTGCAGTTCCAGAGATATGGGGGTGAGGCTTACGTGGGTCAGCATTCCCCACCAATGACAGCCCAACGTTACTCCCATGACAGACACAGGATGAACCCCCCAAATCCATGCTGGGGAGCTGTCCTAATATCAGGCAGACCCATGAGAACCAGACAATGGGGCCAAACCGATGGTCCGTGGATCTCGCGCACGTGCACACCCACGCAAGAACTTTGCGCACCTCCGTGCCAGCACGCTGTGTCGAGCGGAAATCGCACACGTGGCCAGAGGATCCATGGGCCATCGGATCGGCACCATTATGTCTTCACCACCAGATGTGTTAGAACCAGATTCTGCAAAGCGCTGGAAACGCCCACAGTGGGAGGCCAAGGCTCAAGGCACCTCGTACACCAAGGCTCTTTGCTTGCTGTGACAAGATGGCTAATGGCTTTGAACGTGCTAGCGCTGCTGCGAGCCCACATTACTGCTATATTTAGCACATATAAACAAAAATTAATCACACTCAAAAAGCCAAGCTGCAGAGGGGGGAGGGAGTGCAGGCCAGGGCCACCATGGGATTGCATGCATATCAATAATGGGAGTGTAACTTGGCCCTCTGCCTTCTACTACACCAAGACAACTCCCACAGACAGCAATGGGAGCTGCGTGCACGTAACTGAGGACCAAATGGTTACAGGTACTTAAAAATATTGCTTGGGAGCATAAAGACCTATCACAATGACACATTTTTAAGAGAGACCGCATACGAAGTGTACCGTACTGCTCATCCAACAGGATATAGGGCAGTGGTGGCCGAAGTTCCCAGCCTCAAGAGCTGTGTACCAAAATCTTCATATGGGCCAACAGCCACAAGAAGCACATGCATGTGTGCACAGAGATCTCCTGCTTTGCAATTGGCTAGCAGATACAGTGCTCTGCAGTCCTCTCTGCTGAGATTCTCAGGAGCAGCTCCAATTCAGCTGCTGAGACTCAAGTGCAATGAAAGAAGATACAGGAGCATTAAGAGAGTGCAGCGGGGCCCAGGACCAGCCCGGTTGAAGCCATATTTGAACTGTCCAAGAGCCACAGGTTACTTCCAATCCACTGTTGTGTATGCCCTATACCAGGCATAGCAATGCAACCATCCTAAAAAGTATAGGACAGCCCATGACTGTTTGTGTTTTTATTTGTCCCTGCAGGAGGAAATTTGTGGATGATGCATCTCTCACGTCCCCTGCTGCCCAAGTCACTCGGGTGTCAGGTCCCCTTGATTGTCCAGTCCTTACCCTCAAGCACTGGAGCTCAGGCTGAGCTCAGGGGAAGGGAGCAGAGATGAGGGCCTGTGTTCTAGGAGAGGGGATGGATCCATGGCAAAGACCCATGATCTGGACCCTCCCCGAGCACACCCCTGAAGCCCCCTCATCTCCTATCCAGCCTACAGAGATTGTACTCATTGTGAAAGTGGCCCCTGCGAGGGAAAACGTTTCCCCAACAGATGATCTAGGCCTAGGAAAATCAAAAAAGAACTGTATAAGTTCTCAAAAGATAGGTCTATAAACAGCTAAGAGTCAGTGGTCAGTGAGGTGCAGCAGCTGTGCGATTAAAGCATATGACTAAATCCCTGAAAGCTGTGGGTTCAAGAGTCTCACACAGGATGGCCACCTTTGGTCCCAACCCCCACTCCCCATCTGTGAATAGGTACCTATGCACTGGATTGGGGGAGTCAGCTGTGAATAGGTACACCTATTCATTAGGTTGGGGAAGTCAGCGGCAGTCGGACAGGATGCTGGCCTTCTATACCATAAACCACAGAAACGCATGTGCCTAAATAACACCAGCCTGGACTTTGACAAATTGGTCAGGGGTTGAGTCTTCTAACTGTTGGGGACTGGGCATGAACAGCAGGAAAGGGATCACTCTATAATGACCTATTGTGCACGTCTCAGGCGCAACTGAAATTGACCGCCGTTGGAGACAAGATACTGGGCTAAATGGACCACGAGTGCGATTCAGAATGGCACTTACATTCTTAGGGCCATGGGAACATATTAGGGTGCGCTCATGCAACAAATATTTGAAAGTCAGATGAAAATTCTCTCAGATACAGTTAAACAAGCTCCTTCCCAGCAGACCAGGTTTTGGCCAGGTATTATCACACATCTGCGAAGAGATACAGGAAGAGCAATCCTCTACAAAACACAACATCCACATGTGACTCTTCTCTTACACAGTCACACCCAGATTCAGCTTGCCAAACTCACTCTTTCCCCCCAGGCTTTATTCCTATCAGTTCACACAGCTTTATCTGCAAACGGCTGCGCCTTTCAAAGCCCCACCTGCAAGGCTGCATCCACAAGGAACATCCCTCCTGGAGGAACTAATTCAGCTCCCATCGCAGACAGGGCTCCCCATTTTATACTCCGTCCGTGCTGGGCAAACAGACCCAGGAACCGTACCCCGTCACTCAGCAGCCTCTCTTCCTCAAATGAGCTGCCTCTCAGCCGTCACTTCCCTGGAAGCCACCTCCTCCCGAGCGTTCCGCAGCTCTGCCTGCCGAGACACAGAACAGACACCCCTCGTTCCCTGCCATTGAGAGCTTGCAGCTGCACAGCCCCAACCTGGTAGGCCGAGGAGTGAGAACCCTTTTCTTGTGTTTTCCACAGGGCTAGGAACTGAAATCCACCACATCATGTTTTCACAAGCACGCTAGTCTCTCTAGACCAGGGATGGGGAGCCTCAGGCCTGGGAGCCAAATGCAACCAGCCACTGGCTAACTGATATTTGCCCCCCCTTTCCAGTTCCTGGATCTGGCCCCTAAATCCAGTTCCTACTCCAAAGTAGTGAAAGGCTACACAGAGGATAAGGGAGCAGAGATGAGGACATGCACACATCGATAAAGGACAGATCCGGCTCACATTTATAATCTGGACACACACACCCCTCCCGCCTTTGTGGGTGCACCCCTTAAGCACCCCTGCTCCCCTTGGGGGTCTGTACTAAGTTTCAAAATGATCCTGGGAGGTAAAAGGTTCCCCACCTCCCTGCTCTAGATGCCTGGAGCATTTTCTCCAAACAATCCACCTCCGCAGCCCCCTGGAAAGTATGTTTTTTCTTCTAGCCTGGACAGAATCACTCTCAACGACAGTAACTCTGGCAATGAGCCCAGTGTGAAACTGACATCTGTATGAACGGAAGTCACAGTCAAGCCAACTGGCAGATTCTCTAGACAATCTTCAGCCATTTTGCTTTTCCTTCTATCCCTTTTCTTGGACAAGGCAATCCTCCACCAAGAGAGTACACACCCTAGCAGTCAGCATGGGTGCATGTTAGAGCACTGCATGGACTCCAAAATTAGGTCTGAGCCCAAATGGGTCGGGACCAACCCAAGTCCGGTCTTGATGCATGCAGGTCCTTCTGTGTCCAGGCCAACATAAAAGGGTGGCTCTGCCCCATGGGAGCATTGTGAGGTCACAGTGCTCTGCAGAAGTGGGGCCACATCAGGAAAAGGGTGTGGCTAAGCTGTTCCTCCACCATTTCCCTCATGTCTCCACTCACCCCCATGGAAAAGTAGGATGCAACAGTACTCTGAGGAGATGGGGAGCTAGTGAGGAAAAAGGTGGAGTTAAGATGTTCCCCCACATGTTACCTGACATGCATCCACTTCTAGGGGTGGGGCCTCTTGCCCATGAGGAGTACAACTTGGCCCAAGTACAAGGAACATGGGCCAAGAGGACTCCTAAACTGTCCAGAATGCCAAGCTCCAGGAGAAGTCCCACTCACTTCAGTGAGACTTGAGGTCACACTAAAGTGTGCTAGCTATCCTGCTTGATGGCCATGCCTTAAAGCTACAATGCTAGGTTTGAGATGACTTTCACACGCCATGCTGTAAAAAAACATAACTGAAATTGACCCCTGTATAAAAAGAGGTGTCTGAGGTTAGAACCAGGTCACCTGCCTTTTCAATCTAGGAGGCACTGTAGTACCATCAACATGTTAATCCCTAAAGAGCAAAGAGTTCACAAAGAAAAGAAGAACAAAGCATTGCAATAATAACCTTCTGATCAATTAAATTCCATTACCTGGGAACTGGGAACGAGGGCCTTCCACCAGTGCCCACCCTTCACAAGGTCAACTTCATTCAAGGGCATCGACACTTTTCCAATTACACAATGGCGTGAGAATTTGTCAAAATCCACAATGGTCAAAAGCAGAGTTCTTCTTTGGGCTTCTAAAAACGGAATTTCAAATGTGTATCGTTCCTCAAAGACCGGGTTCTGGGTTTTGCGTTTCACTCCCGTCTGCTTGGAGTTCTTCTGGTCTGGAAGAAGGCAGATCTTCACATAAGGGTTTGAATGAGCCATATCTTGTTTTGAGCCATCATAGGAAATTGGAGGAGGCAGGTCTCTGGCTTCAATTACCCTGACTATGAGATAATTATGCAACAGGTCGTACTGTGTGCTAAAATGCAACATTCCCAGTTGATACTTAGATAAGATCTCCTCATCCGTCAATGTATCCACATCATCGCTATTAGAGTCAAGGGAGTAGAGTCTTGGTTCAAACTTTCTAAAATAGTCATCTGGGGTGTAGGTTTTCCTCAGGATAGTTGGCTGAACTATTTCTTTCTTTGCTCCTAAAATCCCAAACTCAATGGGTTTAATGTCAATGAGTGGAGAACTGGGGCGCCGCATCTCTAGACCTTAAATGAAAGAAATATACAAACAGCAATATTGGAAACTGAAAAGACAATACAACTACATCAGTGCCCGTGGGGGCCAAACTGGGGACTTCTGACTCCATAAATATGCATGAGCTTCTACCCAATGAACCAAAAGACTTGGGACTGTTAGCTCAATGGAAGTAGAAGGCTCATCAACGTCTGAACGGCTTACCACCACCACACCACTAGACAGAGCCACAGCAAATGTTAAATGAATTTCTTCGCTCCACCCCCGCACCCATCCTCTTTCTATATATGCCATGTTTCTCTTTTAACACACCAAAGGTCCCTCACTCTTATTGTTTCTATTCATTTTAAAGGAAAAACAATCTTCCCAGTCCTCCCAGTTAGAGAGAAAAACTGGAAAATCTAAGCAGAGATTCCCAAACTGTGATTTGGGCAGCAACTGGGGTAATGCTCTCTCAAGAGGTAGTCACAACCTCAAGCAAGACTGCCAGCTCCCTCCGAGAAGCAACCCAGAGAGGGTGGGACCATGTCAGGGGGGGCAGGGAAAAGGGGCCTCTCCCAGGTTGGGGGTAGAGCCAAAGCCTCCAGGCTGAGGGGAGCAGCTGCCTCTCGGATCAGCAACAGTCTCTCCACCCTAGCAGCAGTGTAGCCATTATTTTTAGAGAGACATGGTCCGTTAGGAGGTATCCAGTGCAGCTGGAATCAGGTTGTGAGGAACTCCATCTTGTGATTGATTTGGCAGGAGACAGATTAGGAATGCTGCAGATTAGGAAGCTGCTGCACCTACCTGTACAGCGGCATCCCTACACGCTCTGACCGAGCTGGTGTTGCAAACTCCAAAGACATTAGTCTTGGGGGATCTCAACATCCACGCTGACGCTGGTCTTGTCGGTGTGGAGCATGAATTCATGGCCGCCATGGCAACCATGGATCTGTCCCAAGTTGTCATCAGCCCAACACACAATGGAGGTCATACCCTCGACCTGATTTTCTGAACTGGCCTTGAGGCGGGGGATCTGCTGGTGGGGGAGGTATTGGGTGAGCCCTTGTTGTGGGCAGATCATTACCTCCTAAGGGCCTGCCTCTCGGCGCATGTCTGGCCCCACAATGGCATGGAACCAGTTCGGTTGGTTCGTTCCCCAGAGATTAATGAAACCAGAAAGGTTCCAGAATGCTCTTGGTGAACTGTCCTCTGATCCAGATGGCCGACTGCTTGATGACCTCGTGGCTTTTTGGAACGCCTTGCTTTCTGAGGCCATCGACCGGACGGCTCCTAAGCATCCGCTCCCAAAGCGTCGACATCGGCAGCCGCCCTGGTTTACGGAGAGCTTGGAATTGATGAAGCAGGAAGGGCAGCGATTAGAGCAACGGTGGTGTCGGTTTCATGCTGAAGTTGACAGATTGCAGCATAGAGCTAGTTTGCGTACCTATATCGTGGTGGTCAAGGCAGCAAAAAGGTTTTTTTTTGTTGCCCTGACAGCATCTAAAAAGTCATGTCCAGCTGAGCTTTTCCGGGTGGTGCGGGGGCTGGTCGGTCCAGCCTCCCTCCGCCTAGAACCAGAAATATCAGTGGCCCACTGTAACATGTTTGTTGATTACTTTGTGGATAAAACTGCTCGAATTCACCATGACTTCGACTCTGCACTTTTGGCATTAGGAGAACCAGAGGCTGTGGAAGCCCCACCTTGTCCAGTTTTGTGGGATGAGTTTCAGTGGGTGTCAGCCACTGAGGTGGGGGATGTCCTTGGGGTTGCTAGAGTGACCTTTTGCGAACTTAATCCATGCCCGTCCTGGCTGGTTAAGGCCATCTGGGAGACATTGGGGCCTTTGCTGGCGGGGGTGGTCAACGCCTCACTTCGGAAGGGCAGGGTGCCGAGTTGCCTCAAGGAGGTGGTGGTGCGGCCCCTGCTCAAGAAACCATCTCTTGACGTTGACTCCCTGGCCAATTATCAGCCAGTCCCTGGTGGCTCAGAAGCTGCAGCGGCATCTGGACCACATCGGTTTTCTAGATCCTTCGCCATCCAGCTTTCATCCGGGTTATGGCACCGAGACTGCGCTTGTGGCTTTGGTCGATGACCTTGGCCAGGAATTTGATCAGGGACATTCGACCCTGCTGATATTGTTAGATCTTTTGGCTGCATTTGATACCGTTGATCATGAGATGTTGGTGACACGCTTGCGGGACCGTGTTGGGGTGGGTGGGATTGTTCTTGAATGGTTCTGCTCTTTCCTGGCCAGGAGAACTCAACGTGTGGTGCTCGGGGACTGTTTGTCAGTCTCCTGGGGCCTCACGTGTGGAGTTCCGCAAGGTTCTATTCTGTCCCCCCTCCTGTTCAATGTGTATATGCAGCCACTTGGGGAGATCATGGGGGTTTGGGGTACAGCATCATCAATATGCTGATGACACTCAGTTCTACCTCTCCTTTTGGATGAGGGCAAGCTGCCTGAAGTTAAATCCTGACAAGACTGAAGTGATAGTTGCGGGGAAAGCCGGGGGAGTGATGACCCCCATCACTGATGGGGTCCGTCCTCCTCAGGTATGTCAGGTCCATAGTCTGGGGGTGCTCCTGGATCCGCAGCTTCGCCTGGATGTCCAGGTGGCAGCTGTGGTGAAGGGGGCATTTTGCCAGTTACATCTGGTATGTCGGCTTAGGCCATATGTCTCAGACTAGAATCTGGCCACAATCATCCATGTTTTTATTACCTTGAGACTGGACTACTGTGACACAGTCTACGTGGGGCTACCCTTGGTGCTGGTTCAGAGACTGCAGCTGGTGCAGAATGCGGAAGCCCGTCTCCTAACGGGGACGGGCCGATGCAAGCACATTACACCAGTTCTTCGCTCTCTGCACTGGCTGCCGATAGTCTTCCGGGCCCAATTCAAGGTGTTGGTGTTGACCTTCAAAACCCTAAACAGCCTGGGCCCCACCTACCTGCAGGACTGCCTCACCCTCCGGATCCTGGATTGGCCCCTGTGGTCAGCCGGGGGCACCCTCCTTGGGGTCCCCCGGGTGTCAACTATGAGGAGGGCGTTTTCTGTGGCTGCACCGCAGCTGTGGAACTCCTTCTCATTGGAGGTCCGCCTGTCCACTGACCTCCCCTCTTTCCATAGACAATGTAAGACCTGGCTGTTCCGCCAGGCCTTTACCGAGGGAGATGGGGTAGCTGGGTTGGGTTAGGGAGGGTTTGGGTATGGGTTCTTTTAATCTGGGAACTTCAGGTTGTTTTAATTGTATTTAAGATACTATGTATTTTTAGATGTTGTTAGCCGCCCCGAGATGCTTATAGCAGAAGGGGGCGGCATATAAATTTTATTAATAAAATAAAAAAATAAACAACAACTCCTCCTCCTTAGATTGTCACTAGTGTGCAGTACAAAATTTTAATCCTTTTATCTTAGGGTTGGCCCAAGTCTGCCTAACAGCACAATCCTCTCTAAGGACAGTGTCCAGTCCACAATACCAGTTTGTGCAGGCAGGAGCTCCATTCATGTCAACAGGATTTGTATCTGCCCTAACTACTAGCACAAGCCCAGTGCCAATGAACGATCACACCCAAAGAGTTGAAGATGGTAACTAGCCACAGCGTGAACTGACACAAGAGATCATGCTTCTTTGGATGAGAGCAGCCTTACTTGAAATCCGTCTTGTGAGGCTGTAGGTGGACTTGGATGTATCTGAAGACGACCGCCTTCTGTCAGGCGAAGTATCCTGAGGAGTGGGAGGAGGGTCGCTTGTCGTGTTATCTGAGTCGCCATCTTTGTCCTCATTTCGACTGCTTATCCTGTTCAAATGAAAAGACCTCAGGCTGTATGAACCCAGGAGTGCTTTGTCTAAAGATAAAAGGTCCCAATTTTCTGAGACTTTAGACTTAACAGACTTTCTTTTGCTCTTCAACCCTGTAGACTGCTCATGTACACTTCTCTGTATACTGCCTTTTCCACCATTTCCCACTCCTGCCCTTAACATTAAGCTAAGGATGTGAACCTGCAACCTCTCGGCTTCATGAATGTATCCCTGGGTGTTTTTAAATGAGCAAGGCAATGGAGGGGGAGCCCATGACCACTAAGTGGAACTGCCATGGAGCATCCACACAGGTGGAGTTCAAACAGGCAGCTCCCGGCCACGGAGGCAAAACGCCCCCAGGCCTCCCTCTGCCACAGACCATGCGGGAGGGGAAAGTGCGCCGGGCAGGCCTTTCCAACCGACATCTCCCCAGCGCTCCCGGCCAGTTAATGTGACTTGCAAAGGCCACGTCCCCTGCCCACAGTGACTATGAGCAGCAGACCTGTCTGCTGGCATGGCTGGCTGCCCCAATTCATATGGGCAGGGACTGCGTGGCCACCAGCTGCCATGACCCTATTTGACTTACCCCATCAGATTTCTTGGCAGTACTCCGTGCGTGGGCATAAGCGGGTGCTCTGTGGCTCACAGGAGTGTGCATCTCCCCACTCCACCTTCAGACAGGCAGCCTGATGTGTGGCTCCTGGGTGGCCATGCATGGTAGCACCCCTTGTCTCTCCCTACATCCCCCTCTCTCTCATCCCCCCTCTCTTGACCATTCTAGATAGCAAGACCCTTGGG
Source organism: Sphenodon punctatus (assembly GCA_003113815.1). NCBI lineage: Eukaryota > Metazoa > Chordata > Lepidosauria > Sphenodontia > Sphenodontidae > Sphenodon > Sphenodon punctatus. The sequence continues at coordinate 3,974,498 of QEPC01007559.1, read as the reverse complement.
GCAGGAATCTGTCTCTAATCCTAATTGGACAGTGTCAAGCACATTGCTGAAATAATTAACAGAAATAATAGAATCATTAACAATATAACCTTGTACATAGGTGTGACAGCTCCTCTTTTTCAGATTTAATAGAGGAGTTTCCTTACCTCCCACTGAAGTGAGCAAGAGTTAGAAACACTCAAGTAGTTCATGATATAAGTCTATTGGATCAACTGCAGTTGGTGAGATTATGCAAGTGTTTGGGCAACACAGGCTCATAACAACTCAGGACTAAGAACACAATCATTCTGCTATAGAACATGGTATATTTTGGCAAAATTTAAATAAGCAAGAAAGGTTACATACCTCTCACCGAAACGTGTGGAAATCCCAAATTCACACAGTACTATGAGAAGAGATCACTTAAAATCCAAACACACTTCTCATGTTAGTGTGGCCATCCTGGGGAAGATTTTCAATGGCACTTGGGCAACCAATGTCTATGCAAAGCCAATGAAAATCAGTTGCCTTCGTTTTTGTCATTTAAGATCAACACAAGTGCATCCTGTCTTCAACACTGGCCTCCTTCAGTCACTTCAGAGAAGTACCCAATACAGTGGAGACTGGTGGGGCAGTGGGCCGGGTCACTTAAAATTTGACACCTTGTTATAGAAAAATACAATGAATTAAAAAACCACAATAAAAACATTTCTGCCCCTCTTCTCAGCAGAGTGTGCACCTCTGGGAATAGGTTGCAAGTTCAACATCTGGGTTTGGTATGCATCTAATCCAGAGACTCTCCTGAAGTCTTATCTGACAAACAATTTGCCTTTTGGGTCCAAAGACATCTGGCTGCAGGAGTAAAACATGCAACTAAGCAGATGAGAATTTGTTTTGTCTTTCCATCCATCTGCTCACCCCCACAGGGAATAAATACAATCATTTTGGGACTGGGGGGTGAGAAGGATATTGCAAGAGAGAAAGGCAAGACAAGTTGTCTTCTGCTAAGATGTGTGTGTCTCGCTCTTGCAGTCAGACAATTTTGGTTCAAAAAGGCAACGCTACAGGAGAGTCCCTGATCAGACACAAACCAAACCCACAGGATGAATTTGCAAGCTATCCCTAAACCATCTCACTCTGCTAACAAGAAGAGGGGCAGAAATGCAGTGACTGACAATGGTTCTGTGAATATCTGATGACTGAGAACAATGCTACTACTACCCCACAGCCTTTCCCCTCCTCCTTCAATCCCAGACTCCTCATTTTGGAAAGACAGTTTGCTGTTTGCCCTGATCTGACAAAGCAGCCCCTCTACTCTCCCACCTTGCTCAGTTGCTGGCTGTCAGAAGAATCCACCTGCCCAACCTGAGCTTTCCTGAGACAGCAAGGAAGAGCCCCCACAGAACCATAGCCCCTGTCATAGGCCTACTACTTGTTGGGCCATATATTAGATTTCACCTGCAGGGTGGCTACAGCGAAGCCCAGAGTCCAAGTACTCCCCTTCTCAGAAATGCAAACACATTAACAATGCAATCCTCTGGCTGCATAATGCACTTGCATGCTAGTAGTTAGCACAAGTCCCATTCACTTCTATTAGACAAAGGTTCACTAGCATGTGATCTGCCTCACTTGAGAAATGCACTCAGTGTGAAATGGAAGGGGGGGGGGGGGTTATACAAAAAAAAACACCATGAAATGTATTTTTACACATAAAATTAAAGGAGACAAAACTACCAAGAAAAATTTTAGACTAAGGTAGTGAAGCTCCATTTGATGGGTACTCCCAATGAGAAATATCTCCCTCCATATAAAACTTCTCCACAACATGAAGAAACACTGCAGGATTACAGCAAAATATAAAGGAAGTAAAACATAAAGGCAGTAAAATCCAATAAAGCTACATCCATGCACAACTGGTTAAGCAGAAAGCTTTCACACATAGGCATACGACTTTTGCATAAACAGGATGAGCAAATACTAGACTCGAGCCTAGAGAAAATCAAAGCAACACAAACTAACAGCATCTAAAGTTGCACTTCCTTTTAAAAAATTCATTTAAATCCCTAAATTCTTTATCTCATAGCAGCCACTAGACCCAACTGAATAAGCACCAAGAAAAAATATTTTATAGAACCACAAGGGTTTCCCAGGGTGAAAACAGACATGATGCTAACCACCCTTTAACCACCCTTGGTGGTCATTTATGCATGTGTCAGGGCTGCATAGGGCACCAATACAGCCCTGCAACATGCATAAATAACCACCAAGGGTGGTTAAAGGGTGGTTAGCGTCATGTCTGTTTTCACCCCCAATCTAACATTAAAAATACAGGGGGGCAAATCTCAAAATAACGCTTGCCTTTCTTGAGGGACCATGCACCTTAGTGACAAGAAAGATCCCACAGTTATCAAGTCTCAGAAAATAGCCTTGCAGCCTACTTTAAAAGTCATTGATTAGACTTGTAATCTCCTGCAACTGAGATTCAAGAAACAAAATTGCACTTTAAAAATACTAGCTTTGTGCATATAATTTGAACACCCTCCCTACGTCCATTAGCAAGAGGCAAAGCAGCATGCCCATGAACACCCCTTCGGCGGTGGGGGCAGTGCCCCCCCGACCACCACCTCCCCGGGACCTCCCAAGCTCAGATTCTCAGTGGCGGCTGAGACAGGGAGGTGAAACTTAGGTGCCAGTAGTCATGAGGCAGGGCCTGTGCCTGAAGCTGGCTACTCAGCGTCTCTGTCTGCGGCCTGCCTCCCTCCTTCCTTGCTGCCTTCTCCTGACTCCTCTTGACGGTAAGTCTTTGGGAGCTCTTGATCCTTTTGCATTCCCCCCCACCCCGCCGGGCAGATTGATAGCCCGGGGTGGGATTGGGGTTCTTGAGGGATGGGATTGGATGGGGGAGTGGGGGCAGAATGAGGGCCTGGGGGGTGGGATGGGGGTATGGGTGGATAGAATGGGGACTTGGGGAGTGGGATTGGACACTGTACAATTGAAGGGGGAAACAGAAAGCATTGTAGGAATACTGATAAAGTATATAGAATGTAAAGGCAAAAATACTTTTATATACTGTACATCATGTGAACATTCAAAACTATGTTAAACCAAAGCCAGTGTCTGGTGGCTGCGAAGGACTGGATGAGGGCAAGCCGACTGAAACTGAATCCCAACAAGATGGAGGTGATATTAGTGGGTAAGGCGGTGGGTTCACACACACACACCCCACCACCCCCGGTTCCCCAGGTTCGTAGTCTGAGGTGCTCCTCGATTCGCAGCTCCGCTTGGATTTTCAGATTGAGGCTGTGACGAGGAACGCCTTCCGCCAGTTACATTTGGTGCGGCAGCTTCGGCTGTATGTCTTGGGCTCGGACCTGGCCACTCTCATCCATGCTTTCGTCACCTCCAGACTAGGCTACTGTAACGCGCTCTACATGGGGCTACCCCTGGTGATGGCTGCGAGACTGCAGCTGGTGCAGAATGCGGTGGTGGGACGGTCGCCGGGAGCACATTACACCGATGCTTCGTTCTCTGCACTGGCTGCCTATAGGCTTCCGGGCTCGATTCAAGGTGTTGACCTATAAAGCCCTAAATGGCCTGGGCCCCACATATGTGCAGGACCGTCTCACTCCCCGGGCCCTGGATCTTGCAATCCACCGGGAGCACCCTGCTCGAGGTCCCCCGTGTATATCGGGGGGGCACGATGGAGAGGGCGTTCTCCGTGACGGTGCCACGACTATGGAACGCCCTCCTGACGGAGGCCCAGACAGTCCCAACCATCTCTTCCTTTAGGAAGTATTTAAGACCTGGCTGATCTGCCAGGCCTTTGGCAAGGGAAACAGGTAGGGGTGGGTCTCCTTGGGATTGGTGGTTTGATCGGTTTTATTACAAATTCTCCCTCTCCTCCCTCTCCTCGGCTATCTCCCTAGCTAGGCAGCGCTATTATGCCTCTAGGATCGAATCTTTCTCCCGCGACCCTCGCCGCCTTTTCTCTACTTTCGACTCCCTTCTCAAACCCCCCTGCCCTCCTCCGCCCTCTTCCCTTGCTGCTCAGGATCTTGCGTCGTTCTTCACCTCCAAGATTGACAAGATCCGTCGGGATATTGCCTCCCTCCACCCCCCGCCCCCCTCCCTCCTCGCATCCTTCCCTCCTGCCTCTCTCCAGGAAATCTCTGCTCTTCTCTCTTCATCCAACCCCTCCACCTGCCCCCTTGACCCGATCCCCTCCCGCCTCCTGACCTCTATTGCTCCCACTGTCGCTCCCCCCCTTCTGCATGTTGTCAATCTCTCCCTTTCCACAGGCTCCTTCCCCTCTGCCTTCAAACATGCCACTGTCTCCCCCATCCTCAAAAAGCCTACCCTGGACCCTTTCGATCCCTCTAGTTACCGGCCGGTCTCCCTCCTTCCCTTTGCTTCGAAGCTCCTGGAACGTGTCGTCTACTCCCGCTGCCTGAACCTCCTCTCTGCCAACTCCTCCCTCGACCCTCTCCAGTCCGGCTTCCGCCCCCTCCACTCTACTGAAACTGCCCTGGCCAAGATCACCAATGATCTACTTGTCGCTAAATCGAAGCGCCACTACTCCGTTCTTGTCCTCCTTGACCTCTCTGCTGCCTTTGACACTGTCGACCACTCGCTCCTCTTGGACTCGCTTTACTCTTTGGGCTTCCGTGGCTCTGTCTTTGACTGGTTCTCCTCCTACCTCTCTGACCGCTCCTTTAATGTCTCCCTCCCCGAGTCGACCTCCCCCTCCCTTCCCCTCTCGGTTGGGGTTCCCCAAGGTTCTGTCCTTGGCCCTCTCCTCTTCTCTATCTACACCCGGTCCCTTGGTGAAATTATTGCCTCCCACGGGTTCCAATACCATCTCTATGCTGATGACACCCAACTCTATCTCTCTACCCCCTCTCTCTCCTCCTCTGTCCGCTCACGCCTCGTCGACTGCCTCTCTGATATCTCCGCCTGGATGTCCCGACGCCAACTCAAACTGAACATGGCCAAGACTGAACTCCTCATTTTTCCTCCATCCCCCTCCTCTCCCTCTGACCTGACCGTCTGCATTGATGGGGTCACCATCCGTCCTGTTCTCCGTGCCCGCAGCTTGGGCTTCATTTTTGACACGCACCTCTCCTTTAAACCTTACATTGACTCTGTGGCCAAATCCTGCCGATTCGCTCTCCTCAACATTGCCCGCATTCGCCCCTTTCTATCTGTCTCCTCGGCCAAAATCCTTGTTCATGCCATGGTTATCTCTCGCCTCGACTACTGCAACCTCCTCCTTGCTGGCCTCCCTCGCTCCCACCTGTCCCCCCTTGTGGCGATCCAAAACTCTGCCGCCAAGGTCATTCACTCTGCCCGTCGCTTCGACCATGTGACGCCTCTCCTCCTCTCCCTTCACTGGCTCCCCCTTCCTGAACGTATCCTGTTCAAACTCCTGGTTTTCACGTTCAAATCGCTCCATGACCAAGCTCCCCCTTACCTCTCGGACCTAATCGCCCTACGCGCTCCTGCGCGCGCTCTCCGCTCTTCCGCTGTCCCCTCCCTCGCTCTCCCTCGCTTCTCCTGCTCGCCCAACCGCCTTCGTCCCTTCTCCCTCGCTGCCCCGCATGCCTGGAACTCCCTCCCTGCCGACATCCGCCTCGCCTCCTCCCTCCGCTCCTTCAAATCCCTCCTCAAGACCCACCTTTTCCATGCTGCCTTTCCCAATGCCCTCTAGTCTTTCCCCTTGCTCTTACTGTCAGCCCTCCTCTGCTGACTGCTGCTACCGACCACCTTGTAACCAAGCCAAGTACACGCACCTGAGACTTCGCATCTGCCTGAATGTTTGTTTGTCTTCTCCCATGTCTCTCCCGCTGTCCCCTCTCCTTGTCTCCCCCTCCTTGTCTTTTAGATTGTAAGCCACAGGCAGGGACCGCAGCTGATTGTATGTTCTGTACAGCGCCAGGTTGTTACTGGCGCTTTATAAATGTTTAATAATAATAATAATAATAATTATTATATTGATAATATTATTGCTTATTTTATTTGCGGTTTTATTTATTGTGATGTGAACCGTCCTGAGCTGCGTGCCTGGAGGGGCGGGGTACAAATTTTGTATAAAAAAATTAAAAAAAATTAAATTAAAAAAGCTAAGATTTCTTCCAGAACCCAAAGCGATAAGGTTTTTAATATAGCAGGTTTAAGCGGGTGGTCTTTACAAATAATGCAACCCATTACTTCTTCATTGACTTATGTGCTTAGCTTATTTTCAGTTCACATGCTAGATACCTTCACATGCCAACAGTTCATCTTTTGTTTAGAGCAGGGATTCTCAACCTGGTGCTCAGGAGCACCCGGGGCGATGAGTTGAAAGTGCTCCCCAAGCCAGCTGTCGGTAGTGCTCAGGAGCACTCGGAAACTGGCCTCTGGATTGGATTGAATTAAATTGAATTGCAAGTGGGGAGATAATCTATGCATATTTATGCAAATCATGCATGCAAATTATGCAGAGCTCGCAAGTAGTCACTTATGTCACCCCAGTGCTCATGACTGGGAAAAGGTTGAGAACCCCTGGTTTAGTATTTTAAAATTGCTGCAGGCAAGGGCACATAGAGTAAGTAGTGAGCTTTGCTTTTCAATCACTGACACCAAGTAAGCAATGTTCAAGCTGATATAAGAAATGATTGCTTTATATCTTATGGATGAAACAGTGAATTGCTAGGCTTGTTAACTTATAGATGAAGTAGTGAATTGCTAGGTATACAATGTAAACTAAGTAAAATAAGTGCACTGTATTGGTTCAAAACCAAAGGCTATATGAAACAGATATCTGAATTACATGTGTTTTGTATTTTATAACAAATATAATAAAGTTCTTTATAAATCTATCATGCTGGTGTAAGCTTTCATGTGTATTGAGTTCAAATGTGTATTGAGCGAGAGATTTTTAACCCCCAATAATGCTGAACACCCTGGTGATATACCCTGTATTGCTTTTGGATATTAACTATGAATTTCTTATTGAAATTTCTTCCTTTATTATTCCATGCTTTGAGCCTATGATGAAATCCATAAAGCCATTGTGAACTAGCTATTCAGCTGGCGTAAATGCTTTAAGCTAACAGGAGATCTGGCCCATTAATTTTAGGGATCACTTAAGGGTGCTTTTAGATGTCACAATACTTTTAGTGCTTCTGCTGGAGTCCATGAGAGATAATCATGGTGTCGGAAAGAACTCTTAAGTTTTTATTACACTTTTGTGTTGTGTTAGTGATTGCAAAGATACGTCTAGTCATACCTTTTTTTAGGCTGAAATTTCTCATCTATTATCTTCAGGCCTAGGTTATTATTTTGGGGTTAAAAGTGCTTTTCATGAATTTTGGTGTGTCTTTCGTTGATTCAATACCACATGGTGAGTGCTTCCTGCCCTCTTCTGAACTGTGCATGCCTCTTCTCCCTTTGTAAAACTCTATGCAGCATTTATGGTGTGCCATTTAGGATTTCACATGATCCTGTTGGCTTTTCTGTGCATTGTAATTGTGACCTATGCTGGGTGTGCAGTTCAGATATTGTAATGTTGCTTGAGTTGAATTGCACCTTAAGTTAGGTATTGGAAATTTCTGTAATCTGGGCTAGTTGTTATGGTACTTCTGTTTTCTCTGCTAGTGTACTCCTGCCATTGAACATATTCTGGTTATTCGACTCAGGTCCCCGCCCAGTAGGCTTACAATCTAAAAAGGACAAGCCCCATTTGCCCCCATGCACTTTGGACTCACTTGGCTGATGCTCTGATGTCGTTTGCTAAAACTGCTATCCTTGCATGCATGTTCTATTCCTTGTGTGCATGTTCTGTTCCACTGATCATGATCATGTAAGTGTGCAATTGTGGGGTTGGTTCCGCCTACCGTGGGGTTCACTCCACCTACCATTGGCCCCACCCACCTCTGGGCTGACCCCTCCCACTACCCCACCAGCCTCAGACCCCACCAGCCGCAACTGCAACACCCTCCCCTCTCCTCTGCTGCAGTCCATAGCCCCCTCGCAAACACTCACCCAGCAACCCATTGACTCCCCTCTGAAGCTGTGCTGCAGCAAACAGTCCTGTTCCATAACTCCTCAGGGAAGCTTCCCCACTGGAAAGCAGGCAAGCTGCCTGCCTAGCTGCTGTCTAGCTGCCTGCCTGACTCTGGGTTCCCCGTCTGCTAATGGCCATCTGGAGCAAGCTCAGACAGGCACAAGGCAAGTCTCATGTCTGGCAGCCCTATTCTCTTCTGCCATTGGCTAGGGGCAACAAGAATTTTGCCTCACGATTTACTTTCAGTGGTTGGATTCCCTCATAGGAACGCAGTATGAGAGACTCCAGCCTTGCCTGTAACCTCTCCCCTAAACTAAACAGAGCATGTGCCATTTGGGAAGCCAGCGTTTTGCCCCAGACATGCTCAGTGAAGTTCAAGGCTGAGGCAGAACAGCTGCTGCTCGACTGCTCCCAGCCCCTCCCTTACAGCTTCTTGTGATGAAATTAGGCAGACTGGTGAATGTGCTTATATTAATCTGTAGACTAGTTCCTTAGGCAGTAACCTAATTTGAATCTGCTGTTATGGGTTGATTACTATGTTCTTCCTGGAATGTGGAGGTAATGCAGATTGCACTGGTAATGGAGTCTAGTCTAGTGTATATGCCTGTCTGGAGTCACCTATAACCAGCAATACATTACACATCCCTGCAGCAGCTACAGCTTTAGTGGGGCAGAGCCCATTTGGCCGTATGGAGGAGCCTCCCCCAACGCAATAGATTACAATGGAGTGATCCATTCTTTGCTGTTTACCCCCAGCTCTTATCTTTCTTTCAACAGTACTGTAGGCTGTGGAACAGCATTAAAAAAAAATGTAATTTCCAAGGCCAGGCAGGAAATTAGCAACAGGCCAATGTTCAGCATGAAAGAAAAATCAGGAAAGAAAAAAAAAAAACTGCCTGAATTTGTCTGGTGCCGGGGTTTGTTCTTCTGGCTCTTGACAAGTGACCTAAAAATGTTGAAATATTTGCCTTACTGCCCATAGACAGAATGAGCAATAAGGGCATTCTGTGTGACGTAATCAATGCAAAATCGGATACAGATTTGGAAATGAGCTCCAACTGGAATTGAATCTGATGGAAATGGATCTAAAAACCAGAAACCCAAATCCAAACACCACTGAATTTCACTGCCCCATACGTTAACGTTATACAAAGTCGATTCCAAAAACGGCAAATGGGAGTCAAAATCGTCAAACGTGAGTCAGGAGTCTACACCCCACTTTCAAAAGGGATATAAGCACTAAGGGCTCCATTTTTCAAAGGTAAAATGGCACCAATGGGAGGGAGTTCCACAGCCGCGGCGCAGCCACAGAGCACACCCTCCTCATGGTAGACACCCGGGAGACACCACCACCTCCTTGAGGCAGTCCGGCACCCTGCCCTCGCCAAGGGAGGCACTGACAATCCCCGCCAGCAGCGGCCCCAATGTCTCCTGGCTAGCCTTAACCAGACAGGACGGGGATGGATCCAATTCACAATAAGTGTCTCAAACAGTCCCAGGAGCATCCCCCGCATCCGAGGGCGACACAACATGAAACTCATCCCACAAAACAAGACAAGAAGGGGCTTCTACTGCCTCTGACCCACCCACTGCTAAAAAAGTTGCATAAATTTTTTTGAGTGATTTTATCCGCAAAAAAGTCCACAAACAAATCACAGCAAGCATTTGATGATTCTAAGTCCAGGCGGAGGGAGGCTGAACTGACCAGTCCCCTCACCACCCAGAACAACTCAGCCGGCCAGGACTTAGCGCACGCAATGAGGGCAGCAAAGAAAACCTTTTTTGCTGTCCACACCTCAATGGCATAGGTAGGTAACCAGACTCTATGCCACAATTGGTCAACTTCAGCACGCGAGTGACATCACCATCGCTCTAACCGCCAACCTTCCCGCTTCATCCACTGCAGCTCCTCCATAAACCACGGAGAGCTACGTTGTCGGCGATTCGGGAGCAGATGCCGGGGAGCCACACGGTCGATGGCCTCCGCCAACACAGAATTCCATATGGACACGAGGTCATCGAGTGAGTGGCCATCGAGGTCAGAGGAAACATCCCCTAGAACTATCGTGAACCTTTCTGATTCCATAAGCCTTCGGGGGTGAACCAACCTAACTGGTTCCACACCCTCCCGGGGGCTGACATGCACCAGGATACCAGCCCAGAGGAGATAATGATCCGTCCACGACAAGGGCACTGTTGACACCTCCCCCACTAACGGATCCCAATTAGTGGATCTCAAGGCCAGTGCAAAATATCATGTCCAGGGTATGTCCCGCAACATGCGTGGGGCCCACTACTCTCTGAGACAGGCCCATGGTTGCCATGGCGGCCATGAACTCACGCTCTGCCCCTGACTGACCAAGACTAACGTCGGCATGGATATTGAAGTCCCCCAGAACTATCGCCCTCGGGGACCACAAGACCACCTCCAACACCAGCTCAGTCAGTGTGGCAGGGAAGCTGCTGTACAGGTGGGTGCTCAGTATGCCAGCAGTCCCCTTAACATGTAAGTGGGTATCTTAATAAGCCACTCAAATCCTGATTTTTTATTTATTTATTTTTTAATTTTTAAAAAAGCAGCCCATAGGAAAATAAAGGTCTATTTTACATGCCCTGGTGCAAATCTGAGCATCTGAATATTTTTGGACGCTTACGACGGTGTCCATGTTTTGAGCAGAGAGACAGAGAAAGGCCAAAGAAAGACGCAGATGCAAATAAGGGAATTCTGCTACCAGGAAATGTAACAGTGAGTTAAATTAATAAAACACAAACAGCCTTTTGTATTAAAATTGCTACAGATCCACAATCACTTTTCCCCTCAAATAAACTTTGACTCTGTTTAGAATAGCTCTGTTCTTATTTAATCAGACCCTTTGAGAAGAAGAATTGAGCTCTAATTTCAATTTAATCACACTGAACACACAGCATTTATATCTTGAGTTCCTACATTGGCCATTTCATAATATGCAAAGCTGACAAGCCCCCTCATTTCTTGCCAATTTTTCATGCAGGCTAGAAAGCAAACAATTGTTATGAAATAACAATGAGTTACCATGTGTGTGAGTCAATATAATTAGCTTTGTTTTAGCAAGATAAATTTGTTTTCTTTTTAAACTCGGCATTGAGAGAGATTGTAAGAATTCAGGAACTGAAAAAACAACGTATTTGACTTGAAATTCACAGTCCCGGTCCCAACTGATGGCAATTATTATTAATTTTAATTTATATGCTACCCTTTCCTCAAAGGATTCAGGGTGGCTTACAATAAGTTAGAAGTCAGTATCACGATACAAATAAAATCTAACCCACTACAAAGAAAAGGACCCCCGAAACCCCGCCCCATCTGCCTATGACTCTCATTTCCCATACCCCTCACACACGGAGAGCCCGCACCTCCAACGCACTCTCCCATCTCTCACCTGGGGAGTCCCCAACCCCAACTTCCCCCCTTCATAGGAAACCAGGGGTTGTGCAGCAAAACCCAAGTCCCATCTACCCCACTATTTCCAACCCCAAACTCCACACTTCATGATGACTGTGTTGGCCAACAATCCCACTTCTGACACCGCCAAAGGGCGCCTATTAGCATCGCCTGTGCTAGGCAGGGCTGTCAATTTTTAAAAGCCAGGAGGCAGATGATGGAGCCCTCTCCAGCAGCTGTGGCATCCAACACAACATCTGTGCTGGGCCCTATCCCTCCCAAACTGCCTCCCCTGGAAACAACTCACAGGAGAAGCCCTATGGTAATGGCAGGGAGCTCTGGGTGACCAAATAAATGCAGGTTTAGCAGGATGCAGCCATGCCCCCAGGAGCATAGCTAGAATAGGTACAGCAGGTATAGCCACACGGGGCCCACGAGCCTGGGGGGACCAAAAACGTGTATTTATTTATTTATTTCAATGTCTATGCCGCCCTTCCCAGAGGCTCAGGGCAGCTTACAAATCAGAAAAATATTAAAACACAAAAAATTCTAACCCCCCCCCCAACACCACCCCATTCCTGAACCCCCAAAGCATCCCAACCCCCAATTTATCCCCTCCCACCAAATGCCTTTTAAAATTAAAAAAAAAGTCTTGCCCCGCCTCTGGAAGACGCTCACGCTCAAACAAAGCTCCAGGGGAAGCAAATTCTAACGGATCGTAGCAGCAACCAAGAACACCTCCCCAGCAAGCCCTTGTTGTACGAACGAGGCTGACCGGCAGTACCCACAGGGAGGTGCGCCCAGCCAACGGCAGAGACTGCAGCGGGGCATGGAAGTACAGGAGGTCTTTCAAATATGTGGGGCTCAGACTGTTAGGGCTTTAAAGGCCAAAACCAGCACTTTGAATTGTGCCCGGAAAACGATAGGGAGCCAGTGCAGACTTTGGAACACTGGCGTGGTGTGTTCCTGGCACCTCGTCCCCAAAAGGAGGCAAGTTGCCACTTTCTGCTCCAGCCGCAGCTTCCAAACAGTCATCAAGGACAGCCCTTGAGGTGATGAGAGCATGGATGACGGTGGCCAAATCCAAATCAGAAAGAAAACGCTGCAGCCTCCTCACCAGATGGAATTGGTGAAAAGCGCTCCTGGCCACCTCTGCAACCTGACAATCCAGGTGCAGCAGGAGATCCAGGAGCACTCCAAGGTTGCAAACATAGGGTACTTTCAGACGATACGGGGCCCTTTGGCCCCGTACCGGCACCACCGGCTTCGTTCCCCGCCGGGGTCACCCCGTAACGGCACAACAGACGTGCCGGGGGGATCCCGGCGGGGAAAGTGGGAGGGGCCGGGGCCGCGCGGCGCAACGTGCGGCCGCACGGCCCCGCCCCCTCCACGCACCCCGCCGCCCGCCCTCCGAGGAGACGGGCGGGCGGCGGGGCCAATGCGGCCGCCGCGTCCGGCCGATCGTGCCACGGCCCGGGATCCCGCCGGGGATCCCGGGCCGTGGCACGCGGCCAGACGTTACTTTTCCTTGGCCACGGCCCGGGGTCCGTTTGACCACGCTTCCCGGGACCTTCCCCCGGCTAGCCCGGGAAGCGTGGTTCAAACGAACCCCATGTGCCGATTGACCGTGGCCAACATCTGGCGCGCCGCAAACAGACGTACGGGACACGGTGACCACAGGTGGGTATTCCCCGTGGTTCACCGTGTCAACGTCACGTCTGAAAATACCCATAGTGGACCAAAGGGGGCCAGTCTCCATCAATAAGAGGAGTCCCAATTCCCTCCAGGTCACACAGCCATCCATCCATCGTCACCTCAGTCTCGTCTGGATTCAGCTCCAATCAGCTCAGCCTCATCCAATTCTCAACAGCAGCCAGGCATCGGGTAAGCACCAAGACTGCAGGGCCTGGGTCGGATGAAAAAGAGAGGTAGGGCTGGGTGTCATCAGCATGCTAATGGCACCTCACCTCAAACCTCCGAATGACCTCGCCCAACAGCCTCATATACTCGTTGAATAAGAAGGGAGACAGAGCAGAATCCTGCAGGACCCCGCAGGGGAGGTCCCAAGAGGACAATGAGCAATCGCCCATCACCACTCACTGGGACCTCCCTGACAGGAAGAAGCGGAACCACTCAAGAGCAGTCCCACGCACCCCCGCCAGGTCCCAGAGTCTCATCAGCAACACCTCGTAATCAACGGTATCAAAGGCCACTGAAAGATCTAACAAGATCAACGAGGTAGAATTCCCCTTGTCAATCTGCAGGCACAGATCATCGACCAAGGCCACAAGCACTATCTCTGTGCCATACCCAGGGTGAAAACCCGACTGAAATAGGTCCAAGAATCCAACAGCATCACAATGAGCCCAGAGCCACAGGGCAACCATCCGTTCAATAACCTTCCCTAAAAAGGTTCTGTAAAAAGGTTCTGTAAAAAGTAACATAGAATGCATCTGCACACTGGAGCGGAGTGCCCCTGCAGGGAGCCCATTCCAACTTCTGCACCAGGGCCCATTCTCACCTAGCTATACTCCTGTATGTCCCGTAATTCTTCACCGAACCTAGCTCCCCCCAAGCTGCTCACGTCTGCAGGAGGTTCTCACCACAATTCCATACGACATCAGTATTACAGGTTCCACATTACTTCTTGCTGTCCCCCTTCCCCGCCCCCGTATCAGCATCCTGGCCAGCCTAATCTCACTCTCCCCCTGGGATCAGCACTCTGGCCAGCTCTCAGTCTCATGGAGCAGAGTTCCTTTCCTGCTCTTGGCTGCCTTTAGATTGACTTGATGTCAAGGCTCTTATAGCCCCAGAAGGGGGCGTAGCCAAGGGATGATCAGGCCCAAGGAGCCACCGTCTCTGCTCCACAGCAGGTTGGTTTGTCTAATTAGAGTAAAAGTGAACATGATTCCCTGTGAGGGAAAATTTAATAGGTTAGGGATCTTCGGTCTAGAGAAGAGACAACTGAGGCGGCAGCTGATTTGAGGGGCATCGGGAGGCAGCTTTGGGCACAGCCTCAAAGAGATTCGGCTCCACCTGCATCAGTGTTCGCTGGACAGCCAAAGGTGGCAGAGACTTCATTGAACAGCACTATGTAACACTGAAGAAGGCAAGCCCAGACTTCCACATTCTGACCCAGAGTGTTCAGATGTACAGCCCAGGTTCTGAGCTAGATATGTGCTCAGGAGAGAAATGTGCATGCCGCTGAGTAATCTGAATGCAGACTAAGTTGCCAAGGCCCTGGCAAATGTTAACAGCAAAGCATGAAGACAAAAAACAAATGTGCATTTGCTGTAGTCTGTATGTATAACTTATTGAAAATAAATGCATGTTGCAAAAATATACAGCCCTCCTGAGCTTCAATGAGAAGGGTGGGGTATAAAGTTAAGTAAATTCATAAATAAAATAAATATGAGAGAGGTTTACAAAATCAAGAGCTGTGCAGAGCAAGTAAATAGGGGACTGTTCTTTCCCCTTTCTCAGAATACTAGCGGACACCCCAACATAAAATTAACTGGCAGCAGGGTTGACTTACTCATTGAAAGTCAGAGTTGGAAGGGATCTCGAGGGTCACTTAGGCTATGTTCTCACCCGCAGTCGCAGCAGTGGAAGTGGCGAAGGAAGACGCAGCAGCGCGGAGGAGCCGGCCAATGGGAAAAAAGCTGGTGCAAACGGGGATCTGCTGCGGCTTCTCTCGCGCATGTCAAGGCGCAAAATCCTGCCTTGACATACGCGAGAGAAGCCGTGGCAGATCCTCGTTTGCACCAGCTCTTTTCCTGTCCGCCGGCTCCTCCGCGCTGCCACGTCTTCCCTCGTCCCCTCCCGCCGCCGCCGTAGGTGAGAACATAGCCTTAGTCTAACACCCTGCTTGGATTCAGGATGATACAGCTACATCTCCAGCAGATGGCTGTCTATCCTTCTTTTGAATTGAAAACTTCCAGTGACCAAGAGCCTGTGGCCTTCCTTTCTAACTTGTGCCATTGCCACGCAGCTCTTACTGTTAAAAAGTTTCCCCTGCTATTTAACTGAAATCTACCTTTCATAACGTGAGCAAATTATTTCTAGTCCCTGCCCTTTGTAGCAATGCAGAATAGTTCAATGCCATCTTCTTGGTGGCAATCATTTAAATATATGAAGACTGCTATCTTGTCATCCCTTAGTCTTCTCTTCGCTAGGCTAAACATATCCAGTTCCTTCAACCTTTCCTCAGCAGATCTTCCTCCCAGACCATTTATCTTTGTCACCTTCCTTCAAACCTGCTCCAGTTTGTCAATGTCTTTCTTAAAATGACTCTTCGTCTGACTCAGTATGGCACTTACATTATTCTTTCCCTTGTGACTCCGCGACACGTGAGCAGGTTAATCCGGGGCTAACGGGGAAAAGGTGGGGCGTAGCTGACTCTTGGGGAAGGCACAGGGAGCACGTGCCTGCCCCAGATTTTCAGAAGCCCTACAGAGTAGACCTGTAGGCTTTTAATACTATAGTATATCATTTGACTGTTCAGTACAGATGTTTACAATTTATATTTAATAAAGTTTGAAATAAATAAATACATAAATAAAAAGCTCTACATAACCCCTGCCCAGCCCCCACTCCTGTGCATCACCCCCACCCTCTCGACAGTTACCAGTCGCCTGATGTCTACATGTTCTCAAAATGGCAGGCAAGGCAGATTCTACAGCAGGGGCAGCTCCCAAAAAGGACTGCTGGAGTTACCGCACAGAAGGCTCATAGGGATGGACAAGGAGAAAAAACAGCGGGTGTCGTGTCAAGAGACTTGCCACTGGTCCAGGTGGCATACATGCAACAGGTTGCTAGGTTTGCACACGACCTGGTATGTGTCTGCCACCTGCTTGCCACTCCTTTACACTCACAATATACTCAAGAGCAATCCAGTGACAGGCAGCAGTTTTGACGTCTGCCGACAGCCCCGTCTGGCAGGGTAAAACGGGGCTGTGCATGTGAACCTCACTCATTAAATCAATGCCAGCTGAACCACTGACATCAACGAGGTCAGGATTGCACCCTTTGTCTCATAAAGGTACCTCCATCCTCCAGTTCACCTGTGCAGAATGTTTTCTCCTTCAGCAATGAGCTTCATCTAATTCCCACTAACTACGACTAGATTAGTTTTAGCAGGTATACATAAGAGCCTTAAACAAGTCACTGGTTCAAGATCCACTCGAAAGCTCTTCTGCTGCCATTTCCAAGCTAATGCTAAAGCATAAATAAGATGCTGTAATTTAAACAGGGGGGGAAATATATATATTTTATATAGAGATTAGACATGAACCTTATCGATCCAAGAGCAAAAACAGGAATGCTCAGGGACCGGGCAAAAATGTTCATGCGTTTCACCATCTGTTCTCAGCACAATGTGATGGATTAAGGAAGCAATTAGCGGGGCGCCTCACGTGTTGCAGTTTCAGAACATATTGAGAGTTTAAGCCTTTGGTGCCAGACACTTTCACAGTCTTAACTGGAGTTCTACATTATTATTATTATTATTAATAATAATAATAATTTCTATAGCACTGTCTGTATTCAAAGTGCATTCCAAACCTTATCATTCTCCACCCTCACAACAAACCTGTGAGGTTTTTTTATTTTTTATTTATTTTTCAATTTAATACCTCGCCCCTCCTGCCATCAGGCAGTCCAGAGCAGCTTACAATATGGTCATTGTTATCCCCATTTTACAGATGGGGAAGTGGGGCTGAAAAATAGTGATCTACCAAGGCCTCCAAATCTCTCAGGGACCATCACACACCCATGTCAACCTTTTAACTGAAAACACCAGAACGGCAATGGTTTCACACACTGGCTTAACACGGCCTTGTGAAATACAGTTTGAGAACCAACGTTCTCTAAATTATCAAAACAAAATCATATTTATTGCTCCACAGCAATGGTCAGAAATATCACAGCACTTTAAGGGTTAAAGTGCTGAACACAGCATGGGTTTTAGCAGTGGAATGTGGTTTAAAATATAACCTATTGTCTTGAGGACGGAATACAAAACTAGGCCACTTACCAACTGGTCAAATCAATTTGCAGGAGAATTTCCATCTTTTCTAAGTACTGGGGAGAATGTACTTACACACACACACACACACACACACACACACACACACACACAGAGCTGAAAGGACTATTCAGAAAAGCAAGCAAACCCATAGAATTTGCCCAACCCAAACTGAAAATAGCAAAGTGTATAATAGCTATCCCACTGGATATCCATTTGGATTATTTCATGTTGGTTTTTGTGGTTTTCTGGTCATTTTGGTTACTTCATTTCAGAAGTATTATTTCTGTATTTAAATTTATATGCCACCCTTCCCATTAACGCTCAGGATGGCTTACAAATAATAAAAACATCTAAAATTCCCCTTAACACACACACACACGCCCCCACGTCCCAACCCTTTCCCTAACCTTCTCCACACAATCCCACCCAACCCTATCCTTGACAAATGCCGGGCTAAACAGAAAGGTCTTGCATTGTTTCCAGAAGATGAGCAGGCTTAGGCTTAGATGAACCTCCCATGGAAAGGAGTTCCATAATCATGGGGCAGCCACCAAGAACACCTCTCTGCATGCCCTTGCTGTAGAAACTTCATGAGCAGATGGTACCTGCAAGAGGATGCTCCCAGCTGACCTCAGAAGTTGCAACGGGACATGAGGGAAGAGACGGTCTTTCAGATACCTGGGGCTCAAGTCTTTTAGGGCTTTAGACGTCAAAACCAGAACCTTGGACTGTGCCCAGAAACTACTGGTAGCCAGTGTCGACTCTGGAGCTGCTCCTGGCGACCTGCCCCTAACAGAAGATGAGTCACCACGTTCTGCTTCAAATGCAGCTTCCATACAGTTATCAAGAGCAGCCCCACGTAGAACACATTGCAACAGTCTAGCCTCGAGATTATAAAGCCATGGACAATGGTGGCTAAATCTGAATCTGATAAAAAAAAAAGGTTGCAGCCTTCTCACCAGATGTAATTGAAGAAAAGCGCTCCTGGCCACCACCGCAACCTGGTGATCCAGGCACAGCAATGGCTCCAAGAGCACCCCAAGGCTGCCAACCTGATTGACCAAAAGAGGCTGGACCTCATCAATAACAGGGGTCCTTACGTCTCCCAGGTCACAAGGCTGGCCAGGCAATGCCATCATCTCTTGGGTTTGTCTGGGTCCAGCTTTAGTTGACTGGCCCGCATCCAGTCCCCAACAGCAGCCCGGTGCTGGGTAAGCACCAAGACTGCAGGACCTGGGTCAGATGAAAGAGAGAGACAGAGAGTTGGGTGTCATCAGCATAGTGGTAACACTTTACTCCAGATCTCTGTACAACCTAGCCCAGGGGTCTCGGATACACATTGCACAGGAGTGGGGACAATATGGAACCCGGCTAGACCCCACAAGGGAGCTCCCGAGGGAACGATGAGCCATGACCCATCACCACTCTCTGGATTCTCCCAGCCAGGAATGAGTAGAACCACTCAAGAGCAGTCTTACGAACCCCTGCCAGGTCACGCAGCCATGTCAGCAACACCCCATGATCAACTGTATCAAAGGCTGCCAAAATTTATTTATTTATTTATTTGAATACATTTAGGAGTCGCCCCATATGCCTATGGCATTTGGGGCGACGTACAACTAAAAAATTCATTAAAACAATTTTCTTTTTCTTTTTTCTAAAAAAACTTCAACAATTTAAAACATCATAGGGATAGGAAAATAAAAAATAAGGGCACGGAGAGTAAAAAAACCCTATCCCCCCCCCTCCCCAAAGGCCTGGGCGAACAGCCAGGTTTTACAAGGCTGCCAAAATGTTAGGATGCTTGGGGCCAGGCGAGCTTCCTCCGGGAGGGAATTCCAAAGATGCGGCCTGGTCACCAAGAATGCCCTCTCCATCGTGGCCCCCCGCTTAACACGGGGGACCTCCACGAAGGCACCCCCGGCGGACTGAAGGAGCCGCTCTGGGGCGCAGAAGGCGAGGCGGTCCTTGAGGTATGAGGGGCCAAAACCGTGAAGGGCCTTATAGATCATTACCAATACCTTGAACCTGGCTCGGCATGCTATTGGCATCCAGTGCAGAGTCCTGAGCACAGGTGTTATATGCTCCCGATGACCCATCCCCATCAGGAGACGGGCCGCCGCATTCTGCACTAGCTGCAGCCTCCGAACCAGGCACAAGGGCAGCCCCACATAGAGCGCGTTGCAGTAGTCCAGCCTCGAGGTGACAAAGGCATGGATGAGGGAGGCCAGGTCCGGCCTGGAGATGTATGGACGCAGCCTCTGCACCAGATACAACTGGCGGAAGGCGGCCTTCACCACCACCTCCACCTGTCGATCCAGGAAGAGACCCGAGTCCAACACCACCCCCAGACTCCGAACCTGCTGAGCTATAGGAGGGCGAACCCCCCAATCAGGGGGGCCAACACCTCCCTCGCCCTCCCCACCACCATCACCACCGTCTTATCAAGGTTGAGCTTCAGTCTGCTCTGCCGCATCCACTCCGCCACGGCCTCCAAACACTGGGATAGCAATGAGATAGCAGGGTCTGGGTCAGTTGAAAAAGAGAGGTACAGCTGAGTATCATCAGCATATTCATGACACCGCACCCTGAACCCTCTCACGACCTCCCCCAAGGGCTGCATATACACATTAAATAATAGTGGAGACAGAATAGAACCCTGCGGAACGCTGCAGGACAAGGCGCGGGGGCAAGATGTTTCAGCCTCCAACACCACCCGCTGGCTTCTCCCCAAGAGGAATGAGCGGAACCATTCAAGAACAGTCCCGTCCAGACCCCCCAGAGGTCACGCAGCCATCTCAACAGCAGCCCATGATCCACTGTGTCAAAAGCGGCCGAGAGATCTAGCAGGACAAGAAATGTAGAACGTCCTGCATCCCTCTCCTGGCGGAGGTCGTTGACCAAGGCCACCAACGCTGTCTCAGTGCCATAGCCGGGATGGAACCCAGATTGAAAAGGGTCTAGGAAACCGGTGCTGTCCAGATGCACCTGGAGCTGGATCACTACCACCTGTTCAATAACCTTCCCTAAAAAGGGAAGGTTAGAGACAGGTCGGTAGCTGGCGAGTGCGTCCACATCTAATGATGGTTTCTTCAGCAGGGGGCGCACCACAAAATCAACAGGGTACAGTTGCTCTTGTCAATTGCCAAGTGAAGGTCATCAGCCAAAGCTACAAGCAGAGTCTCGGTGCCATGCCCAGGACAAAGTCCTGACTGATGCCCAGGAATCCAATAGCATCAAGATGTGCTTGAAGCAGTGAGGCAGCTACTCATTCAATAACTTTCCCTAAAGGGAAGATTGGAGACTAGGTGGTAGCTGGCAGGGAATTCATCAAGTGTTTATTTTTTTAGGGACCAGACTATTAGCACTATTGGGCAGGTACAATTGCTGAAAATGACAAAACCAAAATGACCAGAAAACCAAAACAACTGAACCAGGAAAATCTGAAATAACCAAAATGGAATAACCCCCAAAAGCACACTTGCAAAATACCTGTTTTGATCATGGCACTACTGTTCAGCTATTTGGAGGGTTATCCGAAAATGTAACTACTACCCACAAATAATCTATCTGCTATCCCTTTCAGCTCTAAAACACACCGATTATTTCAATTAAGAGCTTCTGTCACTGGCGGGGTGCTCTGCCAGTGGGACAGCGCACGTGCCAGCAAGAGTCCAGTGCACTTCAATGCGCTTCACCCCCCCTGCTAACTGCTGGCACGTGCTATGTGCCCAGATGACCGCCCTACCCAAAAACAGCAGTTACACACATGTCCAGTCCAAAAACAAGTCTCTTTGTCAGCACCCTTACCCCCAGGGTTCAATGGGGTTCTACAGACCATTGCTTCAGCCAGTCTTAGCCCAGTCACTTCCCAAAAGGCTTCCCTGCCTTGCCCTTGTCACACCCCTCCTGTCGGTCTTCAGGCCTTGTCACACCTTCCAGCTTTCTAGTTGGCCGCCAGCCAGCATAAAAGACTTGCTGGTAGCACCAGGAAGCTAGGTGGCGCAACTCCACCATCACCCCCCTTTGTTCTCCATGCCCTGCCTCTCCTCTTGCCCTCTGCCTGGTCCCTTGTTTTCCCCTCTCTAATCCGTGGGTGTTTTTAAACAAGATGCTACCACGCACGGCCACCCATCAACCACTCATCCAGACGCCCGTGTGAAGGTGCTACTCCCATGACCCACACAGCACCCACTCATGGCCTCTCATGGGGCACTGCCAAAAAATGTGGAGGGCATCATGTGCAGGGAAACAAAAAAAGCCCTGCGTGAAGACAAGCACCCATGCATCCCCTGTCCATATGAACCAGAACCCCCACCCATGCCAGCAGACAGATCCACGGCCGACTGCTTCCCTACTCCTGCCCCAGTCCTGCTGGGAGCTCTCCGAAGCGCTCTTACGGGACATGTGTGAAATACAACACCATGTTGGCTCAAAGCACAACAGCCCCCCACCCCACCCCGTGACGTATGAAAGAAGAGCCAATGCCATGCAGAACGGCAGCTCGGACAGCAACGTCCTGCCTCGTATGCGCCTCCATTGTTGCCCCGGACTGCCAGCAGCTACCACAGCTTCTGGGCAGGAAGGGGTTACTGGCTGTTACTTCATGTTTCCATGGTGGCAGAGGGCGAGCAGTTGGGCAGGGCTTACGGTGGGGGGCAGGGGGGAACAGCTGCCTGTATGAGTTGTTTGCAGGGCCGGTCCATGGGAGTGCGTGGAGGATGCCTGCGTGGCTGTGGTAGCCACCTTGGGAGCCTCCCATTAGAATCCCTCCCCACTCACTCCACGTGCATGGATGCTCCATGGCTGTGCCACTAAGCGGCCACGGACCCCCCCCCACCCCCCTCGCTCATTTCATAATACCCGTAGGTCTCCTGCCTCTGATCCTGTCCCTGCACCCTAACCCCCACATTCATCTACAGCCAGTACTGCAAAGGCAGTGGGGTGAGGGGCATCCAGGACTTGGGGGTCGGGGTGCAAGGACAGGATCAGATTCAAGAGACAGGGCTGAGAGAGGGGGGAAAACAAGGGACCAGGCTGAGGATAAGAGGAGGGGCAGGACCAGGGACTTGGGGGGGGGGAGGGGGAGGGAGTTACTCCACCCAGGTTCATGGTGATATCAGCAGGCCTTATATGCTGGCTGGCTGCCAACCAGGAAGCTGCAAAGTGTGACCGGGGCTAGAGACAGTCAGGAGGGGCGTGGCTAGGACAAGTCAGGAAGGTCTCGTCATGGATTCTGAACACCACACACATGGATTCTGTTACGGGCAGTTACGGATTAATCCAAATCCAAAATGGACATCCCTAGTCCCTGATCGTAGCGGAGACATCACCTCATCACACCGTTATCAAACGGAGAAAACAGTTGCCTAAAATACGCATTCAACTTACAGCCAGGGGGGCGTCTGCGCAGGAAAAGGTCCCAGGATTTCAACTTCATCGTCACTCGACTGGCAACAGCTGCAGTCGTAACACTTCTGACAGCAATTTCTACAAGTCCATCTGCACAGCAAGAGATCCGAGATTCGAGATAGCAGCCCCTGAGGCCATTGGAAACCAGAGAGCAAAATTACAACCAGCTGATTGCCGGCAAGAAAGAACACTCTGCCATATCCCTGTTCTCTCGTAACGAGATAGTTGGAACTAGATTTATTTCATTGACACGAAAGAGGAAACTGCCACATCGTCACCAGCACCATCTCGTTAAGCCAGAACAAGGAAGGGAAATAAATATTCTCTACAGGTAATTTCTTTATTATGTATGTTGGCGAGGGGGCGATTTACAACACACAATGGGACAACAATATGCGGCAGCAGAAACACACATTGTTTCACCCACATTTATAAGTTAATATGCTGACAGATGTACAGCATAGAAAAGAAACGCAGAGGGTTCCGGGAAGATCAAATTGAATTCTATAAGGTATTTAAAGCTGAACACATCTAACAGTACTGATATGAATTTAATTCATACATCATATGGTGCCCACATGCATTCATATTACAGATGTACAGTGTCACAGGATTATACATTTATCATCAAAATTGACCCGTCTAGGGCCCAAGCCTGCTTGCCTGTCCTTTACCACAATAATGAGTTTAGTGGAATAATTATTGTTAATCACTTTTACGGCACTTTCAGTGTTCAAAGTGCTTAACAATCCTTAATTGTTCACCGTCATATTAACCCTGTAATGCAAGTCATTATTGTTCCCATTTTACAGAGGCGGAACCGAGACTGGGAGATGGTGGGGCCAATGCCAAGCCTCACAGATCCCGCACACAGCTGGGCGCAAACTGCACGGACCTCTGTTGCGGGTACATTGTGCCACACGGAGCTCAGGATCCATGGGGCTTGGGATCAGCCCCAGTGACTTGACCAAGGCCACCCAGCGAGTTCACAGCTTACATGGGAGCTGAACCCTGCTTTTCCAGGGCCAAAGCCAACACATTATCCTCTAGGCCATACTGAAGCTCGACAAGAGTGATAACAAAAATGACTTGACACAGGTGGGAAAGTGAGCAGTCAAATTTCTGCAAGATGGCAGTAGCAATTCCCTAATGCAGCGCTTCGGGGCTCAGTCTCACAATACCCTTCCCCTTTGCAAACTTGCCATTTGTTCCTTAATCTGCCTCCGCCTGGCCCTGTAGCAGTGCATTCACACAGCTGCTAATGTCTCTGCATTTCAGCGGCCCACCCCGTGCATGAGGTGGCAGAGAACCGTAGATCATCAAGGAACACAGGAAGTAGCAAGGAATTCACACAACATTCAGAATCTAGGCTTGTGTGCCACTACCCACTCTGAAGGAGTGTTGTTGTGTGACTAAGCCCTTTATTATTAGGGGTTCCACCTCTTGCAGTTTGACCCCGAGATTCCCACAGGCTAAAATGGGAGTCTCATGGTCAAATTGCAAAAAGCGGCAACCCTATTTATTATGTGTATGATTATTTACAAAGGGGGCAATCCAGTGGCCTGCATGCGCAGCCCACATGCGCTGTTCACAGGCAGAACATGCATGCTGCAGTCATGCGTGCACTTGGCACAGCCACATGTGGCAAAGGCACAACCTGGGCCAACCCAACCCACCCAAACCCATACACCCCACGGCCCAGGGGATGAAGCAGGAGCCGTGCCTGCTCCATCCGCCACAAGGTGTGTGGGCTCAGGATAGCATGGGTCGCGCCTTTGCTGTGTGCACATGCACTCCTGCAGTGCACACGTTCTGCCTGTGCAGGCACATAGCATAGCAGAAGCATCCTAAGAATGCAACAGGATGCAGTGATTCCGGGTTTTGCTACAAGGGGGAAGAGGCCTACTGTGAGCCAATGACAACAGGCAGTTACTCTCACCCTTTCCTACACACCAGCTCTACTACACTGAGAGCACAGGAGAGGCACGAAGCCAAGGCTTTATCCACTCCTCATCCCTCCGGGCCCACCTTCTCTGGGGCTGGAGGACAGGAGTTTGGAGGCTCCATGAAAGAGGGCTCATATGGATAGCATTGCCATCCCCAGACAGTCAAAAATCACAAGCTATGCTCTCAAAAATTAATGAGATTGGTTAAAAATAAAATAAATAGATAAAGTGTACATTTCAATGAATAAATCTACAGAGGACACTTTTTATATTTGTCTTCTGGTTTCTAGAGGCCACTTTTCCCCGCTTTTCTCTGTAACAACAAGGGCTAGAATTTTAATTTGCTTCAAAATAAGGGCTGGGATTCTTTTATATTCCCATGTCTCCAGGAACAGGGACATTAACGAAGAAACACTAGGCATCAGATGACTCATGATAAAATCGAAGGAGTTGGCAACTCAGTAGACCAGATGTTTCCAAACTGAGGGTCAGGACTCCAAGGCCATCAGCCACAAACCACTTACTCCAGAGTAGTCCCACTGACGCCCCTGTGGAGTAAGTGGCTTGTGGCCCAGTCATACCATCTGCGGGCTAGGTCACGACCTTGATTGGTATTGAATATACTCCGCATATTTTTGCTTCTATCTGGAGTGACAGAGGTCCATTTAAGTCTCAAAATGGGGTCTCACAAGGAAAATTTTGGAAAACATTCCTGTAGAGACAAAGAGCCCATAGGCTTCCAGTTTTAGATGTAACCCATAAAATATAATACAATACAGAAGTGGACAAACTGTAGCTCTAGAGCCACATGCAGCACTTCGGCCTCATTGTGGTAAATAGACGCAGCTCTCAGGATTAGGAAACTTTGCTCACCCCAAATGTAATAAAACAAATTGATCCAAGGTTTCATAAGAATTAGAAGCCTGATGTTGATCATTTGTGCATTGTACAAAATTATTTATAAAGGTGCCAAGGACCCCCACACTTGCTTCTATAAAAATGAGCCATTGTTTCCCTGTGGGCCCACCCCTGAAAATGAGAAAAAGCTCCTGATGTATTGTCTGTAACAAGGACAGCATAACAGATTAAAAAGCACACAAGAGACTCTCCTCTGGAAAGGGAGATGAGAGAGAATAGGGAATGAATCATCAGATTAATTAACTCACCTCATTTATTGGTTCCAACTGTCCTTTTAGATATCCATGAGGTAGCAAATGGGGAAGAAAATGAAAGAAGACAAAAACAAGTTTAACAATGCACAAACGACTTCAAATGCCCCCACCTTACCCTGCCCTGGTCTGGGAAGAAGCTTGCATTTCTCTCAAGATGAAGCTATTTCCAGTGTGTGTTCTATGGATTGTTTCCTGAAGGCACCTGTTTCTTCAGGTTGAATCTCTGTTGGGCTCCTACTGCTCACTCTACCACAAGAGGCTCTCCCCTTTCATACTCACTCCTGTTTTTCAAAAGATAACCATGTATATTTCTTCTGCATCCAGGTCACTCCTGAGATCCTGTTGTTGCTTCCATGCAGTCACTCTTGACAAAAATAATGGTTGCAGTCCTCATCCAGTTGAAGTCAATGAGAGTTTTGCCATTGATTTCAATGGGTTCAGGATTGCGCTCGAAGGGACGGATATTCAAAGGGGCTTCCTATTCACGTCTCCTATTGACATCATTTGAAGCTGGGTGCTCTGCAGTGAAAGCAGTCCCAATGTATCTCCAAATGAGCACTCAAAACGTGAGTCAAGCTAACACCGTGGGTGTTTTCAGATGTGACGAGATTACAGTGAACCACAGTGAATACCCACCTGTGGTCACTGTGCCCTGCACGTCTGTTCGGCAGCCGCCAGATGTTCGCCACGCTGAATACCCACATGGGGTCAATTTCAACCACGCTTCCCGGGCTCCCGGCGCAAGAATCCGCTGAAGCGTGGGGAAAGTGATTCCAGGCGGGCATCAATAAAAAGTAACGTCTGGCCGGCTATCACGGCCCAGAATCCCCGGCGGGATTCCGGGCCGTGGTGAACTCGCCCAGACGCTGCGGTGGCATTGGCCTCGCCGCCCGCCCGTCTCCCCGGAGGGCAGGCGGCGAGGGAGCGTGGAGGGGGCGGGGCCGCGCAGCCGCACGTTGTGCCG
>QEPC01007559.1:3934617-3947497 GCA_003113815.1 Sphenodon punctatus | reverse complement strand
GCCCCCTCCCTGATTCCCCGCCGGGATCCCCAGCACGTCTGTTTGCCGTGTCTGGGTGATCCCGGCGGGGAATCTCTGGGTTGTTTTCGGGACAGGGCGAAGCCGCCCCGTCATGTCTGAAAACACCCAGAGACTTGCCCCAGTCACAAATTTGGGTCCAAGCCTGATGTAGCCAGGGTCCGATGTGCCCCCTCCCGCCAACAAACACTGACATCATGTCACTCTGTAAGGGGCAGGGCTACATCAGACAGCAGACACTAACGCTAGAACTCAAATGGGCTCCTGGAAAAAAATGGTTAAACCCATCGAATGTACACTATCCCAACCAAAAATGGAAGATTAGGTATTAACCAATATCCATTCACATTCCGACAGCTACCTGTTTTGATTGTTCCATTTCGGGGGGGGGAGGAAGGAGACAGTCTATTTTTTCTCTTCGGTTATTAGGGTAATTTTGGCCTTTTAGTTGCATCATTTCAGCAATTTCTGGTAAATTAAATAACTGAACAAAAAACAGAAACTGGGGGGTAGGGGGGAAAGAAAAAATAATACCCCCCAAATTGGATATGAATACTTGTTTGAGTCACTGATATTTTTCAGGTACACAAAAGGCTACCCAAGCCTGAAGACAGTAGCTGTGACAAATATTACATCCATCACCCATTTCAGCAAAACAGCAAATGGATGTATAACTCAAAACGGTGGCCCCTTCTTTGAAAGCCTCTTCCTGGGCTCCCAGACTCTGTTAGTCTCTGACTTGCAGCTGGCCAGCTCCTCCTTTCTTGCTCCAGCAATCTCCCAGCTGAGCCTAAAGGCTCCTGCTTCACCTGGTTAACTGGAGCCATTTATCGTCAGGGCAAGGGTACAAACGCCACTAAAGCCTGGCTCCTGCAGAGACTTAATCCCAGCACCCTGACACATTACCTAAACTGCACTAATCCTGGTCAGGGATTCATGGTCCTTGGGACACAACCAAACACACCCATCCCCAAAGTAAGAGGTGTGTGGCACAAAGAAAAAGGGCATGGTAAACTGCGGCACGACTGCCCTGCTTATGCCTCCTACCTTCTGTGGTTGAGGAAACAGATGATGAAAGGAAAAAAGCCAAGACCTGTTTGCACCCGAGCAGCTAGTAAACCTGAGAGCCTGAGCTTCCAATGGAAAGTGTAATAAAATAACAGGAGCTCCCCGTAAATGTGTGGACACCTCACGATGAGGACGATTCCCTGTACAAGAATTATGGCCCCCAAATTCCAGAGGGGCAGCTTTCTAAACTTCACACGGCTTCTGAAAAAATCCCTCAGCCGCCCCCTAGCCCCACTCGCAGCCAATCCCTTACACAGCCACTCACCCACCCCAAAACCCTAGGGTGGCCAGATATGCACATTTTAGAGGACACATGAAAAATACAGGTACACAGCTCCAATGCAGCCCTGCAACCTTATTCCTAAGTGTCCTCGACAATTTGCACATCTGGCCATCCTACACCACCCCGGGACACAGTCAGGCATTCTGTCACTCCTCCCAACCCAGCTATCCGTCACTCACCCAATGACAGAGGCAGCAATCAGGTTCTACTGCTCTTACCCCATCACCAACCTCTGAAACCTCACCAGGGATGGAGAACCTCTGGCTCAGGAGCCAAACACAGCTCAGTTGGTCCTTTCTGATTCCTGAATCTGGCTTCTGAAATAGTTCCTGTCCCCCAGCACTGAAAGAGGACGCTCAGGGGAAGAGAGCAGAGATGGATACGGAGCGATCCATGGCATAGATTCAGGATCTGAACTCTCCCTTTCCTTCCTCCATTCTGAGCACAACTGCCCCTAACTTCTAGGCAGCCCTCGGAGCCTGTACTAATTTTCAGAGTGGCTCCTGGGAGGGAAATGTTTCCCCAGCCCTGTGTGATGAGGAGATACTGGGTCACAGGTAGACTACAGGTCTCTCAAATATGTAAAGGAAAAGGTTAAACATGTATGTAATGTGAAAGCAGAGAACTGGAAACTCACTTCATGCAATGGAGAACTGCTAAGTTCATGACCCTGAGTGTGTAATCAGAAAAAGCCTAACACCTCTGCAGACACTAGCAACAGCCCATTGAGTTGCAAATGGATTTCTTCCTGTGGATGTGACTGAAAACACAGAGTCACCTGGAGGGAAAATCAAACAAATGACCCTGGAAAGGTACTTAAGGAGGAAGACAAGACAAAGAGAAAATTCATCACAGGAGATCATCATCATATCTTACCGGTCAGAGAAGAGCTAGACCAAACAAACTATGAAGGACTGAGCTATTTGGAAACTCTAAGACTTGTACCCAGCAGCTTTCCACCGCTGGCTGTGATATGAACTGGAATACCCTTGGACCTTGATTAGGGTAAGCCTAAGTTAGGAGAATCCAAGAACAGATAGGAATGCATTCTTGGTTATGTTATTTTGATTTCTGAACTCTTGAGTATAATCTTGTACTGCATGCTTATTCATGGTATATTCATTAAACATCTTTTAACTGAACTTAGTATGGTCCAGTGGAATTGCTAATCCTAACATTGGTGGGACACAGTTTGGGGTTAATTCTGTGTGTTTACAAACACAGGCGAACCTAGAGAGAAAGAGTCTGTGCTGGTAAACTCTATGGCTGAAAAGGTGACACGGAGGTTCACCCATTGCAGGCTGACAGCAGTTCTAGAGAGAGAGCTGATCCAGTGAGAGCTGCAAGCAGGGGAAACAGAGTCATGCCAGCCTAGAGTGGGGTAGTGAGCTCCCCAATCCCATGACACCCTGTCCTCCAGCAAAGGAACTGCAAGTCAAGTAGCAACTGCAGCTGCCAACTACCTCAGGAAGCAATATGGGGGGGGGGGAGGTGTCCACTGCCAAAACCTTGGGTGGTGGGGAGCAGGGCAGTGGGAAAGGGCAGTCCTATAAGCATCCTTCTATATGCACCTTTACATTTTTGCAGAAGCGGCTGGGAGCCCATTTAATAAGCAGGGCTTCACCGTGCCAGCCACTGCATCAATTCCTAAGAAAGAGACAGTTCCTGAAGAAAAAGGGAAGAGGCAAAAGGTGGCGATAAGACAAAGCGGAGACACAAAGGTACTGTGCTTAGCAGTGGGGGCTGGCGCAATGATCCCCCAATGGGTTACCTGCCTGGGTTACACAATGGGGCCCAACTGTATTTACTCAGCAGATTCATCGCAGTCATTGCCAAACCTACGTGAGCTCTCCATTTGGAAGAACTGGTCCAGAACAGCCTTGATGAAAGGGACAAGGCACAGGCATAAGCCACAAGAGAGGCAGTGTAATGAACCATCCGTGTGGGATAATATATAAATGCACAAACCCATGAAAGAAAAGCAAACACCACCAGCTGTCTGGGACCACGCAATTCACGTAAGAGCAAGAGCTGGGGAAATGACAAAGGTTCGTAGGGCAATGAGGTAGCCCACACAGACACACAACACACGTGAACAAATCAGGTCATGTCTGGCAATCCCCACTGGAAGGCCACGGTCAGCTGGGAGCACGGAAGGAACCACACAAAGCACTGAACCAAGGCAGACTGCACTAAGGGTGCGAATCCTGCATCCGTTAAAGTCAATGGAAGCTGAGCCACTGATTTCGACGATGGAAGATTGTCGTCAGGACCGTAGGGCCATATGTGCCAACAGGATCAGGTCCAGGAAAGGCATGGAGTCAGGACACAGTCCCAAGCTAAGTGCAAAGCCTACAGAGCAGAGTCAGGAAGAAACACAAGATAGAGGGTAGAGCGTAAGTGGGTCCAGGGCAGGGTCAGAACAGGAGGCAAGGCAAGCTACAGCAACTGGAGATGCTTCCAGCTTCCCATGGATGCCAGGGCACCTTATATGGAGGCAGGCAACCAGTCTGGAGCTATGGGGAGGGCACAACCAAGAATTGGAAGCGTGAGCCTATCAGATGGGAGCCTGGAGTCAGGCCAGAGTGAACCAGCAGCACTGCTGAGGGCGTTTATAGACGAGACAAAAAAGGCGGCTGATCCTTTGATCAGCCGCCTTTCTTGCCGCTCGTCTACATGCGTGGCCTGCTTTTTAATCCGCGTCGGAGGGGGCAGGCGATCCTGCCCCCTCCGACGCGGATTCCCGGAGTGCCGGCTTTACGCCGCACTTCCTGGTCCCGTGCGCGAGTGCGCATGCGCAGAAGGGCGCGCATGCGCACGCGCACTCTGCGCCGTGTCTGAACATCAGACACGGCACGCAGAGACGCCGCGGCGGGAAAACCCGGCATTTAGCGATCCCGCTTGTAAGCGGGATCGTCTATAAACGCCCTGAGTCAGTCGCTACTCTGAATCTCTGGGAGCACCAGTTCAAGACTTGGCTCCTCACAACTAAACCTCAGGTCTGCTGAGGACCAAAATCAGCTGCCCAGTCCTCAGACAGAAACCATTTGGGAAATCACTGTGTCAACCACCATAGATCTAGTCTCCAAAACCAAAGACATGTCCTACCTTCGGCTCACAGTGGGAGTTTTGAACTAAGACTGAGGTTAGAGCACAGTCTTTATCTGTAACTTAACTCTTAGGGTCAAATTCTACTTTCTGCTACATTACAGGGGCGGGGAAACCTCTTCCCTCTCAGGGACACTTTGAAAATTAGTACAAGCTCCGAGGACTGCACAGAAGTTGGCAGTGGGGTTGTTTAAGGGGTGGCTCAGGAAAGCAAGGATCCAGATCATGGATCTGTCCCCTGGCCTTGTGTGCATGCCCTCATCTCTGCTCTCTTCCACTGAGCTCAGTCTTTCAGTGCTTGGGGTAGGAACTGGATCCAGGGACCAGATCCAGGAACTAGAAAAGGCCACATAAAAACTAGCTGTGAGTCGCATTTGGCCCCCTGGCCTGAGGTTTCCCATCCCTGAATTACAACAATGCAAGTGTAGTCTACCAAAGTCAATGGAGATGGTCTGGATTCACTCCAATTATTATTGCAAGGGATATTTTAAAAAAACACAGATGTGCTCAGACCTGCCCAGTCACTCTGAAATCTAGCAATCACAAGAACTAGTAACAAAAACAAAAACTTCTTTTGCTCAGTCATTTACTCAATTAACTGTGCAAATCAGACACACAATTATGTCTCTTGTTATTTGACAATTTGACTTATTATGATTAAGTATTAATGCCCTAGTGAGATGAATGATGGCAGTTCACACCTCTCTTAAAGCAGCTGTTGCAGGCTACTTACTGACCCAGGAAGAAAATCCATAAGTGTTTCCTGCTTGGAAAGTTGTTTTGACCACCATAAAAACCTGTACTCTGCAGAGTCTGACTCTTGATGCGGAAGCCTGATAAATTTGTCAAAGGATCTTGCGTTTGACACCCTTGCATGCAGTAATTGTCATCGAACCTAGATGCAAGAAGCAGAAGCACCCCTCCCTCCAATTCCCAAGTGAGGACTGCTTTCAGTAGCTTTGGCGTGTATGGAAGCTGTGATGCCCTTGGGGGTATGTGTGGACACTTCCTACAGTGTTAGCAAAGTCCCTGTTTCAGGGATGGAGAACCTGAAGTCCCTGGGCCAAGTGTGGCCCGTTACTGGTTTTTCTCTGGGCCCTTCCACTTTGTAGATCTGGCCGGTGTGGATCCAGTCCCTGCCCGTAAGTACTGAAAGAGTGAGCTCAGGGCAAGGGAGCAGAGAGGACAACAGGCACTCAAGGAGACGGATCCACGGCCCAGACCCATGGTGTGGACCTTCCCCCATTCTGATCACATCACCCCATAAGCGCCTCCACACTCAACTCTTATGTGGCCAGCACTCAGAGCTTGTTTGTACTCACTGCTTGCAGGAGGGAAAAGATTCCTCACCTCTACCCTATATTCTTGAACAATACAGAGTAAAGCTTGTGAAAGTCCAGGGTTCCAGCTTAGATCCCTATGTTGGTGTCGGGGGTGCCTGCTTCACGCTGTTCAGGGTGGGCCCTGGGAACCGCCGCATCTGCATCAGCCTGTTTTGAG
Source organism: Sphenodon punctatus (assembly GCA_003113815.1). Taxonomy (NCBI): domain Eukaryota; kingdom Metazoa; phylum Chordata; class Lepidosauria; order Sphenodontia; family Sphenodontidae; genus Sphenodon; species Sphenodon punctatus. Next base: position 3,941,520 of record QEPC01007559.1, on the reverse strand, counting down.
GGAAATTCCCCTTCTCTGTGTGTTCACAGGAAGGGATGAAATGACTGTTAGTACCCCCAGGTGGGGGGGATCTCTGGCTGTGAAACCCCTATTTCTATTCTCACAACCACCAGGCATCTAGCTGGCAGTGGGGTTAGTTTGGATGTTCTCAGGGGACCCCATGACCTCCTGAAGGACACTTCCATGCTGGGGCTTGGTAAGATGATAGGCTGACTTCCACACAGTTACCCTACGGTGTAGACAAGTCCTGTGACTTTTCATGCCCTTCTGGCTGAGATCCTAAGCCCCCTCCTTTCTCAGTTCCTGAGGCCCCTCTGCCTAGTTCCCCTCCACTTACTGCCCTTGGCAGCAGCTCAGCAATTAGCCTCCGTGGTAACGCCAGGGAGACGGATTGGGGGGGGGGGGGTTGAATCAGCAGCCCCACCTTCCGCCGGCTGCTACCTCTAGCTCAGCCTCTCACACATGGACCCCTGGAAGTCAACAGCTGGATCAGAGACAGGGAAAGAAGGAAAGGCATAAGGGAAACAGGGGCAGCTGCAGAAACTAGTGCTTGTTTCCCCGAGTGTGCCCAACACCCAGAACTCACACATCTCCCCCTCACAGTCATCCATACACACACTTAGACAAATGTGCAGTGTCATGCATACATACACCATGTACAGTGTCATGCATACACACAGTCAGATGTGCAGTCACACACACACACACACACACACACACACACACACACACAGGCGTGCCCCGTCACTCCGAAATCTAGCAATCACACACACATACATAAGGATAAGCATGCTGAACTAGCAACAAAACCAATCGCACACAATTATTGACAGGGACACACAAAATTACACACACAGAGTGCAACTCCCTTCAGTGGGGTTAGGAACTGCTTGGCATATGGCAGCACTCCTCTGATCCTTTACTCTGGAGGAGTCCCATTGAAATCACAAGACTGGCTCACTAGAGTAATTTACCCACACATGCGATGTGTCAGCATCGCTGTGGATTCGCGACCCCCCCCCAAACCCCTTCCAGCCTCTATTTTGCAAGGGGTCGCTCCATGATTCACCTACAAAGCGCTGTCAACTGCTAAACAACAACCCACCCTAACCCACTGTTACCGGGCGGCGGGGACCGCGGTGCTTGCATCTTTTATTGGAGAGAGGGAGCTCAACCTGCTCTGCTCACAGGAACTTAGTTAAGTTTCTCGTTAACTAGGCGGCGGCTGAATCACACAATGAACAACATGCAACTAGTGAAACTGGCCGAGTTCTTTCTCAGGCGGGTTAAACCAGACCCGGCTTCCCTGGGGCTGCTTCTTCCTACCCGGCTTTTGCCTCCCTCCCCCAGGGCTGCTCAGACCTACCTGGATATACGCCATCTTCACCCGGTCTCACATGAGTCCCCAGCACAGCCTGAGCATGGCGTCTCTCGCCGCTTTGCCCTCAACAACAACCAAAAAGACGTGACTTGTTTGCAAGATGAGCAGCACTGACCAGTCCTCCCCCCCTCCCTCTCGCAATCACCGGTTGCTTTTCTCTAGCCCGTGGCGGGGTTGGCTGTTTGGTTTGTTTCCCTGAGCTTCGTTGCATGCCACCTTAGGCTTCTAGGCTCTCTCTGCGCTGTGTGCTGGACTGGGAGGGATCTGCTCTACCAGCTAGATTGAGCCTCTCTCTCCACTGTGCTTGCCGGGTGGGGAATTTTCCCCTTGTTGGGGAAAGAGTTCCGCACTTCCACAGATCTGGATACCTGTCTCTCAGGGCAACTTTTCTCTGGGCTTCGGTTCCCCCCCAACTTAAAGCCAGAAGCTGGGGGAAACCGCTTGTGCACAGGGCATTCTGCTTCTGCAAGGCTGCTTTGCAACAGCAACACGTGGGCGCAGAACAGCATATAAACAGAGGGCGCCGGGTGAGGATTTCTCACCCACCGCGAGGGGGAGCAGCGGAGCAATACTGCTTGCAGCAGCAGCGCCCCTAGCGGGGCTGAGTAACTGAGGTCCAAATAGGATCCTTCATCGGTCAAGCTGTAGAAGTGGGCTGGTGCAGTTTGAAGCCGGTAGGGGGAGCCACAGAGCAGGAGGCTGCTGAGCTCAGGAATTCCCCTTTCGATTCCAAAGCCTGGTAAGAGGGAAAGGGCCCGGGGCGGGGAGAGTGGACAGACACGCAGATTTTAGAGGACACTTATGTGAAATACAGTGTGCAGGGCTGCATTGACGCCGATGCAGCCCTGTGACCTGTATTTCTCATAAGTGTCCTCTAAAATTTGCGTCTCTGGCCAGTGACCACCCTAGCTCAGGGATGGGAGCAATGAGGAGGGGAAATGCAGCAAAGATGTTTGCAACCATTGGGGTGAGGGTGAAGGATGGGAGGAAGCAGAGGGGGGAATCCTGGGAGCAAAGAAAGCCAGTAAGTGGAGCTAGGTCTCCTAGTGCTTTGGGGCAAGACTGCAAGAGTGTTTGAGCACAAGGTCCAGGTCCCACCATCAGTTAGGTTCCTTGTTACGCCTGCGGCTGTTGGGTTCTGCAGTAAAAAGTATTCCCTTAACATAAGGGATATCTGGCCCATTTAGGGGACATTCTGCTTCTTGCCCCAAGTCCCCAGAAATGTTTGGGGAACATGTTGGATTGAAAATGTCTGACTGGAAATGTATGAGGTACTGAAGGAGTCTTAAGGAGTGCATGGAAGCATAGGGAGGGACCTCCATTAATGGGCATTTTTACACATTAAAGTTCCAGATTTTTCAATCTTCTGGGTTTACAAGTCCACAAGTAAGTTCCGGATTCATTTTTCACACACACACACTGCCCTGAGGCAGTTCCTGGGTGCATTCTTCACACAAAAGTTCTGGGAGAAGTTCTACGCAGAAGTTCAAAGATCCGGATGTTTAAGATCTGGGTGAATGATTTACACACAGAAAGATCAGGATGTAACAGCAAACATGCAGGAGAAATGTGTGTGTAAAAACACCCAATGTAAGGGGGGGGGGGGGGGTGTATACTTCCCAACATTTCCAGCCACTAGAGGGACAAGCTCCGCCCCCCACAGTTAATAAGCCCCACCCCTCGTCTCCCCCTCCTGCACTTACACAGGCACACACATCTCCCAACATTCCCCGAGCATATAGAGAGATGCTCTTCTGCACTTAGTTTCTTCTTGTCATTCCACCGTCTCCCCATTTCCTTCTCTAGTGCTTTTCCTGCAAGGCAGCCAAGAAAGAGGAGCCTATGACTGTTTTTGTGTTTGCGGTTTTCTCTCCTTAATGAGGGACTTTGACCCCTGAAAGAGAGACAGTGGGTTTCAGCACCCAAAGAGGGACTGTCCCTCTTAAGTAGGGACTGCTAGGAGACAGAAGTGCCCAGAATATTTACAACAGATAGGGTTGCCATATATGCCAATTTTTAGAGGGCGCTTATGAGAAATACAGGTTGCAGCCCTGCAACCTGTATTTCTCATAAGCACAGGGCAGTAAACCATCACTCAGTGTAGAAGAACCTCACACAGGGCAAAGATAAAATCCAGGGGGGGCTCCTCCATGGGGCCCTAGAGTTTGTCAAGTTTCTGACCTCGCTGGGAGTGGGGCCTCTGCCCCCCACTCTGGTGAAAATGCAGGCCATGGCAAGGTGACCTGAAGTAAATAAAATAGCAAGGCCTCGGGCAGTCACCTCAGGTCTCCCTGACCTCTCACAGACCATACAGGGGAAAGTGTCACCTAGGTTTGTGGGAATCAGCAGCTACTGTGGTTTCCATGCTGCCTTTCCCAATGCCCTCTAGTCTTTCCCCTTGCTCTTACTGTCAGCCCTCCTCTGCTGACTGCTGCTACCGACCACCTTGTAACCAAGCCAAGTACACGCACCTGAGACTTCGCATCCGCCTGAATGTTTGTTTGTCTTCTCCCATGTCTCTCCCGCTGTCCCCTCTCCTTGTCTCCCCCTCCTTGTCTTTTAGATTGTAAGCCACAGGCAGGGACCGCGTCTGATTGTATGTTCTGTACAGCGCCAGGTTGCAACTGGCGCTTTATAAATGTTTAATAATAATAATAATAATACGCATAGTCCTAAAGTGTTTTTTTCCCCTTAACATGCTAATGAGCATTCGGTCGTTAAAGAAAGGCTGTGTTGTTAGGTTTCTGATGTAGATTCTCTATAGGGAAGCTGTTGCACAGGGCAAGAAACTTTTCTCTCAGCCTCCCTCTCTCTCACTTGAACCAGTTTGGGAGGCTCAGCTGCTCCTTGTATATTTGTTGGCACCCCCCTTGTAACCTACTTTGTTCCAGGGCTGGTGTATATAATGTGATTTTATTTTGATTTTATTTTTTAATTGCAGTCAAAAGAATACCCTAACTTTATATCACTGACATCTTCTAGAGCAAAACTGGCCCCCATGGTTGTGAAATGCTGCTGCCAGGGAAAAGATAACAGTGATGTCAGAAGGTAAGGCAAGAGAAGCAGCATCGTTATTACGGCATAGAATGTACACAAAGAAATGACATAAATGAGCGTATTAACAGAGCTCTGTATAATGCACGGTGTGTTGCAGAAGTGCCTGTATTGGATGGGCTGATTAGATGTCACAATGTTCACCTGAAATGGTTATAATTTAGGGGCGGTCCTCCAGTAGAAATTACAGATACTGGTCTGTTATGGTTTTGTATCTGTAAATGCAGATTCGCATCACGGATCTGTATTTAAATCCATTTAAAAATTTAATTTTTTTTTTTTTTTTTTAAATAACCTGTACATGCGCAAAATGGCCCCTGGACTACTCGGCACATGCGCGCCCTTTTCCAAAATGGCGGCAACGCTGCCCCCACCATTTTGAAAAAGGGCGCACATGCACGGAATGGTCTGGCGGCCATTTGGTGCATGCACTGTTATTTTTAAATTATTATTATTTAGAGATTTTTAAACCAAACCGCAAATGGCCTGTTTGCCACAGTTGCGCTTCAGTACAGGTTAATCCTTAACTGCCCATTACGGGCAGTTACAAATAAATCCAAACTTCTCACCCCTAATGGTTATCCTGGATACTTTACCCAAAAGTAATGTCAGTTCTCTGCCTGGGGGAGCAGGGGGTCGTTTACCCACAGGCAGAAGCAGCTAAAGAAAGAGACTTGGCTCACTCCAGTACAACTGCCAGCATTTCCAGCAGCCCCACCTCATCAGCCAATAAGCTCTGCCCCCTCACGCACTTACACACATGTGCACACACCTTGCACCTTTCCAAGGGCATAAAGAGGAATAGAAGCTCTCCTGTTTATCATTCAATTCAAATCATCTCCCCATTGGCCTTTCAAGTGTATTTTTAAGAAAGCAACCAGGAAAGAGATGCCTGAGGCTTGAATACTGCTTTTTTGTCTCTCTGTCCTGAAAAGGGAACTTTAACCCCTGCAGGAGGGACTCTGGGATCCAGCTCTCCAAAGAGGGAGTGTCCATCCTCCTAAGTATGGACTGCTGTTGGGATGAATACACCTGTAAAAAGTCCCCAGGGGCAACTTGATCCACTGGAGCAGTGGTTCTGAAAGTGGAGGTGTCCCCCCCACCCCCCGAGGGTGTGTGGAGAATATTGGGGGGGAGGGGACAATGATAAAGACGACAGCTGACAAACACTTTGCTCCTTTCTGAGTAAAATCGGACATGGCAGTGGCCCGCTGTGGCCTGGGACACACTGGCACATCTGTTTATGCACCACCAAATGTTAGCCTGGGACTGCCCTGAGGCAGGTAGGCAGCTAGTCCAGACTATGTCCTTGGAAAATCTCCAAGGTCACAGCCCAAGCTAAGGGCCGCCCATGTGGGCCAACACAGGCCAATGCAGCCTAGCGTGTGTTCAGCCCTGCCATATTGGCCCTGGGGCAAGGAATTGCCATGGCTGCCCATCATGGCGGAGGCAGGGTGCTGGGGACGGGTCACCCACACATTTGTTTAGCTCCCCGCCCTACCCAGGGTGTGCGAGCAGCGGAATGGCTCTCCGGCCATGGGCACGTTTAAGAACATAATATTTGTTTTAATATTTGAGAATGTATTTTATATGTTTTAAATTGTTTTTATTGATTTTATTGTTGGAAGCCGCCCCGAGCTGTGTTCAGGAGGGGCGGGGTAAAAATCAAATAAATAAATAAATAAATAAAATACCATACTCATTCAAACCAATGGTCCATCAAGCCCAGCATCCTGTCTTTGACAGTGGCCAATCTCTGTCTCTTCGGAAAAGTACCTGACAAGTCACAATGGACAATCCATTCCCTGTTGTTCCAGCCCACAACAGTAAGAGGTTACATCCCCAAAACCTACTCGGCTCAGTGGCGGTGCGCCCCCTAGGGTGTCAGGGGCAATGCCCCCCAGTTGCTGGGGCCCCAGGAGTTGCCCAACTCCCGAGTGAGACCGCTGGCGCCACGGGGGGGGTATGTGTGAGTCGTGCTGGCCCGAGCCTGGGCTCATGTGCGGCGCCAGCTCGAAGAACCTTGTTTGAAGTAACAACCTTCAAAAGGTTGCTACTTCAAACAAGGTTCTTCGAGCTGGCTCCACACATTGTCACTGTTTTTTGTGCGCGTGTGCACACAAACCAGTGAGTCACACACCACCACACCAGAAGGCTTCCTAAGCCGCCCCGAGCTGTTTTAGGGGGGGCAGGGTAGAAATTTGACTAAATAAATAAATAAATAAATAAAAAGGGAGGCGTTTTCTCCCTTTATGTGGAGTGGGCAGCTAGAAGTGTCGTCAATTCCGCATAAAGGGACTCCGCAATGAAATAGTGCCGGCAGGGGGCACTATTTCATTGCGGGGGCCGGGCAGAGGGAAAGTCCATACCTGGGCACCCAACACAGGTGCCCGGGTATGGGGGAGGGAGGAGGCTGGGAGCTGCCACGTTTGCAGCTCCCAGTCGCTCCCCCCCCCCCCCCCCCCCCC
>QEPC01007559.1:3897703-3933674 GCA_003113815.1 Sphenodon punctatus | reverse complement strand
TGGTAAAATTGGACTCAGGCTGTGACTGGGGTGCTTTACAAGGATGGGTCCCTGTGTTTTGGGTTTATAAATTATTTATTTTAAGCTTGATGTGCATGTAGACTGTGTTTTCTTCCATCCAATGTTAAGCCTGGGAACTCCTTGCTGCTGGGTTATGCCATGCCACTGGCCTACCGTCCCCCTGGCTCCGCCTACCGTCCCCCTGGTTCCTCCCCTAGGCCCGCCGGTCCGGCCTTACTTCCCCAGTGCCCCTCCAACATCAAAACCCACCAGCCGCCCCTGACTCGGCTAATAGCCATTAATGGACCAAGAACTTATCCAATTCATTTTTAAAACTAGCTACACTACCAGTCTTGATCACTTCCTCCAGCAGTAAATTCCACAAGTTAATTGTGCACTAAGTTTGCGTGGTGCCCCTCTCCAACCCGGGCCACCTTGGCTGTGGTTTCCCAGGGCGGGGAGCTGCCACGCTGCCTACACATCTCTTCAGTTAGGTGGAATCTCCAAAATAATGTGGTAGCATGGGGGAGAGTCAGAGAACAAGGGGGCAAAGGAAGGGAAGCAATAAGAGGCTGAAGAGAGGAGGAAAAGAGAGAGAATTCATTTACCACAGACAAGAGGAAGGGGGGGGGGGGGCATGAATAAAAAACATTTGAGAACCACTGCACTGGAGTGCGAGTCTATAATTTAAATTTTTGCCCAGGGACATGTGTCACTATCAGAGCCCCTGTTGTTTCTGTCATTGTGTCCCAGCATCAGTATGTAAGCGCCTGCTGTTTGCGTCCCTGGGACAGTGTGTGCCATTGGGACCCTCTGTGCTCCCGCGTGCAAGGGCGGCCTCGTGACCGGGAAAGCTGTTTCCGTGTTCTCAGGCACACACCTGACCTTCTTGAAGGGCACTTCCGTGCTGGGGTTTGACGGGATGGCAGGCTGCATTTAGCAGGGGGATCCCAAAATCATGTGAGGAAGCTCTGTGCCCTTTCATTCCCTTCTGGGGAAGAAGGACCCCAAGACCCTTCTTTTGGCAGCACCAGAGACTGCTGTCTGGTCGTCTCAGCCCATCAACAGCACCCGAACCTCAGCTCAGCAATTAGCTGGAGCCAGCCTCCAGCATAACACCAGCTGGCTGGATGAGGGGAGATAACTCTGGAGCACCACTCGCTGCTCTCTTCCCATGTCCCTGACAGCTCCTGCTCAGTCTCTGACGTGAGGTTCCAGAGTCAACAGCTTGAGAGCAGGATATTCAGAAGCAGCTGAAAAACCTACTTCTTTCCTTCCCTCGTGCACAATTGTACATGCAATCCATCATGGCATTGGAAACTCTCATAATCACTTACACCAGAAGTGAGGAACCTCAGGCCCAGGGGCCAAATGGGGCCTTTGACTAGCTTTTATTATAGCTCCTGTCCAGTTCCTGGATCTGGTCCCTGGTTCCATTTCCTACCACCAAGCACAGAAAGGCTGAGCTCAGGGTAATGGAGACGAGATGAGGGCATGCACACAAGGACAGGGATAGATTCATGGCACAGGTCTATGCTCTGGACCCTTCTTTTTCTGAACGCACCCTTTAAGCACCTCCGGTGGACCTAGAAACTTCTTAGGTGAAAGGGTGCCCCTGAATTCCCTCAGAAAGAGCTAATAAGGCACTAGAAGGGCCTTTTTAGCTGAGCGCTATTTCTCGTGGATTGCAAAGTCCAAGAGAAACAAAGTTGCACGTGGGTGGGAGGGGGGTGACTTCCTGATTCCAAAAGTCGGCCAGTGCCATTGAAAACGGCGCACTCGCACATGGACAGAGATCTGGACTTACGAAACCTTGATATCAGGGTTTCATAGGTCTGGATCTCTGTCCATGTGCGAGTGTACTGTTTTCAATGGCACCAAATCAGGGGTGGGGGGAACATCTACCCCCGCGTGACTTTGTTTCTCCTGGACTCCGTAATCTGCGAAAAACACCCCTTGTCTAAAAACATCCCGTGAGAACAAAAATAACATACCCCAGTACTTTTCAAGGCTAGGTACGCTGGGCATAGTTATGGTTAGAAAGTGGAACCTTCTTAATCAAAACAAACCTTTATATTATGACAGACAACCCCAGCTGCGTTAGTAACAACTTTAACCAATAAAATGGAAGATTTAGGCCCAAAATGGTGATGAAGGAGCGGAAAAAGCAGGTTTTTCAGCCAACAGTTTCTCCTGCTTTGGATCGACTTCTTTCTTTGGGACTGGGTTCACTTTAGAGCCCCCATTTGCAAACAAGTCTTCCTTTCTTACTTTGGCTCTTACTTTGCTGAAACTAAGGGACGGAGGCTGCTTTTAGACGAACGCGCGGTGCGCCTGCCCGCGGTTTCCAAAATCCCGCGAGACGGGATCAGACGAGACGCTGCCGCGAGTCACGCACGCGGGAGGGGGACGCGCGTTCTTTTCAAGCCGCGAATGACCTACCTCGATCAGACTCCCCGTCAGTTCGCGGCTTGAAAAGAACGCGCGTCCCCCTCCCGCGCGCGTGTCTCGCGGCGGCGGCGTCTCGTCTGATCCCGTCTCGCGGGATTTTGGAAACCGCGTGCGAGTGCACCGCACGCTCATCTGAAAGCGGTCTCAGCCAGGCTCTTCAACCTGGCCAGTTGAGGGCAGCTCTTCATTCCAGCTGCACAGGTTCCTGTATTCGTTCTTTGTGTAACCCTTAGCTGCCTTTGTAGACAATTTAGTCATCATCTGTACTATATTTTGTAGATTGTTTGCCCTGACAATTGTTTTTAATTGTTTCCATCATATTCCTTATAACTTGTAGTGATTTTATCGTGATTTCCATTATTTTCATTGTAGTTTTCATGTATTCAATTGTAGTTAGTTACTTTATGCATTAGTAAAGCTTTTAAATCATTTAAGTCTGACTTGATAATTCCTGGATCAGTAAGAGACAAAGTTCCTAGAATCTTCTGGCCGAATCTTAGGATCTAAAATAAACAGTCCTAACCCCACCCCCCAAAATCTACGTGGCCCTCAGAGCTTGTACCAATTTTCAGAGTGGCCCTTGGGAGAGAGAAGGCCCCCCTACCCTGACTTACATCTAAACAAGCATATTTCGAGCCCTCCCAATACTTACAAGCCTGCATGTAATACAGACACAAAGTCACACATGCATCCATTCATGCGTACTCACATTTTCCCAACACAATCACGCAACATAGCCACAAATGTGACTATTTTCTGTGGCACGTCTCTGCCTGAAGAGTATTGAAAGAACATATACTTATTCTCATGCAGACGCATGCTTGAAGGGAACTGGGATAATTTCTTTGTAAAATGCCACACTCCAAGTCCACATGCAACCTCTTTTTCTTATAATAAAGTATTGTCAGCTACCAGCTCACAGCTTTCATCTCCGTACATCGGATGCAACTGTTGCTATTAAATAAGTACCAAAATCAGAAGCAGCAATCCTACTACTACAAGTTGTATCTTTTCACCAGACAGCCACTACCTACTAACTAACTAACCAAACTCTCTCTCACATGTCAGAAGAAACTTGAACGAGAATCACAAGCCTTTGCTGGGTAGACGTGCAATTAGAGAATCTAATTGCCACTTTAGTCTGGTTAAAGCAGACCTTGCTTCCCTGTGGTTTCCTCCCTCCCCTCCCCCTTTCTTGCCTTCCCCAGGGCTGCTCAGACCTACCTGGATATACGCCATCTTCACCCGGTCTCACATGAGTCCCCAGCACAGCCTGAGCATGGCGTCTCTCTCCACTTTGCCCTCAACAACAACAAAGAAGACGTGACTTGTTTGCACGATGAGCAGCACTGACCATCTTTCCATCCCCACCCCACCCCCAGCTGCTCCCTGCCTCTCCCTCACAATTACCATGTGTTTCTCCGCCTTTCCCTAGCCCATGGGGCTTGGCTGTTCGGTTTGTTTCTCTGATCTTTGTTCCATGCCACCCTGGGTTTCCAGGATCTCTGTGCTGTGCAGCGCTGGGAGGGATCTGCTCTGCCAGCCTGTCATTCATTGCATGATTAATTCCCTTCTTCTTCTTCCCTGTGCTTGCCTGGTGGTGAATTTTCCCCTTTTGGGCAGCAGATGCAGCAGCCTTTGTACTTCCAGATCAGACTCCAGTCTCTCAATGTATCTTTCCTTGGATTTGGATTTGTTTTGGGGTTTTTCCAAACTTAAAGCGTCAGGATGAATCTGAGGGACATTTCTCCTGCAAACAGCATCATCCATCTGACTGTATCCAGATGGACCAGAGTCTCTAAAAAAGCAATACGTAGGAGGGTCTCTTTCTCTCTTTTTTTTTTTGCCACAGAACTGGGCACAAAAAGAGTTAGGTGCCTCCCGGGGAGGGTTTTCCACCAGCAAATGGAAAATCTTGTCCCTTGCTGCAAATTGTTTCTCACCATATTCGATATCTGCATGTTGGCACTGAGAAAGGAAGGCTGACAAACGCCCTCTTGATGGGGGCGAGGGGTGCCAAAGTACCTGGCATAAAATGTACAGAGAGACCGGTATCTCCTAGAAAGTATCCAAAGAAACCTCCCCAGTCTAGAGGTTGCAATGGAAAGGGTCACTTAATGTACACAAAAGACATTACAATAATTTGGGGACAGCAAGAATGGCCAAATAAGATATGTAATCATCATGCAGCATGCTGCTGCAGGAATTATCACTTTAAGTGCCGGATTTGCACATGAGTGGCCTACTCTCTTTAACCAAATCCCTAATTTTCATCCTTTATGCTTGCCATAAGCCTTACCCCTTTTCTCTATAAAGTCTGCCCCTAGAATGCTTAGAGAAAGTGTTTCATCGTAGCTATTCTGAAAGAGGGAGGTTGCCATTTTTTAATGTAGGGAAAGAGCTACTGTTAATCCACAGGAATAATGAAAAGAGTCATTCATAAATGGTGAAGACTCGTCTGGATGGGTGTTGGTTTTTTTAGGGATGTGGAAGCTCCTTATCGAGTAAAATCCTGGCTTCGAAGCAGCAGGTGCAACAGGTCTTGTGCTGAGCAGCAGAACAGTGACATCAAGAGGGCAGAAAGCAACATTTCAGAGAGCTGGTAAACATTCACTTCCCTGGGCATTGAATCTACAGCATGCTGGTAGGACAGGGATTTAGGTCTGTATCAGACAGGTTTCATTACACACCAATTTCCTGTGCTAATAGAATGTACAGCACAGTACAGTACATTGCCACCAATGGAGAAAATACAGTGAACTAGGTCTCCATAGCTACTATAATAGGCACAGGTGGTGCCGCAGCAGGGCCCAAAAGCCATGGGGGCCATGTTCCCTGGGGGGTCGGGGGGAGGGGAGGTGGCAGAAGAGACCCATTCCTTCTCATGCACCAGGGCCCATTCCAACCTAGCTACATCCCTTCAGCTGTGGCCAAAGCTCCCAATCCCAAAAGCCGTATACCAAAATCGTCAGATAGCCAAGAGCCACAAGATGCACACACATCTCTGCTTCGTGATGGGCCTGGTGGAGTGAGTGCTCTGCGATGCTGTCTCCTGAGGAGCAGTGGTGGTTCAGCTGCTGAGACTCAGGTTCAGCAAAGTAAGATACGGCCCAGGACCAGCCTCAAGATTGCTAGCCTTAGTATAGTGCAGGCATCTGTGCAGAAAAATTACTAACTAACAAGATCTTAGCACCATACCGCCTGGTAGAAGGGACCGTCCCTTTTTGAGTGCTGAATCCCACTGTCCCTCGTTCAGGGGGTCAAAGTTCCTCTTTCAGGAGACAGACAGACCAGATTCAAGCCTCAGGCACTTCTCTCCTGGTTGCCTCCTGGGAAAATCACTTGAGAGGACAATGGGGAGATGATAGATAGAATGACAAGAAACTAAGTGGAATGAGAACCAGGAGAACTTCTGTTCCTCTTTGGACACTTGAGATGTTGGGAGGCGTGTGTCTATGAGGGCTGGGATGGCAGAGCTTGTTCAGTGAGGGGAGGAGCTTATTGGTCAGGGGGCAGGGCTGGTCCTCCTGTGGGGAGATATTCAGGGAGAGCAGGACGGCATCCATGAAAGCTGGTGTGGGGAAGGGTAGAGTAGGAACAGAGTCAAGTTAAGGCTAGAGCAGGAGAGTGAGAGGTGTTACTAACTCTACCCAGCTGGTAAGGCCTATCTGTGGCTACCAGATGGCCTTACAAGCTGACAGACAGACAGAAAGCTGGAGGGGAGGAGGGTGTATGGCAAGGGTGCTGGAAACAGGCCTACTGTGCAGATTCTGGGTTGAGCTATACAGTGGGGTGGGGCTATGAGCTGGTAGACACCATCCAAGGACACCAGTTCAAGGCCCAAGTCCTCCTAACCCTGTGTTGAAGTGGGGCACCAGAGAAGTACTTGTGCAGTGCTCATGTACTGTTGAAAGACTTGTAGCGATTTGATTTGATTTGATTTGATTTATTTACGGCTTAAGTCAAAAAACAAAAATAGGAATAAAAAGCAGTACACAATAAAACGATTATAAACATCATATACTATGGGCAGGCAACAATCCCTACCTTATCCCTTTAAACTCTAACATCTATATGCAGCCCTTGGGGGAGGTTGTGAGAGGGTTCGGGGTGTGGTGTCACCAGTATGCTGACGATACTCAGCTGTACCTCTCCTTTTCTACTGACCCAGACCATGCTATCTCGTTGCTGTCCCAATGTTTGGAGGCCGTGGCGGATTGGATGCGGCGGAGCAGACTGAAGCTCAACCCAGATAAGACGGAGGTGATGGTGGTGGGGAGGGCGAAGGGGGTGGTGGCCCCCCTGATTGGGGGGGTTTGCCCCCCTGTAGCTCAGCAGGTCCGGAGTCTGGGGGTCATATTGGACGCAGACCTGCGGCTGGAGCGGCAGGTGGAGGCAGTCGCTAAGGCTGCCTTCCGCCAGCTTTATCTGGTACGTAGGCTGCGTCCGTATGTCTCCGGCCCGGACCTGGCCTCCCTCATCCATGCCTTCGTCACCTCGAGGCTCGACTACTGTAACGCGCTCTACGTGGGGCTTCCCTTGTTCTTGGTTCGGAGGCTGCAGCTAGTGCAGAATGCGGCGGCTCGTCTTCTTACGGGGACGGGCCGCCGGGAGCATATTACACCTGTGCTCCGAGCTCTGCACTGGCTGCCGATAGCGTGCCGAGCCAAGTTCAAGGTGTTGGTGATGATCTATAAAGCCCTACACGGTCTCGGCCCCTCATACCTTAGGGACCGCCTCGCCCTCCGCGCCCCAGAGCGGCTCCTGCGGTCTGCCGGGGGTGCCTTCCTGGAGGTCCCCCGTGTTAAGCGGGGGGCCACAATGGAGAGGGCATTCTCGGTAGTGGGGCCGCGGCTGTGGAACTCCCTTCCGGAGGAAGCTCGCCTGGCCCCTAGCCTGCTAACATTCCGGCGAAATTGTAAGACCTGGCTGTTCGCCCAGGCCTTTGGGAGGGAGGGTGAGTAGGGTGGGGGGGTTTTAGCTCCCCCACCTATTTTTGGTTTTATGACTGTATCTAGCCCTGTTTTAATATTTTATAATATTTATGCTGACTTTTAATTGATTTTATTGTTTTAATGTATGGAAGCCGCCCCGAGCTCCATGGCAGGAGGGGCGGGGTAAAAGTTTACTAAATAAATAAATAAATAAATTCCACAAAGCTTATACACACTTAAATAGTCCACTCCTTATTTACAAATGTTACAATATGTAATATATACATAAAAATTGGGTAACTTGTAGGTACTACTCTCTAGAAAACTTGACTGTGCATGGTGAGAAAGGTCAGCCTTCTGGAGTTTATAACCTGAAGCAATCTGAATGCATTTTTTCTTGGGGACAGAAAAAACAAACCAGGGCTGTTCCCAAACAAATATCAAGTTCCTGCTGCAAACCACAGAGGCATTAGGACATCAAAAAGAAGTGAGAAAAAATGTTTATAGTTCAAAATATCAGACAAGCTAAAAATAAAGATCACTACCGCTCCCCCCACCACCAAAGAGGAATATTCTCAGGGACAGCATGGCTGTCGAATGTTTATGTGCTGGAGGTCATATTGAAATAGTTCTGCTCCCACTGAAGTCAATGGCAAAATGCTCTTTTAGTCACAATCCAAAAGCTATGTACTCCAGAGTAATCCCATTGAAGCCTATAGGGAGTGAGTGGTTCATAGCCATTGACTTTGCCAGGACCAGTCATTAATTTATTTTTATTGACATTAATTTTTTTTATAGTGCCAGCAATGTGCCTGGTGCTGAACCGTTGTGATTATAGAGACAGGTCCCTGCCCCAAGGAGCTTACAATCTAGAAGCGACAAGGTTGCGGGGGCACAGCGGGATACATTCATAAAGCGGAGAAGTCAAAGGTGTACTTGCTTAGCTTAGTTACAGGGGAGGAAAGGGGTCCTGAAGGATGAGGCAATGGGTAAAAACAGACATGACTTTGCCCCATTTGGGCCCGCTTTGGTCCAGGCCTCGCCAGCACATGTGAACACGCACTGCCAGATGTTGGCCCGGGATTGCCCCGAGGAGTGTTGGCAGCTAGCCTGGGCTGTGACCTTGGCAAACCTCTGAGGTCAGAGCCTGGGCTAAGGGCTGCCCACGCAGTAGGTTAGCACATCTGTTCCGGGACAGCATACCTGCCCTGGGCTAAGGGTTGCCGTGGCCAGCTGCCATGGCTGTGCCTCATTGGCCGCCATGACTGTCTGTTATGGTGGGGGGTGGGGTTTGTTGTGCTCCCAGGCTGTGCAGGCCGTGAGACGGCTACCTGGCTACGAACACATCCGGTCAGTTACTCAACCTGAGCCGTGTCACGTGCGATTTTCCACCCCGGGACAGCCCAGGGAGCAGTCCCACCAGCTGCACATCTGTTTTTACCCAGTCTAAGGAGAAGCAAAAAATGAGTAATCTATGGGGATGAGGAGTTAGGGACGGCCTGACGAAAGAGGTATGTTGTTGTTTTTAAGGAGAGATTTGAAGCTAGGCAGAGAGAAATTGGAGTGTATGTGTACAGGGAGGGAGTTCCAAGCCTAGGGGGCAGCCTGGGAGAAGGGAGGAAGACAGTTTGGAGAACAGGTGACATGGGGGACAGGGCATGGGAAGAGTGAAATTCCACTGTTCCAGGGTGGGAAAGTAGCAGGCAATAAGGGAAGAAAGATGGGGAGGAGCAAAGCCATGAAGACCCTTGAAGTGGAAGATTAAAATTATTCATATTTCATTTAAATTCCTTTGTTTCTCCTCCTTATGAAGGTAGTACCTGTGTTAGGAGCATGATTCTTGCAGTTCGAATGTAACCACTGTTATTCTCTTCTTTACCTTTGTTTCGGGGTGTGCTGAGCCATCAATCAAGGGCTGCACATGGGTGTTTCTCTTTTTCGTTTGCCATTTCTTGAACAGGGTTTTTATTTCACAGATACGATATTTCTAAATCATGGTTTTTTTAAAAGGTCAGCCTTTACTTTGAGTAGCTCCTCTCTTTTCTGCCTGAGGGAGTCACCAACACCTTAACATTGCTTAGGGGAAGTGAGGACTGAGGAGACGTAAGGTGAAAACAGACATGCACATAACTCCGCTTTAACATTTCTTATGCACATGGCAGGACTGTATTGGCGCCCTATGCAGCCCTGCAACATGCATAAGCAATGTTAAAGCAGAGTTAAGATGCATGTCTGTTTTCAGTTTTCACCCATAGATTTTCCATATTCCAGTACAAGCCTTCATTTTTTAAAGACAGATTTTTCAGTTCATGAGACCCTGATGCAGTGAGTCATACTCAGCCTGAATATGTGGCATTTACCTAAATGTTACATTTTGCATAACGATGTCCTCCAGCTTAATTATCTAAGACTACAGTAGAGAAAAGAAAATCCTGTAGGCATTGGCAACATTGGGCAAGAGAACATAACTTGATTTTTAAGTCTGTGTTATATTTGTCCATTCATGTGTGTATTTCTGTTACCTGCTAAGAGGTTTCCTATCATGCCCCTACCTGTATGTTTGCTGTAGCCTCATACTATTACCTATTGTTTCTTCATCTCTTACACTTCTTTACAGCTTTGTTTTTAAATGACTGGCATTTCTCTTTTTCCCCCTCCTCTTCATCTACAGCCCGCTCACTAGTTACTTTGTCCTATCCACTTCCACCCACGTCACTGTCGTGCCTCCTCATATAGACCCGTCCTGCACTTGCTCAGTCTATGTACCTCTGACTTGCTACATGCCTGAGGAAGGGCCTTGTGTGGCCCAAAAGCTTGCATATTCTCACCAACCGTTACAGAATTTGATCCAATAGAAGATATCATTTGAACTACACTGATTCCATCTCTTATATTTTGTAAGAATCTAGGCCCAATCCTTCTGTCTTAGGGTGCTTGCACATGTAGACCTAAATTTTGGTCCTGGGGAAACCTTGAACCTAATATCAGGATCTTATTTACTTTGGTCCTCTTGTACCCAAGTATCTCACTATGAGAGAATCTCTTTCCTTACCAGACTGCGGAAATAAAGTCAAAGCCTCAGGTCTTAAGACCACTTTCAGACATTTCCTCCCCCCGTCCCCCATGCATATTCTGGCTGTGGGGGGGAATGTGCAGCCAGGATATGCACGGGAATCAGCTGGTCTGAAAGCCCCCCACACCACACAGCTTTGTTGGCAGACACACGTAGGGATGCAGAGCTTGATTTCCTGCTCTGCATCCCTGCGCGTGTCCGCCAGCAAAGCTGCACGGGGGGGGAGGCTTTCAGACCAGTCGATCCCTGCGCGTATCCTGGCTGCGCATTCCCCCCCACGGCCAGAATTTGCACAGGAGGAGAAGGTCTGAAAGTGGCCCTAGTTACTTAGCTTTGCTTAATAGAATATAGAAGTGCATTTACATTATCAGTTTCAGAGTTACAAAGGTAGACTAAGGCCGTTTTTAGATGAGCACGGCGGCGCCCACGCTTGTTTCTCAAAAGACCCGGTAGCCCGTTCTACACGTGACGCTGCCGCTGAATACGCGCATGCGCGGGCAATGCGCATCCATTTCCGGCCGTGAACTGACCGGGTCGACGATCGAGGCCGGAAATGGATGCGCATCGCCCGCGCGTGCACGTATTCGGCAGCAGCATCACGTGTAGAACGGACTGCCGGGTCTTTTGAGAAACAAGCGTAGGCGCCGCCGCACTCGTCTAAAAACGGCCTAAGATAGTCCTTAGTTCAAGATAGAAAATAAGTTATTTGCGAAGAAGATGGAACAGTGATGGTGTCTAAGACGACACTTGATCAACTGAACAAAAACTCAGTTTCAGCCAAGTTTATATAGGACCTTTGGCGGCAAAGGAATGTATGTCCCAATATAAAAATGTATGTCAGCCTCGAACTATACCAGTTTTATCTAGCTCAAATATCCCAGATGCAGAGACCTTTCACACAGGGTATTTTCAGATGTTACGAGATCACAGTGAACCACGGTGAATACCCACCTGTGGTCACTGAGCCTCGAACGTCTGTTTGGCGGCCGCCAGATGTTCGCCACGGTCAATCTGCATGTGGGGTCAATTTGAACCACGCTTCCCGGGCTAGCCGGGGGAATGTCCTGGGAAGCGTGGTCAAATGGACCCCCGGCAGGGACCAAAAAAAAGTAACGTCTGGCCGCTCGCCACGGCCCGGGATCACCGGCGGGATCCCGGGCCGTGGCGCATTCGGCCAGACGCGGCGGCCGCATTGGCCCCGCCGCCCGCCCGTCTCCTCGGAGGGCGGGCGGCGGGGTGCGCGGAGGGGGCGGGGCCGTGCGGCCGCACGCTGCACCACACGGCCCCGCCCCCTCCCGGATTCCCCGCCGGGATCCCCCCGGCACGTCTGATATGGCGTGACGGGGTGACCCTGGCGGGGAACAAATGGGTTGATTTCGGTACGGGGCCAATGGGCCCCGTAACGTCTGAAATCACCCATAGTTTCTTACCTAAAATAAAGCAGTCCACACAGCACATAACTTGTGTGCTAGGGGAAAAGGCATAAAGATGAGCTAAGCAAACTACGACTCAAAGCGGTTATACATGCAAATGATCTAAGCAGGTTACACACACGTTACCTGTGGGGGGTGGTGAACATCCGTGAGGACAATCATGGCTCTATTCTCTCAGGAATTAGTGTGTGTAGGAATGCGCTATTCCGCTTTTCTCCCATGAGAACACTTGTGCATGACCAGGTCCCCTGATGTACAATCATGGATGTTTTCACTTGTTTTCACGAGAGAAAAGCAGAATAGTTAATTCCTACATGCACTAATTCCCATGAGAATAGAGCCATGATTGCCCTCATGGAAGTTCCTCCCCCACATCCCGGGTAACGTGTCCACACGTCCTAAGACAAAGAGAGACCATGGCAATATTTACACAAATGTAGATATTTTACTTTGGAGACCTAAGTATTTAAATCCATGCTTAGGAATTTTGTACAATGCTGATTGTCTAATATTATTATTATTATTATTATTATTAACAAGCATTTATATAGTGCCAGCAATGTACCTGGCACTTTACAAAGTAATTGAATAGACGCGGTCCCTGCCCTAGGACTTACAATCTGAGAAATGGTGGGGTGCGGGGAGACGAAGGAAGGGGAACAGAGAAGGAGACAAGGAGTGTAACATTCACGAGGATACGAGGTCCCAGGTGCATGCGCTTGGTTTAGTTACATCAAGAATGATGGCTGGTTGGTCCATGTGATGAGGATACGAGTACACAGACCTTAGGTAACAGATTGTTCTGGATGGAGGGTATATCAGCAGGAGTTAGGTGAGGGGAGCAAGAAGTCGGAAGAGGTGGGTCATGAGGAGGGATTTGAAGGTATGAAGGGAGGGGGCAAGGCGGATGTGGGCATGGAGAGAGTTCCAGGCATGGGGGGCAGCTACGGAGAAGGGACAAAGGTGGTTAGGGGAACAGGGGAGACATGGGAGGGCGAGAGAGGAGACAGAGGAGGAGCGGAGTTCACAGACTGGAGTATGGAGGGAAATTAGTGCAGAGAGGTAGAGGGGAGCAAGTTTGTTAAGAGCTTTATAGGTGAAGACTAGGAGCTTGTGCAGGATTCGCTCAGGAAGGGGGAGCCAGTGAAGAGAGGAGAGGAGGGGCTGCACGTGGTCGAATCAACGAACGAGGTGGACGACCCTGGCAGCAGAGTATTAGTTTTCTAAGTGACCCA
The DNA here is from genome assembly GCA_003113815.1 of Sphenodon punctatus. NCBI lineage: Eukaryota > Metazoa > Chordata > Lepidosauria > Sphenodontia > Sphenodontidae > Sphenodon > Sphenodon punctatus. Next base: position 3,920,548 of record QEPC01007559.1, on the reverse strand, counting down.
TGGGAACAGGGGCATAGCTAGGTGGGAATGAGCCTTGGTGCAAAAGATGGAATGGGCTCCCTGATGGGGGCACTCCGCTACAGTGGGCATATGCATTCTACATGGGTGAGGGGGCCGCCAGGCTCATGGGTTCCAGTGCGGCTGCACCTATTCTAGCTATGCCCCTGCACAGGAAGGAGACGGTTCCCCACTCCTGACACAGTGACTCCTGTATTATCTCTCAAATAATATATTAGCCGAATACTACAACAGCAGCAGCTAAGGGTAAGCTTAAGGGTACTTCTACCACCTGGTGGCTCCTCAGTGGCCAGTAGGTCAGCCACTCTCCACCTCGTTCTTCTCTGTCACTTCTCTATTACCTATCCTCCCCAACATCATGCCTGCCCTAATCTCCCGCCTTCCCTCTCCCTCCTTCTCCCCTCTCCCCCCATCTCTTCCTTCCTCTACTTCTCTTCACCCTGCTCCTTCCTCCCTCCCAGCCCATCACTTCTCGCCAACCTCCTCACACTTCCTCCTTCCCCTTGGCTACCTTCCCCTCCTGCTCCTCCCCCACCCTCCCTATCTCTTGCCTGCCCCGCCGCCCCCTTTCTCCCAATCTTATCCCCATTCCCTGCGTTCCCCCATATCAGCTCCCATTCTCCTGCTCCCTTTGGAACTGTCGCTCCGCTGCCAATAAAGCACCCTACATCCATGATCTCTTCCTCTCCCACTCCCTCCAGCTCCTTGCCCTCACTGAAACTTGGATCTCCCCCTCTGACTCTGTCACCCCAGCTACCCTCTCCTTTGGGGGTCTCTCCTTTTCNGGGGTCACCATCCTTCCCGTCCCCCAAGCCTGTAGCTTAGGCTTCATCTTTGACTCACCCCTTTCTTTTAAACCCTACATCGACTCTGTTGCCAAATCCTGTCGCTTCTCCCTCCATAACATTGCTAAGATTTGCCCTTTTTTCTCTGTCTCCCCTGCCAAAACCCTTGTTTATGCCCTGGTCATCTCTCGCCTCGATTACTGTAACCTCCTTCTCACTGACCTCCCCCACTCTCACCTTTCTCCCCTTATCTCCGTACAAAACTCTGCTGCCAGGGTCATTCACCTCGCTCGTTGCTTTGACCGTGTGCAGCCCCTCCTCTCCTTTCTTCACTGGCTAGTATTATTATTTATAAAGTTGCTTATGTTAAGCCTGCGCTAAGCTCTTTTTAGTGTAAAATAAGACACAAAGCTGTACGTTGGCAGCCATATACTTCAAAGTCCATACGGTACAAGAAAGGATACAATGCACCTGTGATGAGATCTATTGTATGACACACAGCACAGGTGTTTAAAGGTTCTGCTGTTGTCTTATGAAATGGATCTGTTTATTACGAATGCTGAAGGAGCAAAGCTCAATTGTTCTGTCGACCACGTGCTGAGCTTCTAATTAGAACTTGTCTAATGTTTGTTTGTTGTTCATCTTATTCTCTGGCTTAAATCTGATGGTATGGAAAACATTTTGATGGCTGTTTTTTACTTGTCTCCTTACCAATTCCTGGATCTGGCCCATGTGTCCACTACCTGCCAAGAGGCACTAAAAGATCTGCTCAGGGGAAGGAAGCAGAGATGAGGGCATGCAGCCAATGATAGGGGATGAATTCATGGGCCTGGTTCCTCTCCTTTCTGCCCCAATCCTGAGCACACCTGTTAACTTCCTCCTGCCCCATCTCCTATCTGGCCTGTGGAGCTTGTATTATTAATTTATTATTATTATTATTATTAGCAAGCATTTATATGGGGTGGGGGAAATGGGATGGGGACATGCACACAGGCCAGAGAGGGGCTGGTGGCTACAGGTGCCGGCCGGACGCTGGGGGCAGCCTTACCTGCTGGGCTGCTGCTGCGCCTGCCTCCTCCTCAACTCCGCTGACCGACCGGCTGCTTCTCTCCCGAGCTGCGTGAGCAGCTCCAGCCGGCCGGGGCGCTACAGCACCGTGAGCAGACACAGCCAGGCAGCCTGGGGGGGCTGCAAGTACCAGGCCGGGCCCCACAGCGCCTCCTCCTCTCAGGCCAGAGAGGAGGAGGCGCGGTGGGGCCGGACCGGTACTTGCAGCCCCGGCCAGGGCCCAGGCTGCCCCCCCACGCAGCAAGCTGCGCAGGAGCCCTCCACATGGCAGAGACCCAGAAGTATGGCTATCACATAGCCATACTTATTTCCGGGTCTCTGCCATGTGGAGCGGGGGAGGGGGGGCGGGGCGGGTCCAGCGTGACGTGAGGCGGGGTGTGAGGAGGCGCAGCTTGCAGGGGGACAGAGGCAGAGCAGCGGCTACCCAGCCGCCTGTCCCACTGAGTTTAGTTGTTCTTTTTTAATTCGCTGCAACTTCAAAAAAACAAAACCTCAGCGGGACAGGCGGCTGGGCAGCCACATTAAGGGCAGGTCACCAGCCCTCATTTTCTGGTCGCCAATGGCGACTTGGTGACCAGAAATTTCGCGCCCTGGCTCCAGTCATAGCTTTGTTACCTGCAAGTTAATGCTGAAATGGATAGCAAAAAAAAAATTTAGCCATGGTTAATATCCAGTATTCTGAATAGTTGTTTGCCAGTTATTTGGTAACTACTATCCAGTTACTGTGGAAACTGGAATACTGGATATTTCCTTTTACCGATTACTAAACCAGTCTGGAAGGAGGGAGAGGGTAAAAAAAAAAAAAAGATCAAGCAGTAATGCAGTAAATGGTACGCAGTCAACAGCAATCTAGTTAACCAGATATTTGCCAGATGCTAAATGGATACCCTTCACTATCCAAGTGGATAGTGTGGATCCTGCAGTCTCCGTTCCAGTCCAATACCAGAGGATGCTCATTTCAGCTCAGCTGCAAATACATATTTTTGGAGAGGAGATCCTGACTCTCACACTCCTGTGCTTTTGGGTTGGACCTAATAGGTTACTTTACTTTACATTTCTGTTCCCCGCCCCTCCATAATTTTTCTCAACATCATGCCTTTCTAGTTGAAATCTGCCCACAGATTTTCTTCTTTTTAGCTATGTCCCTTGTATCCCACACAGACCTTACTAAATACAATGAGGAACTAGCCATTAGCCCCTGGCCCCTCTCCTGTCCCTTTGTTGTGGCTTCGATAGCTCTCTCTCCTGCTTTACCTCAGAATCAGCCTCTGCTGATTCCACATCTTCTGCAGCACATCTGGATTATTATCAGGCCACCTGCAACTCCCTAATTGGCACTATCAGCAACAGCACATTTGCCTCTTTTCGTTAAGTCTCCAGAGAGTAAACTGGAGATTCAAACCTCTCATCCTTCATAAATGTANGGGGTCACCATCCTTCCCGTCCCCCAAGCCTGTAGCTTAGGCTTCATCTTTGACTCACCCCTTTCTTTTAAACCCTACATCGACTCTGTTGCCAAATCCTGTCGCTTCTCCCTCCATAACATTGCTAAGATTTGCCCTTTTTTCTCTGTCTCCCCTGCCAAAACCCTTGTTTATGCCCTGGTCATCTCTCGCCTCGATTACTGTAACCTCCTTCTCACTGACCTCCCCCACTCTCACCTTTCTCCCCTTATCTCCGTACAAAACTCTGCTGCCAGGGTCATTCACCTCGCTCGTTGCTTTGACCGTGTGCAGCCCCTCCTCTCCTCTCTTCACTGGCTAGTATTATTATTTATAAAGTTGCTTATGTTAAGCCTGCGCTAAGCTCTTTTTAGTGTAAAATAAGACACAAAGCTGTACGTTGGCAGCCATATACTTCAAAGTCCATACGGTACAAGAAAGGATACAATGCACCTGTGATGAGATCTATTGTATGACACACAGCACAGGTGTTTAAAGGTTCTGCTGTTGTCTTATGAAATGGATCTGTTTATTACGAATGCTGAAGGAGCCAAGCTCAATTGTTCTGTCGACCACGTGCTGAGCTTCTAATTAGAACTTGTCTAATGTTTGTTTGTTGTTCATCTTATTCTCTGGCTTAAATCTGATGGTATGGAAAACATTTTGATGGCTGTTTTTTACTTGTCTCCTTACCAATTCCTGGATCTGGCCCATGTGTCCACTACCTGCCAAGAGGCACTAAAAGATCTGCTCAGGGGAAGGAAGCAGAGATGAGGGCATGCAGCCAATGATAGGGGATGAATTCATGGGCCTGGTTCCTCTCCTTTCTGCCCCAATCCTGAGCACACCTGTTAACTTCCTCCTGCCCCATCTCCTATCTGGCCTGTGGAGCTTGTATTATTAATTTATTATTATTATTATTATTAGCAAGCATTTATATGGGGTGGGGGAAATGGGATGGGGACATGCACACAGGCCAGAGAGGGGCTGGTGGCTACAGGTGCCGGCCGGACGCTGGGGGCAGCCTTACCTGCTGGGCTGCTGCTGCGCCTGCCTCCTCCTCAACTCCGCTGACCGACCGGCTGCTTCTCTCCCGAGCTGCGTGAGCAGCTCCAGCCGGCCGGGGCGCTACAGCACCGTGAGCAGACACAGCCAGGCAGCCTGGGGGGGCTGCAAGTACCAGGCCGGGCCCCACAGCGCCTCCTCCTCTCAGGCCAGAGAGGAGGAGGCGCGGTGGGGCCGGACCGGTACTTGCAGCCCCGGCCAGGGCCCAGGCTGCCCCCCCACGCAGCAAGCTGCGCAGGAGCCCTCCACATGGCAGAGACCCAGAAGTATGGCTATCACATAGCCATACTTATTTCCGGGTCTCTGCCATGTGGAGCGGGGGCGGGGGGACGGGGCGGGTCCAGCGTGACGTGAGGCGGGGTGTGAGGAGGCGCAGCTTGCAGGGGGACAGAGGCAGAGCAGCGGCTACCCAGCCGCCTGTCCCACTGAGTTTAGTTGTTCTTTTTTAATTCGCTGCAACTTCAAAAAAACAAAACCTCAGCGGGACAGGCGGCTGGGCAGCCACATTAAGGGCAGGTCACCAGCCCTCATTTTCTGGTCGCCAATGGCGACTTGGTGACCAGAAATTTCGCGCCCTGGCTCCAGTCATAGCTTTGTTACCTGCAAGTTAATGCTGAAATGGATAGCAAAAAAAAAATTTAGCCATGGTTAATATCCAGTATTCTGAATAGTTGTTTGCCAGTTATTTGGTAACTACTATCCAGTTACTGTGGAAACTGGAATACTGGATATTTCCTTTTACCGATTACTAAACCAGTCTGGAAGGAGGGAGAGGGTAAAAAAAAAAAAAAGATCAAGCAGTAATGCAGTAAATGGTACGCAGTCAACAGCAATCTAGTTAACCAGATATTTGCCAGATGCTAAATGGATACCCTTCACTATCCAAGTGGATAGTGTGGATCCTGCAGTCTCCGTTCCAGTCCAATACCAGAGGATGCTCATTTCAGCTCAGCTGCAAATACATATTTTTGGAGAGGAGATCCTGACTCTCACACTCCTGTGCTTTTGGGTTGGACCTAATAGGTTACTTTACTTTACATTTCTGTTCCCCGCCCCTCCATAATTTTTCTCAACATCATGCCTTTCTAGTTGAAATCTGCCCACAGATTTTCTTCTTTTTAGCTATGTCCCTTGTATCCCACACAGACCTTACTAAATACAATGAGGAACTAGCCATTAGCCCCTGGCCCCTCTCCTGTCCCTTTGTTGTGGCTTCGATAGCTCTCTCTCCTGCTTTACCTCAGAATCAGCCTCTGCTGATTCCACATCTTCTTCAGCACATCTGGATTATTATCAGGCCACCTGCAACTCCCTAATTGGCACTATCAGCAACAGCACATTTGCCTCTTTTCGTTAAGTCTCCAGAGAGTAAACTGGAGATTCAAACCTCTCATCCTTCATAAATGTACTTGTGCTTACTCTACAGCCCTGATTATGCATTTCTCCTTGCACACTCCCTAGATGTTGTCCTTAGCATGTTCTGTATCATTTGTGCGGATTATACAGTCTGTTTTCCTGGAGTTCTCTCTATTGGCCAGGGCTGGGGAGCCTTTTCCACATAGAAGAGTTAGTAGCCTTCCATCTTGGGGTCAAACTGACCCCACCGAGCACAAAAAACATTAAAATATGTTAATTAGTAGCTCTTCAAGTTTGAGCTTTTAGGACATTGTCACCGGCACCTCTGAACATAACATACTAAAAGTTCAGCCTAATACCTCTTACCGTTTGTCTTCTATAAACAAAAAAGTGGCATTTTTCAAACGGACCCAGGTTTCCATAGAGTTTGCCTAGTGCGGTCAAATTGACCCCAAGCCAATGCATTTCAATTGGGGTCAAATGGACCCCAGCTTAAAATAAACCAAAATAAACAGTTTTCAAGGACCATTCAGATAGCAAGGGGGCGTGGAACTCATGGCCATTTCAGACTGGCAGCAGCAATTAAAAAATTAACCCCTTCACTGCTATTATTTTGTGCCTTTGTATCACGGTTTAAAAGAACCATGAAAATATGTTAAGTATTGTGTCTACAACTTTGAGCTTGCAGCATATTGTCACTGGTACCTCTGGCCATAACATACTCAAATTTCAGCCAGATATCTCTTATCGTTTGTCTCCAGTGACCAAAAAAGTGCCACGGTGCAAACGCACACAAGGTGTCAATGGAGTTTTCCTATTTGGTTTTACACAAACCTTTTCTGTTTCATTTTTTATTTGTTCAGGTAATGTTAGGTTTCATTTCTTCTGCCTAGTTTTAAGTTTCCCTTCTGGGGTGAGTTTGTGAAGACAAGAAGTCAGGGAATGTTAGATTTCATTTTTTCAGCCTACGTTTAAGTTTCCCTTTTGGGGTCAGTTTGTGGAGATAAGAATCCTAGGCAAACAAAGAAATGCAAACAAGCCCTGAAGCATCCTAGGCAACAACAAAAGAAATGCAAATTGCAGACTATAAAGGTGCTAAGTGTCCTTAGTAAAGCTTGACTATAAGGCACAGCCAGTAATCTGCAGGAGAGAATTTGCCTTTGGGGCGAATTTGGGGAGTGAAAACAATCCCCATAAAGCAGACTCTTTCATGTGTGTGTGTGTGTGTGTGTGTGCGCGCGCGCGTGCTCCCAGGGCTTAGTTTGAAGGTTTTGGGACACAGACTATGTTAAAATAGACCCCACCTATAATGGGTTTTTCCCATAGGGGTCATATGTACCCCAAGACCTGGCGATTGCAATTTTTTTAAAGTCAGAAGGTAAGGTTAAGGAGCAGGAGGGTAGGAAAATGAAGGGGAAGATCCAGATTATGGATCTGTACCATGGATTCATCCCCTATTCTTGTGTGCATGCCCTCATCTCTGCTTCCTTACCCTGAGTTCATTGTTTCAGTGCTTGGTGGGGTGGAACTGGATTTAGGGGCCAGATCCAGGAACTAGAAAGTGAAAGGGGCAAAATAAAAACTGGCCACATTTGGCCAATGGGCCTGAGGTTCCCTATCGTTGTTATAGGCATCTTAAAAATGCATTCAAAAGTGCATAGCTTCTCTGAAGACAAATCCCACAAAAGCTCAGTAAACAAATGCAAAATGTTGAGAGGGGGGAAAGAGTGTGTTTTGAAACTGGCCAGGAAAAGGTTAAAATTACCTGGCACTGAATGCACATGTCCAGACTCTGGAGAATCAGGTGGAAGATCTGTGGCTAGTAATACTTAGGACCATGCATTCGGGTTTGGAGAAAACACAAAAGAAGCTCTTTTCGGCTTCTGTATTCAAAACACAAAAACTGCCCTGGAATTTTTGGGGATGCATTCGTTTGCTTTGTGCCACTCCATTTCCACTTCTAATATGATGTTTTTAATTGCTGGCCTAGCAATTTGAGCATCTTTTAACTTTCATGGTATGTTGTGCTGGTCAGGGGTGAGTTTAGCCTCAACAATGGTGATCTATAGGAGTGGATTGTGTTTTGATTTAGGTTTACTATTAATCTTTGAATACTTTGTGGTTAAGGATATAAGGAGCTGCCTAACTGAGTCAGATCAATGGTCCATCTTAGCCCAGTATTGTCACAACCTGACACAGCAGCAGAGTTTCAAATCTGGCTCTCCAGGGCTTCCAGCAGAGGCTTCACCCAGGCGTGCTACCTGAGACCTTCCAGGATCCGTGACTCAAGCTGCACCTAGGTGTGTTACCCGAGACCCTCCAGGATCCCTGGCACAGGCCTCACCCAGGCGTGCTATCAGAGATCCTGAATTGGAGGTGCCAGAAATTGAACTTGGGAGTTGGGACCTTATACATGCACTCTACCACCTGAGCCATGGCCCACCCCAAAGGAACTTGACCTGTTTCCATAGTCAGCTGGAGGCGGAGCTCCGTCCAGGGAACTGGATCGGATGGGGCTTGGGCATGAGATTCCTTTGCCTGGTGCTCTGGAGCTCATGGATATAAGGGTTCTTTGCTGTTTGTAATAGGGTCACCACCTGCACACACATAGAGGGCTGTAGTGCAAACCCTTGCACACACCGGGTAAAAACAGATATGCGGACAGCGTAGCAGCTCCCTGGCCCAGAGCGGGAAAGGAAACCACAGCCAACTCAGATCAGAGCGAGACATGCACCAAACAAACATGCCCACAGTCAGAAAGCCATCCCGTCACCCACACAGCCCAGTGCCCCTCCTCCCCCCCACCATGACATACAGTCATGGCAGCCCCTACCCCGGGGCCGGTATGGTAGAACCTGGCAGACATGCTAGCCCATGTTGGTCTGCCCTTAGCCCAGGCTGTGACCTCAAAGATTTTCCAAGGACATAGCCTGGGCTAGCTGCCTACCTGCTCTGGGGCAGTCCCAGGTTAACATCTGGAGGTGCCTAAACAGATGTGCCAGTGCATCCCGGGCCACAGCGGGCCACTGTCACATCTGTTTTACCCACAGAAGCTCTATGCCCAGAGTCTGCACCACCACCCTGATTGTTTGCTTCTCAACCAACTGTAGCAGCTGCCAGATTTTTCCCTTTAAAAAGGTCCCAGAATTCTGAGGCACGAGACACACACAAAAACCCACAAAAATTGACACTGAAACTAAGATAAAAATCAGAAATACAAAATTCCCCCCCTTGCACATCCCTAGTAATACTGGGATCTCAGACAGCAGCAGCAACATTAAACGCAGAGTGTATGAGCTATCAGTTGCAGGGACGTAGTTAGGCTGGAATGGGCCCTGGTGCAGAAGGTGGAATGAGGTCTAACCTCACCTTCTTCTAGTGACAGGAGGAGGTAGGATGACACCAGGGAGTGCCCCCCCCCCCCCACCTCCAAGATCATGTTGTAGGCACTGGTGAAGTTACACCACCTGCCCCTATTAGAGCTACCCCTTTGATCAGTTGAGATTATGACCCCAAACGATCCCAACTCACAGTTAAGGCAAAGGACATCTATAAAAGACCCTTGTGAAGCTTGTTTAACTTCACCTCTTTAAGGCTGTAGCTGAGAGCTAAAACAGGTAAATCCATCTACTTAACTCAGTGATTCTCCCCAAGGGGAGCACAGAAGGGATGCAGGAGGGATGTGACTCGAGAAGTAGTACAGCTGTCAGACCCCTAGCTCCACTCTGATTGAGCTAGGAGGACTTTCCAAAATGGCAGAGTAGGGTAATAAGGAAGATAGAGACAGAGTAAGAAGACAAAGAAAAGAGAGACAGGAGGCAAGAAGAGGGTGGCAAAGGGGAGAGGGATTAAGGTGTGCATCTGGATATGTGCACGGGGGAGGGTTCAAGTGCCACATACCAGGAGAAGAGGAGACGGACTAAACGTTTGAGAACCACTCCTCCACCCACGGCCGGCCTTAGAATGTGCAGGGCCCAGGGCAAAGATCAAATGCAGGGCCCCTGGTGGCCCCATCTCCTACCCCATGACCATGCCCTTTTGAGGGCACCCTCCACAGGGTCCTGGAGGTGGTCACATTTGGGGCCCTCCTGGCAGGGAGTTTTCCCTGGTGAAAACAGGGGCCATTGTGGGGCCCCAGGAAGTAGAGAAAATAGCAGAGTCCAGGGCAGTCACCCTGCAGTAAGACTGGCCTTGCCTTTAGACTACCTGCACCAAAAATGGTGATGTAGGTAATAACTCATACCTGTTTGGGCTCAGTCTAGTACCCATTTCCATTATTCTTTTCCAGTTTATTTCAGTCATTTAGCTATTTTGGTTATGTCATTCCAGTCTGGCACTATTTGCACTATTGGGTATGCAGAACTGATGAACAGGGCCTAACCAAAATAAATTATAATAATAAAATTATTTTTTTTTTAAAAAAAGACAACCTGTAATGGAATATATAAAAAAAAAACGGATACGTGAGTACCCATTTCAGTCATGGATAGTGTTCCCATGAACAATAAGCATACTACCCCTTTCAGCTCTGCTAGAGATTAAGTGAGTTAAACATGAAGAATGTCTGATTAAGTATTGTAGTCTTGTTGCTAATTTATCTTAGTCAGAGTCCCATCACTTTGCAAAATATGAACAGTTTATTTCATGCATAATTCATATTTCATTGTTATTAAATAAGCTTTTCTTCCAATTATTCTTTTTCCATTCATAAGTACATTTTCAATCATTCTGTGTTATTAGTTGGCTTCAGGGGGTGTGCAGGAAGTGAAAGAATACAGAATTAGGTAATTAACTCGTACTGACTTTCTCTCCTCCACCATTGACCTAAAAATACCAGTTAGCATAAAACATTACCACCACCACCACCCCCGGGGGGAATGTCTTGTAAATACCACCTAATTATATAGAAAAGCATGTAAAAAAAATCTTCAGTGTAAATTATTCATTAACATAAGAAGTGTCATACTGGATCAGACCAATGGTCCATCGAGCCCCAGGATCCTGCCTCCGTGGCCAGTGGCCAGTCACGGGGACCTGGGAGAAGCACCGAACAGGTCACAGTGGGGGATCCATTCCCTGTGGGTCATCCCCAGGCTCCCAACAGTAAAGGGTTTTGTTCCCCAATCCTATCTGGCTAATAGCGGCTAATGGAACTATCTTCCAGAAACTTGTCCAAACCTCTTTAAAACTCAGCTATAGTACTGGCCCTTACCACCTCCCCTGGCAGTAAATTCCACAACCTAATTGTACGCTGAGTGAAAAAATACTTTCTTTTGTCTGTTTTTATTCTGCCACCTGTGAGTTTCATGGCGTGTCCCCTGGTTTTAGTACTAGTTGAGAGGGTAAATAACCATTCCGTTTACAAGTTCCACACCACTCATGATTTTATAGACCTCTATCATATCTTCTCTCAGCCGTCTCTTTTCCAAGCTGAAGAGCCCAAACCTATCAAGCCTCTCCTCATACGGGTGCTGTTCCATACCCTGGATCATTTTTGTTGCCCTTCTCTGTACCTTTTCTAGTTCCGCTATGTCTTTTTTGAGATGGGGCGACCAGAACTCCACACAATATTCAAGGTGCAGTCGCACCATTGATTTGCATAGAGGCATTATGACATCCTCAGTTTTATTCTCTGTTCCCTTGCAAATAATTCCTAATGTTCTGTTTTCTTTTTTGACTGCTGCGGCGCACTGGGCTGAGGATTTCATTGTATTGTCCACAATCACTCCCAGATCCTTTTCCTGAGTGGTAACTCCTAGCTTAGTACCCAGCATTGTGTACTTGAGTTTAAATTATTCATTCTTACCAGCCCAGCAAGGCCTTTATAACTAGACCTCTGGGCTGCACAGATGTAAAGCAGGGGAATCTGTTAACGGATATTTTAGAGCTCCAAGCTATGAAAAAGACATTTTCATAAGAACAAACATTAAACGATTGCCAAAACCCCCAAAACGATCACACATGCATATTAGCTTTGAAAATGATCAGGTGTTCTGAGACAAGAACAGTTTTACAATAAAAGGATCTTTTAAATATTTCCTCATATCTAACCGCTGGATATCTCTGATATCCTGCCGGGCCGGGATGCAGAATACCATCATATGATGCACAGAACCTTAAAGTAGAACTTTAAAAATGCAACTTGTGTTACAAAATCCTTCACTCCAGTGTCTAGGAAATGTCAGGTGTCACCAGATCGTTCTCATGCTTTCCATTTCTGAAGATTGTAATGTCCCTGAGCATGTATGACAGGAGTGGGGGATCCCCAGCCCATTGGCCTTATCTGACCCACAGCTATTTTTTAATTGGCTCCTTTCCAGTTCCTGGATCTGGCCCATAAATCCAGCCTCTGAGAGAGGTCAGTGAGCTCAGAAGAAGTGGGCAGAGATGAAGGTGTGCACTCAAGTATAGGCGATGGATCCATGATCTGGATTCTCCCCCTTGACTTCCCTCACCCTGTGAACACCCATTAAGCATCCCAGTCCCCAATTCCTATCTGGCCTCTGGAACTTGGACTAATTTTCGAAGTGACATGTGGGCAGGGTTGGCTCCCAGAAACAGTATTACTAACACGAGTAACAGAAACAAAATACTACCAACAATCAAATTCCTCAGAAGCAGCAGTAGTAACAGACACAAAAATCTGAACAACATTAATAACAAAATTGAACAAAGACATGGGGCAGGTGTAAATTGGTCAGATAGGGCAATCAGGGTTCCCTGACCAGTCCCCTCTAGGCCTCTCCCATTATGGTCTCTCAGCAAAAAGACAGGCAGCTGCTGTTGCTCTAAGTCTGCTGCTCAGCTGGGAATCCAGTTGAGCCTCAGGGCAGGCTCAAACTCATTGTAACTGACATGCCTGTTCTGGTGGGGCAGTTGCTTAGTTGCTGGGGGTGGAATTTATTGTTGAAAGGGGCAGGATTTTTCCCTCTTTGGCTGCTCAAAATGTTGGGAGGGAGGTGTGCCCCCAGCATTCTCAGAAGAATATCTCAAGGTAAGGGGGCAGCAGGCAGGTTGGGTGCCCACTGTGCAGGGATTGTTGGGAGACCTAGGATAAGAGGGCCAGGGGAGGGCAGGAGATGGGGAGTCTGGAGCATCGTGAGGCTGGAGAGGGTCACAGAGTCAGTGTGTCATGTACTAAACACAGCAGAATGAAGATCCACCAGTGTGCTGGTTTTTAAAATGGTGACAAAGCCATATGTCATTCTGCATTTTAGGTCTCCCCTGCAACACAGGGATCTGTTGAAAGGTTGCTCTCTGGTCTTGCCTACCTCCCATGCTATCTCTGTTCCAAACTGGATGCCAAAACATTGGATGAGATTCTTTTTGGCATCAAATTTTGAAAAATATTTTGGTTGTCATTTGCATACACAGGACACAACTCATTCCCAGGCTGCAGCGTAAAGTGGCTCTCCTGCTGAGAATGGTATGGAATTAATCCCAGAATGCTTTGCATGTAACCCATGATGGGATTAGGCATCATTGCATGCTCTTTCAGGACATGGCTGCTGAGGACAGTTGACAGTGCTACGAAATCGATTTAGGAATGTAGCATGAACAATACTGAAGTGAGTTACTAAAACCTGAATAAGTGCGTTGACTTTGATAAATCAGTTTAGTTTTGTATGTGTGAATCTGGCCTCAGATTCAGCATTCATTGCTGATGTCTCTCCCAGCAGCATGGTGTTGCAAGAAGATAACTTTGCTAACTGAACTTACTAAAATGTTCAGGAGGTAACTCAGTTGCCCGCAGCCCAATAAGAAGGTTTTTATTCCCACACAAGGCGGGGGGCGGGGAGCAGTCACGCCCAGGGTGAAATCTTGGCTCCATGGCCAGATTCCACCAAAAGTTTATGACACTGTCTAGGTGAAGAGGAAAGAGGATATCCAAAAGTTGCCGTCTTTATAAAGGGCTTTCTTCCTGACAAATTACTCCAGTCACCCACCTCTCCCTCCAAAAAATACATTACACAAACCACCCATGGAAACATTGGCCGTTCTTACGCATACGCTGGGCTGAGCTCAGCCCAATTCTATTATTATTCATGACACTTACTCACAGGCTGCACGCACATTATCTGACACATACTTGCTGCTCCTCAACTCACAGGTCTTTCATAAGCCACATTCCACCGTCTAATCTTTGTATGTGCTGTAACCATAACTACCCCTTGGATTGGAGTGGGCAATGGCCAGAGATGGGCAAAAGCAAGAGGAAATGAGGGTTGCTAGTGTGCATTGCCCACCGATGAAAATTATTTGTATTTGAGTTATGAATACATGCACTTTGCAACTGACATTCTCAAACCACAGTTCCATTCCACACTCGCTACGGGCTCCCTTGGATCTTAACAGGAGCAAGGCACTTACAGCAAGGACACTATATACAAGGAGACAGACCACTTCACCCACCATTGAAATGCAGCCACTTCTTGAAGAAGTGGTTCTGGGCCACTGGCTGTTTGAGAGAAAGCAGCAACACTAAAGGCAGGAAGTGAAGAGTGCTTTACCCAATGGCCATTGATATCTATAGTCAGGGTCTCAGGGATTCTGCATTTCCACCATTGCTGCCAGTGGGGAAAATGCAGAAGCCACAGGGCCTTGTCTGTAGTCAAGAATTTAAATATTTTGGCCATAGATTTTTTTTGTTACACTTGGAATAGCTAATCATTTTCTCTGCATCAGGCCCTATTCTGATCTCATATGTGGTTATAAATCTGGAGCAATCCAACAGATGCCAGCAGAGTGAAATCAGATTTACACGACACCACTGTTATCAAGATCAGAATCTGTCACCTGCTTTTGGAACTCTGCCTGCCTTACGCCCCTGCATTCATCTTCTCTCTCTAATCTTTCCACCTGTGAATTTTTCTTACACTCAGTATAGGAATAAAGTAGTCCATGCTGGCTTTGGCACGTAGTGTATTATGTTGTTATTAATCATTTATTTTATTTAGTAAGAGGTGCTTGGCAAGGTGAGCCTATGCACTGCAACATTCTAGGCACCTCTCTTGTGGAAATGGACGAGTGCTGAAAGTTGCTGATTTGCTGAATGTATGACTGTCACAGGGCTTGGCCTCGCTGGCCCCGAGTGTTTGCAGGATCAGACCCAAAGTGGACCGACACTCAAGGGTTGAGTCAGACGAAGTTTATTTACATTATAGTCCTTAGACCAGGCACCAAACCTCTGGCCAGTCTTCACCCAACCATGTACGTCAAGCACAGTAGGCTTAGCTTAGCCACACAACAGTTCACTGGTTGGCTACCATCAACTCACTTCCAGCAATCAGGCTTCTTTCCTGCCTTCAGGAGCCTTTCAAGCAGCCTCTCTAGAAATGTGTTCTTTTCAAGGGTCAGAAACAGACTGACCCTACTTCCTGGGCTGGCCTTCTTTAGTACTGGAAGCCACACCCCAAACTCTTCAACTTCCTGTAACAGCCATCTTGTGATGGATCCAGGCCCCTGAGCCATCTTCTTGCGGCTCAACTAGACCACAAGTACAGACTGGCTGAAATAGTAAGAGTTGACTGGGCCATCAGTGTTATGAGCATCTTTACCAGCAGATGATTTTAAAACAATCTGGTTAGGCACAAAATTGCTAACACTGCACAGAATTTTTGGATTTAAGAGCATGAGCAGGGAATGCATTGATGACCTGGATAACAGCTATGCTACCTACCATGCCAGAGGCAGGGAAGCCAGCGTCCTGTGCTGAAGTGGAAGCACAGGCCCCCTGTTGACAGAGAAATGTTTAATGAGCACACACTGCCTCACCCATTAGAAAAAGGGAAATACTGCCATAGTTAATTTTTGATGTTCGGTTAAATCTGCTTTTATTTGCTGGATTTCTCATTTGTTCATTTTATTCCATATTTGCAACAAAACAAAGCTCACAGAGCTCTAGAGGTTTTGAGCCCCTGTCCTGCAAACACTTAAAAACGATGGTCCCTGCCCCAAAGAGGCTACATCGTAATGGTGAAAGAGATCCCAGTGAAGTCAATGGAAATTTTGCACCAGACTTTGGTGCAGCCAGAATTCCACCCAAATGCTTGTAACCAAGCCATTTCTGTTCTCTGATTAGCTCAGCATAAGCAGGCCTTAATTTGTAGGGGAGGGGGCTTGCCAGGGCTCAGCCCCAGCAATTACATTCAGGAGGAGGGGAGCATGGGAAATCAAATGTCCACAGTAGGAGCATGCCCCCCCAAAATGTAAAACACTAGGAAAGGCCAATATTGGCCATTTCAGGGTTGAAAAACCCTGGCTGGTTTATTTGGCTTTCATTGGGTACTTTCAGACGATACGGGGCCCTTTGGCCCCGTACCAGCACCACCGGCTTCGTTCCCCGCCGGGGTCACCCCGTAACGGCACAACAGACGTGCCGGGGGGATCCCGGCGGGGAAAGTGGGAGGGGCCGGGGCCGCGCGGCGCAACGTGCGGCCGCACGGCCCCGCCCCCTCCACGCACCCCGCCGCCCGCCCTCCGAGGAGACGGGCGGGCGGCGGGGCCAATGCGGCCGCCGCGTCCGGCCGATCGTGCCACGGCCCGGGATCCCGCCGGGGATCCCGGGCCGTGGCACGCGGCCAGACGTTACTTTTCCTTGGCCACGGCCCGGGGTCCGTTTGACCACGCTTCCCGGGACCTTCCCCCGGCTAGCCCGGGAAGCGTGGTTCAAACGAACCCCATGTGCCGATTGACCGTGGCCAACATCTGGTGCGCCGCAAACAGACGTACGGGACACGGTGACCACAGGTGGGTATTCACCGTGGTTCACCGTGTCAACGTCACGTCTGAAAATACCCATTAATGGCTTTCCTGCCCCACCCCTTATACTGGCCAGTGGCCATCACAGATATTAAATCACAAGCGCCCCTAATTTATATTCAGCTTCAGAGAGGCAGGGTAGTCCAGTGGTTGGGTTGCTAACTGGAGACTAGGGTTCAGTTCCCTGCTCTGACAAGCTCTGGGATGAGAGGCCTGGCTTCCAGGGCAGGCTTGGCAATTTGTTTTATTTTATTTTTTTACAAATTAAGTACTAGACATAACTCAGCCATTGCAGCTTTGACTCCCTCAGGTATAGGTAGCAGTCCAAGAAGAACTAAGAGATAAGCAGCAGGATTAAAGAATTTTAGGCAATAAGCATTTTCCAGAAGATTCCCTAATACAGACATGCAGGTGGTTCCCCAGCCTAGGCGGGCCATAGCGGACCCATGGCATGTCTGTTTTCACTCCAAGTGAGCGTAATTTAATTGCTTCTATACCCGGGCTCCAGTGAAAGGATTGTCAAGAAGAATAAAATAGGCAGCATACAGAAGAAAATATCCCAGTTGAGAAATACCAGCATTAGGCATCCTGTCTTATGGTGTTTTTATACAAGCACCTCCCCACCCATCACCCACCCATCATGCATGTTGCAGGGCCGCATTGGCGCCCTATACAGCCCTGCAACATGCATGATGGATGGGTAATGGGTGAGGAGGTGCGTGTCTAAAAACACCCTTAAAATGTACTTTCTGCAAGCATGTGTGCAGGTATAACTAAATCAAGGAACTAATACAGATTCCCTAATACAGAGATTTATTCTACATAAATATTTTTTAAATGTGGTATTCCTCCATATCTACTTACTAAATGCAGAAAGGAGAAATGCTGCTTCCTCTTTCCATCCAAATACCAGGATGAGACAAGGCAACAATGAACTGTCAGATACAATACTTAAATATCCCAATTTCAGAAAAGAGCATGATCTGTTGGTTACATTACTAGGCAGAAAGACAAGAAATCAAAACCAATGTCCCTATAACAGAGGGTAAAAACAAACATGACACAGGCGCTGTTGGCCCGCTGTTGCCCAGGATTCACCAGCACATGTGGTCCCATGCCGCCAGATGTTGGCCTGGGACTGCCTCAGAGCAGGTAGGTGGCTAGGCCAGGCTGTGCCCTTGGAAAATCTCCAAGGACACAGCCTAGGCCAAGGACCACTCACACAGGCCAGCACATTTGTTCAGCCCTGCCATCCCCGCCACGGGGCAAGGGCTGCTGTGGCCAAGCACCATGGCTAGTCTCCATGGCTGTCAGTCATGGTGGGGTGCTGGGAACAGGGTGGGGGCAAAACCTGCCACCAACACATTGGTTGAGCTCCCCGCCCTCCCCGGGGCGTGCCGGCAGCAGAACGGCTTTCTGGCTGCAGGCACATTTGCTTGGTGCCCTTCCCTGACCCAGGAAGGGGTGGCCGCTGTTTCCTGGGCCAGGGAGCCACTGTCTCACCTGCACGTCTCTTTTTACCCAGACTCCTTGGGTGTTTTTAGACAAGCACACCTGGAGGGGGTGTCCGTGTCCACTGAGTAGAACGGCCACGGAGCACCCATACACGTGGAGTGAGCGGGGAGGGATTCTAATGGGCGGCTCCCAGGGTGGCCATCACACCGACTCAGGCAGCCTCCGGCCACCACGGACCAGCCATGCAAATAATTCATACGGGCAGCTGTTTACCCTCCCCACCCCACACCTGGCAACAACCCCCATCCCAGTCCCCGCCCAATTGCCTGCCCTCTGCCATGACACACAGCCCAGGACACCATGGAAATGGCTGCAGCAGCAGTAACCCCTTCCTGCCCAAGATCACAGGAGCTTGTGCAGCCGCTGGCAGTCCCAGCTGACAACAGAGGCGCATATTGAATGGGACACACAGGATGTTGCTGTCCTCCGTGGCACTGGTCGTCTCTCCTGTGTCATGAGAGAGGTTTGTTGTGCTCTGAGCCACCATGGTGTTGTATTTCGCGCACATGTCCTATAAGAGCTCTCCAGAGAGGTCCTGGCAGTGCTGTGGGTGGGACCAGGGAGGTGGCCACCTGCAGACCTGTCTGCTGGCATGGATGGGTTCCCCGGTTCATAGAGGCAGAGGATGCATGGACACCTGTCCCCACACAAGTTTTTGGCTTGCCCTGCATGGGGCACTCCAACTTTTTCTCTGATGCCCCATTAGTGGGTACTCCATGGGTCACGGGAGCACACTTCCACCCACACCACCTTCACACGAGTGGTCAGGTGGGTGCTTGATGGGTGGACCTGTGCAGTTGCGTCTCACCTAAAAACACCCTCTGTGTGCCTTCTCTTCCGAGTCTCTAAATTTGGCTGAGTAAAATGTACTTTTGCGGCTCTTTTGCAGCATGAATTGCAAAATATTTTAAAGTGCGAGAGAGATTACTTTGCTTTTCTCTGTGCAGGAATTTGAATGCTGCTTTATAGATAATCATTTAAAATTTTCATTTATAATAAAACGTTGCACTTTGCTAGCCCCTTTCAGAAATCTTCCAAGATTTTAAACAAGCCTCAGAAATATTCTGGAGCGGAGAAAGGATTATCAAACCCATCAGCTTCACTACAATTTGCTCAAAAGGACAGCAAAGCCCTTTGTGGAACTGGAAATTCAAAACAGGAACTTCAGTTCTTATTGGCCAACGTTTAGCCATTGCTATTTTGGCATTACCCACTCTCATGACTTCATCTCAAGTCTCATGATATTTGCAGCTCATCTTAAAGCCCCAGCGGGAGGTTATGCAAAAAGAACAGTCTCTGCTTTTGTTTTTAAAAATAGCTTCTCGTTTTATTTTCAAACTTATCTCTGCAACAGTGAGCCCAGGGTATCTGAAACTTGGGGCACAGTCCAGAATAAAAATTAAAAGAACCCAAAATATTTAAGATGCCATCATTTAAACTGGGGGTGAGGAACTTCCCTCTTTCCGGTTCCTACCCCTAAGCACCAAAAGACTGAGCTCAGGGTAAGGGAGGAGAGGTGAGGGTGTACACACAAGGATGGGAGACAGAGCCATAATCTGGACCTCCTCTTCCTGAGTGCATCCCTTAAATACCCCTGCTGCAACTTCTATGCAGCCTTGGAGCTTGTATACTAATTTTCAAAGTGGTCCCTGGAAGGGAAAAGATTCCCCATCCACACCCCTGATTTAAATCAATCTGAATTATTTTTTGGCCAGAGGTTGCAATATTGGAATGAAAAAAAAAAAAGAGTTTCCTCTCCGAATAAAAGTATTCTGCCTCCCTCAAAAAGGTTTCCACATCATTTCCTTCAACATGATATGCAAAGACCATTCCTTCAGCAAGACGTGTGAAAGAAATGTGAACAAACTGATATGCTACTAACTTTCCTGGCATTAGAAAACAGGAATAAAAATAGTTTTAATAATCAGGAAAAATTGCCTTGAGGGGACGTGTTCTTTCAGCTTTGGTGTGATGTTAGCCTGAGATTCATTCATTACTTACATCTTTTCATTAGTTTTTGTACAGCATCGATGGCTGAGGGGCTACAATGCTTTCTGTGGAAGTATTACAGTCTGGGTGTAGAGGGGGGTGGGAATTACTTGGAGAAATGCCCAGACTTCCATGTTCTTCCAACTGGTTTGAGCTTTTTTTCCCCCTCCAAATGAGCCTTTCACAGCAGATATGATGCTCAAAATAATTCACTTTCATTGAAAGACAGAGCACACATACCTTCGGAAGGGTCTTTATTTTATAAGAGCCCACCCCTCCAATTCTTATAAGGCAGAAACAGGAGGTGAAAACTTCATAGAGCAACAGCTACTGTCTCAAAGCTGCACTCAGGGAATTTCCACATTGCTAGAAGCCACGTCTGTCTATTGTTCACAAACCAGCCCTATAAGATAGTTTCTCCTTTTCATTTGTGTGTACCTTTTTATATACAAATAAGATTTCAGTGTAGGATGGATTTTAAAAGAGAGATTTTAAAAAGCTATTCCTACAGTGCCCAGATGTCTTTTGCAACAGAAATAGAGGAATGATTCATTTCCTCTGTAACCGTTGTTCCAGTGCTTGCTTATACAGAAGTGGAATTTCTGTATGCATAGCATGCCAACAAAGGATTAAACAGCCAAGATGAAGTTAAAAAGTGTGCAAGCCTATTTGAAAAATCCAAGAACTTCAGTTGCAAAACTCATTCAGCTGAAAGAGATGGCCACATTGTACTGTTATATTGTATAGAGAGGAATTAAAATACAATAGCGAGTACCTTTCATTTTTTTCTACACCCCAGCCTAAGAAAAACTATTTGTTTTATTTGTTACCTATTATCACAATTTATAGCCCGCCTCCTCCTGCCCAATGGCAGCTCGGGGCAGCGAACAATATATATTAAAAAACAGAATACAAAAATATAAAACACAATATAAAACCATCAGTTAAAACCATAAAACAACTGATGCCCGAAAAGACAAATATCCCTCCTCCCCCTCCAAAAAGAAACCCCCTCCCCACCCACTACGCATCTCCCTCACCAAATGCCTGGTGAAACAGCCAGGTCTTACACTGTCTATGGACGGAGGGAAACTAAAGTATTTCATTTTATAACTCCAAAAATTCAGCAAAAGGGAAAGCTGACGGGTGCCCTTTTGCCCCCTCGACACAAAAGGGTGGGGAACCTTTTCCCTCCCAAAGGTCTCTCTGAATATTAATGTTAGTTATGCAGGCTGGAGAGAGTTGGGAGTGAGGAGGCTTAAGAGATGTGCTCAGGATAAAGAGAAGGAAGGAGAAGGTGGGTCCAGATCATGGATCTAGATGCCAGAGACCCATCCCGCCACTTTCCTTAAGTGCATGCCCACATCTGAATTCCAGCTGGTTTCAATGTAGCCAAGACTATTGCTCTTTGTATTCATTTGTTGCTAGAACAAGTTACAATTCATCTAGCTGCGGAAGATATTCCCATTGTCTGGGACAGGAAACAATTGTGTTGTCCATTTCCCCTCACTGACTAACCACTTAATCTTAGGGACTGAACTAACAGTAAGAACAAAAGTAGTGCCATACTGAGTCAGACCAATGGTCCATCAAGCCCAGCATCCTGTCCTCCGACAGTGGCCAAGCTCGATCGCATGGGAGAAGAACCAACAGTCACAATGGAGTGGACAATCCATCCATTCTCCATTGTTCACTCTCAGCTCCCGACAGTAAGATGTTCATCCCGTAAGCTACCTGGTTAATAGCCATTAATGGACCTACTCTCTAAAAACTTATCCAGTCCTTTTTTAAACCCAGCTATACTACTGGGCTTAACAACATCCTCTGGCAACAAATGCCATAAGTTAATTATGCTTTGAGTGAAAAAGTACTTCCTTTTATTTGTTTAAAATCTGTTGGCAGGTAGTTTCATGGAGTGTCCCCTAGTTCTAGTACTATTTGAGAGGGTAAATAACTGTTCCCTATCTATGTGTTCCACAGCACTCGAGATTTTATAAACCTCTATCATGTCCCCTCTCAGTCTTCTCTAAGCTGAAGAGACCCAGCTTGTCATGCCTCTCTTTGTACGGAAGCTGTTCCATACCCTTTATCATTCTCATTGCCCTTCTCTACCTTTTCTAGTTCAGCTCTGCCTTTTTTGAGATGGGGAGACCAGAACTGCACACAATATTCCAGGTGCGGTCGCACCATCGATTTATATAGAGGCATTATGACATCCTCAGTTTTATTCTCTATCCCTTTGCGAGTAACTCCTAACATTCTGTTCGCTTTTTTGACTGCTGCTGCACACTGGGCTGAAGATTTCCGCATATTGTCC
Source organism: Sphenodon punctatus (assembly GCA_003113815.1). Lineage (NCBI taxonomy): Eukaryota > Metazoa > Chordata > Lepidosauria > Sphenodontia > Sphenodontidae > Sphenodon > Sphenodon punctatus. Next base: position 3,898,232 of record QEPC01007559.1, on the reverse strand, counting down.
ACAATCACTCCCAGTTCCTTTTCCTGAGTGGTAACTCCTAGCTTAGTACCCAGCATTGTGTACTCAAAGTTTGTTGTATCACTTTGCACTTGTCCACATTAAATCTCATCTGCCATGTAGATGCCCAGGCACCCAGTCTCCTAAGATCCTGTAGCAGTTCTTCACAGGGTGATTTCAGATGTTACGTTTGTCCGAAATCACCACAGTCAACCGTGGGGGTGGGGGTGAACGGAGGTGAACGTCTGTTTGCGCACATCCAGATGTTCACCTCAGTCAACCACCCCGCACGGTGAACCTGCCTGTCCCCCAAGCCCGTAGCCTAGGCTTCATCTTTGACTCACCCCTTTCTTTTAAACCCTACATTGACTCTGTTGCTAAATCCTGTCGCTTCTCCCTCCATAACATTGCTAAGATTCGCCCTTTTCTCTCTGTCTCGTCTGCCAAAACTCTTGTTCATGCTCTGGTCATCTCTCGCCTCGATTACTGTAACCTCCTTCTCACTGGCCTTCCCCGGTCTCACCTTTCTCCC